>JASEVX010000010.1:66700810-67053310 GCA_031761405.1 Serripes groenlandicus
AGACATATATATATATAGAGGGAGGAGAGATCGTGAAAGAGACAAGTGAATGAGAGAGAGAGAGAGAGAGGAGAGAGAGAGAGAGAGAGAGAGGGAGAGAAGAGAGGAAGAGAGAGAGAGAGAGAGATTGAGAGAGAGAAGAAGAGAGAGAGAGACATAACTATATATAGAGGGAGTGTTAGAGATAGATCTTAAAGAGAGAGAGATAGTGAGAGATGAGAGAGATGTGGAAGAGAGATGAGAGAGAACGAGTGAGAGAGAGAGATGAGAGAGGAAGAGAGAGGAGATGATGATGTGACAGAGAGAGAGTTGATAGTGGAGGAACGAGAGAGGGGGAGAAGAGAAGAGAGAGAGAGAGAAGAGAGAGAAGAAGAGAGAGAAGAGAGAGAGAGAGAGAGAGAGATGAGAGAGAGAGAGAGAGAGAGAGAGAGATGAGAGAGAGAGCTGCAGTCGAGACGTGAGAGAGAGAGAGAGAGAGAGAGAGAGAAGGAGAGTGTGGTGTGTGTGTGTATGTGAGACAGAGACAGAGACAGAGACAGACAGACAAACAGACAGTCATACAGAGACACTGAGAAATATACAGGACGAAAGGTAATGTAGGAAAATATAGAAAATAAAGAAGAGAGATGTACATGTATGGTGGAGATAAGAGATACTCGATACGGAAGTACCTAGAAGTAAGAATAGGAGAATATACCTTTTTGTATAACATGAGATGACGTTCTATAAATGTAAAATAGTAGCCTATACACATTTTGACGCATCGGAAATACAGGAAAACTGTGGAAAACATTGTGGGAAATATAAAACTTGCTCGTGCGTGCCTTGTGTGCTATTTGCCATTTCGACTAGGCTACACTGAATATCATAAGAAGATATCGTTTTCGATGGAATAAATGGAGAAAATTTGACCTTAATCACCTATCCCTATTTTAGGACAATTAAGCCAAAATATCAATATTTTCAGAAGTTTTGCCTCGTTGATATAAATTGACCGACCAAACAACCAATTACCCTTCATTTTAGTTGAGTTTGTAAATATTTATGTATTATACATTACTAGTGAAACAGGTACATACAACTTTATTAATCACTGTCGGTGTATTATTCCTGCATTCAACCAGTTTTCTTGTCGAGCGTGATGGGAGATGGTAAATAGTGTCCCCTTTCTCACAGGAATTAAAACAAGGACTGTTGGACCAAGTGCCTTACGTTGGACCTCTGAGTCACTGTCTCCAAACAGGGTAAAGAACAGTCAAACAGACAGACAGACAGACAGACAGACAGACATACAGACAGACCATAGACACATACACAGACACAGAGAGGAGACAGAGAACAGAGACAGAGACATAGAGACATACATAGAGAGACAGAGACATACAGACAGACAGAGACAAAGACAGAGAAAGAGAGAGACACACACACACACATACCGAGAGAGACACAGACACAGACAGAGAGACAGACAGAGAGACAGACAAAAGAGACGGAGATACAGAGAGAGTGAATAGAGAAGAGAGAGAGAGAGAGATAGAGAGAGACAGAGACAGAGAGCGAGAGAGAGAGACAGAGAGCTCCAAGAAGATAGACAGAGAGATGAGAGAAGCGTGAGCCGAGAGACAGAGACAGAGAGAAAGAGAGAGTGGGGATTGAGAGAGATTATTTCATTATCCTATTAATTCAATTACATTATTATCAGCCATTCCTCGTTTTATTTTCACACACAAAATATACAAACTGTTTAAAAATGTCACCTTTAAATACTTTAGTCCAACTTATCTTAGGAATTTACTTCATATAATTATTTCAAATGCTCTGCTTTAAAATGTCTAAAGACGAATGGTTATCATTTGGAAAATTGGAAGTCTGATTTTTGAAAATGAAAAAACAACAACATTGTGGTAAAAAAGACAGATTCCTTGTTTCGAACACGTTCGCCTTTTTTCAGAAAGCCTTCCAAAAACTCGTCTGCTGCAAACTCGTTCAATGTCGTCTGTCTCATCGAGAAGAGAAAGGGTTAGCCTGCCATACGTGTGGGTAGGTTCGATTTATACGTGCCTCGTGTATCCATTGAAATAGCACAATAGATAACCAGGTAAGTGTACGTGAAAACACTCTTAATTGGTATAATTCATTCCTAACGACAGCAAAACTAAAAATTAACTTAACCTATCAATACTGCGTACACGGAAACGTTTTTAAACCTTAAAACAAACAGAACAGAAGATAATCTTTATTTCTCTTAAGTACAGATATTGTACAGCATGAGGAATAACATAAAATGCATTCATTGTCAATTTATAATAACAGTCATGCTGACAAGTGTTTGTAACCAAGATATTGTGAAAAAAAGGATTGGTTTTGTTTAATTTATAAAGCTTATTTATCTTTTTTTAGAAGGAAAGAGAGCACTATGCAGGGGCGTAGCTCCTTTTAGGCACTGTAGGCACGTGCCTGCACATTTTTTTCTAAAACTGTCCCAATATGCAGCTGCGGCGATACACATCTGCGTAATGTATCGACCAGAACAGCCAGCGCTGTCCGCGCAGACTGATCCGGCCGACATATTCCGTCTAAGGGGGGATAGATAGAGTAATGATTCCTGAAACAGAAAATCCACATGATGGGAAAAGTGTATATCCGGGTAGGCCTGTGTGGCATGCTTAGGCTGATCCGGGTCGATACTTTACGCAGAGTCCATCATGTTGATTTTCTCATGAGACGGCCTACACATTGATTATTGCCAAGCTACGCCCCTGCTATGAATGCTCGCCAGAAGTATATATACACCAGACGAGCATTCATCAATCGGTTTCCTTTTCTTTTTACAATGTATGCAGGCATGTGAATACTGTAGGACATGAGGACTCAGTTAACTTTCACAGAAAAGGGATGCCAACAAACGTAACGGAATAAACAGAAATTTACACATCACATATAATTTGATTACATACGTATATGTACACACATTTACATGTATACATGTGTACCTATATACATTCGTGTACTTTTGAGTATCAAGCGCATTGTATGAGAAGGGTAATCTAGTGACATTTATCAAATATCAATTAATTATCGATATTGAAGAAATTGAAACGATCTGTGTTGAGAAATAGACAAAGATAGGAAAGTTTTGTTAGTGAAACGGTTAATAATAAATTTACCGGTCGTTTTTCGAACCTGTCTTAAGCGGTCGATGTAGGTGGTTTTAATATAGTGGCCGCTTATACCAGATAGTCGCTAAATAAACGAAAAATGTGTACTAAAAATACCAATTTAGAATTCTTAAAATCAGATTCCTTAGTGCAGGTGACCGCGTGATTATTTACTTAAACAATATTTTATTAATATTTAATACAATATAAACATAAAGGTACGTGTACATACAACTTGATAAATTTTTGATTCGAAAACAAGTTCTTAAATACTTAAATTCTTAAAATATTAATTCCTTTCCTCCTAATTTATTTGATAATTTTGAAATACGGTGTACATGATAACTCAAATCGAAAGGGACCCAGACATTACCTCGATATTTATCTACGTGTTTTAAGTGATCGCATGATTTATACTAAATTCGTTTTACTTGGTTTAAGCAGGGACGTAGATACGTTTATCTACGTCCCTGGTTTAAGTTCGTAATTAATGTGTACACCAATCAGACCAATCCTCACTGCTTCAAGATGAAAGAGATATTCGTTCCTGGAAAATCTATGGTTCGAGTTGATTAGTATCATCGAGTTATCGCACAGTCGAGTTATCTGGAGTCATCTGTTTATGGTATATATCTAGATATTGTAATGTTTAGTTAATGTCTAGGTATTGTAATGTTCAATTAAGATCTAGATATTGTAATGTTCAGTTAAGATCTAGATATTGTAATGTTCAGTAAAGATCTAGGTATTGTAATGTTCAGTTAAGATCTAGATATTGTAATGTTCAGTTAAGATCTAGGTATTGTAATGTTCAGTTAAGATCTAGATATTGTAATGGTCAGTTAAGATCTAGATATTGTAATGTTCAGTTAAGATCTAGATATTGTAATGTTCAGTAAAGATCTAGATATTGTAATGTTCAGTTAAGATCTAGATATTGTACTGTTCAGTTAATATCTAGATATTGTAATGTTTAGTTAAGATCTAGACATTGTAATGTTTAGTTAAGATCTAGATATTGTAATGTTCAGTTAAGATCTAGATATTGTAATGTTCAGTTAAGATCTAGATATTGTAATGTTCTGTTAATATCTAGATATTGTAATGTTCAGTTAAGATCTAGATATTGTAATGTTCAGTTAAGATCTAGATATTGTAATGTTTAGTAAAGATCTAGATATTGTAATGTTCAGTAAAGATCTAGATATTGTAATGTTCAGTTAAGATCTAGATATTGTAATGTTCAGTTAAGATCTAGGTATTGTAATGTTCAGTTAAGATCTAGATATTGTAATGGTCAGTTAAGATCTAGATATTGTAATGTTCAGTTAAGATCTAGATATTGTAATGTTCAGTAAAGATCTAGATATTGTAATGTTCAGTTAAGATCTAGATATTGTAATGTTCAGTTAAGATCTAGATATTGTAATGTTCAGTTAATATCTAGATATTGTAATGTTTAGTTAAGATCTAGATATTGTAATGTTTAGTTAAGATCTAGATATTGTAATGTTCAGTTAAGATCTAGATATTGTAATGTTCTGTTAAGATCTAGATATTGCAATGTTCAGTTAAGATCTAGATATTGTAATGTTTAGTAAAGATCTAGATATTGTAATGTTCAGTAAAGATCTAGATATTGTAATGTTTAGTTAAGATCTAGATATTGTAATGTTCAGTTAAGATCTACCTTGTAATTTGTGTTGTCCTTTTACTATTGACTAAATTTGAGATCGTCTACTTTGTAAACAACTCAGTATAAAATTGTAGCATCTGGAACATTGGAACTATCACTTTTATTTAAACCTATTCACGGATAATAGTCTATGTGGGAAAGCAGACAGTTGCTTGAAAAGAATAATGAGTACTGGTGTGAGAAATCAAGGAACCACATGAGTAGGTAAACTGGCCGCAGTGATATGACTGAACAATTGTTGAAAACGGCGTTAAACCCCAATCAATCAATATAATACGAGAAAGTATTTGGAAACAATACCAACATGTGCTCATTGAAGAAACAAAAATAAAAAACTACCAACATGTGCTCATTGAAGAAAAAAAAATCAAAAATACAATTGAAAGTATTTGTTTGTGGCATTCATAGCAACGGAGAGTTTTTTTAACCTATCTGTCCCGAAAATATTTCGAAATATTTTCTCATGGCGGATAATGTCTCAAAATGCGTCTCTGCGGGGGAGAAGCGTCGAGAAGGGAGGCATAAATCCTTCACTTTTGATTAACGATAATCCTAAATGGTTTGTACTTCACGGTCGAGTGTCTGAAGTGTTTACTTTTAGGGTTATATATATCTGAAGCGATTGCGTGAGCTATACCACGAAAGAAGTTGTTTGTTTGTGGCATTATAGATAACAGTCATAGCAACGGAGAGTTTTTTATCCTATCTGTCCCCAAAATATTTCCAAATATTGTCTCATGGCGGATAATGTGTCAAAATGCGTCTCTGCGGGGGAGAAGCGTCGAGAAGGGAGAAATAACTCCTTCATTTTTTGATTAACGATAAATCATAATGGTTTGTACTTCACGGTCGAGTGTCTGAAGTGTATATATCTGACGCGAATGCAATGTCCTTTGAAAAGACAGTGCTCAGATGCTTTGAGCAATCAGAACTGCTTCTACACTGTTTTCAAACAAACATCGAATGATCGAGTAATCGCGAGTTAACTGTATCTGCCAAGATGTGCATAGGGACAAAGTGTGTGCAATCTCGTCTTGTCTTTGCATTTAAGCCGTCCTGCGAGAAAACCAACATTATGGCCTCTGCGTAATGTATCGAACCAAGATCAGCCTGCGCAGTCCGCGCAGACTGATCAGGGCCGACACATTCCGTCTCAGGTGGATAGAGGTATAGAGTAATGATTCCTGAAACAGAAAATCCACAGTAGGCGAAAAGTGTCTCTCCGGGTAAGCCTGTGCGGCATGCTTAGGCTGATCCGGGTCGATGATTTTACGCAGATTCCACAATGTTGGTTTTCTCGCGGGGACGGCTCATTTGTTATATCGAAGGCTTGGCGTGAAACGGTTGTAACTAATATTGGTATTTTTTTAACAACGTTAATCACCTCACCATAAAGTCTTTATAAGCGTTAAATCATTTTTATTGGTAAACAATGGAAATTTAGGTGCCATTGCTCGTTCTGAGCAATGGCATCTAAATTTGCATTGTTTACAAAGGGGTCAAAATTGCCCCTAAACCAGGGTTTTCAAAATAGGTTTTTAGTTACAACCGTTTCACGCCAAGCCCTCGATATACTTCTACTTCCCGTTTGAATGACATGTCAACGCTGACGTATGTGTGTGTGAACATTAACTTAAAATATCTAACTTTCATACATTTTGAAATTATTCATTTTTCTCTCAATATGCTTTATACATTGTGGTTTTAGTTTTTCCTGTGAACAATTTATTGTTTCAAATGTTATTATACTAAAGTATCATTTACATGCCCGCTACTTGAACCTTGCTTTGTATAGTATACGTCATAAAATAGCAAACATCCATTAATTAATTATAACTTTTTAATTAATTTAGACGTTATCACTTGGCAATGTTGACCTGAATCTGACCTTTGTGAAACGAAGCACGTATCTTAACCCTTTCCCTCATACGACAATTCTGCAGCAGACGACTTTGAACGTATTTTGTCAAAAAATAGAAAATCTCTATAATTGAATGGATAACCTATGACTAAAAGTGGAAAACATTGTGGCAAAAGAAGGAATTGGACGTTTTGTGCAATTTCTTCTTTTGTCACTATGTTTTCAAAAAGCCGTCTGCTGCAGAGGTGTCAGAAAGCGTCTATATGAGGGAAGGGATCAATACATTTATTCCAGTATACATATTTTCATAAAGCAATTCAAACCTTTAATGAAAATACACCTATGCCATAATAATACAAATCATTGTATAAAGGGCATGCTTATGTTAATATTGTCAACTAATGTTCCTATGTGGAATTCAACATACTCATAAAATATCAATATAAATCTTGCAAATTCTTTTTTTAAACATTTTCAGGTATTTAAGCCCGAGCGAACTGCACTGAGTATAATAAAAGATCGACCAACTGGATCCCGTAACTTGAATGTTAAAGGCGGACACGTATGTGTTAAATGTAGATAGACGGTTTGAATTGTTAAACAGCCTTGTGATTGTAAAACTTTGTGAGGTTTGAATGGGGTGCAAACTGGGATAGTAGACGACGTTTCATTATGCTAATATAATCGAAGGTTGAGACATTCAATTCACATTTATTTATATAATAAAGATACAGTATATACGTTATATCAATTTTATAAGACCTTTTGTTCGGTTAACCACCAAACGGTTTTAAAGTGATACACATTATAAACAAGTTTTGTGATTCGTAAAAGATGGATGAAAGCTTGGATACTTTAGAGAACGAAGATACCGTTGAAGAAGACTCTCTGAAGAAAGCGAAATTCCGGCGCCATTCGAGTGCCGTTTTCAGCGGCCTTAATGGCTTCCATAAACGTCCGGTACAACTATATTTAGTCCGGATTAACCCGGGCTGCCGGATAATCTGGCTCTACATGTTACAGGTATGTACTGTATAACTAGTGTAAACTGAACTGACACTGTCACATGACCGATTTGGTCTGGGGAAAAATGAGCCTAGCCCCTCCATGGGGAAAAATAAGTTGATAACAGTGAAGATCCATATCAACATGTGCATCCGCACTGTCTGATCAAGATATCCCCTGTTCACATGCTATTTATATAAGCGAGAACATGTTTTAAGACGATATGTTTTCCCTTGACCCACAATGTTCTGTTAATCATTTCCAATGTTGTAGATGTTATATTGTTTCCTAAGCCATTTTCAGATCATGTTAACGGTTCATTGAAAAGGGGAAAATAATCACACGTAAGTCAATTTTAACATCCTATTAACGACATGTTGGGGCCATCTGCCTTGAACGCGTGAAAGAAACTACGCCACTCAAGACAAACTTCGGCTGTAAGGTTGATAAGGACTTACAAACACTGTGTATAATATCAAACAAGCATTCCATGTGGTCAATTGCTCCTTTAACCACAACATGAACACGTAATTTGCCATTTTCACAAGGTCCAACGGTTGTCCAACAGGTGCTCGAGTAATCACGGATATTATACTTAACTCATTTATGTTGTGAAAAGTAATTCAGTGATGAAATCCTATCAAATAACAGTGCAGCATAATTTGGTGATTGCTCGAACCATCAAACAAAACTGCTTCTACTCTGTGTTCCATCTACCGTTGCTTTTCATTTTGTTTTGTTGTTTTAGAACAATATACCACATGTTCTACATGACGTGGATTTTTCAAAAGGAGAGAGTCACGTACCGGAAGCAATCCGAAAATTCCCGCACCGAGAGGTTCCGATTCTAGTTGACGGTGATTACGTCATATTTGAACCGTATGTATTTATTTTCATTATATATACCTGCATAATTTCCGGCGCAAACACATGTAGATGGCCATGTTCAATTCAAACACGACGGATTAAAAAGTCTGTATTTAAATACGGTACCAAATATGGTAATGGTATGTCACTGAAGTATGATGTGACGTCATTGAAATATGAATTCACGTCATTCTAAATGAAGTAGTCGGGCGTATTTCACACGCCAATCATAAACACAATAGTTGATTCGTTATTTGAAATATAACATTTCGCATATTCGTTCTTTCTTGAAAGTAATACGAGGTATATAATAAAAGGAAACATTGTGTTACAGTAGCGATATCGCGAGATATTAATTGTCCACGCCTCTCGTAGTACAATATCAAACCTGATATCGCTAATGCAGCATAATATTCCCTATTTATTTCACGAATTCCATAAAACATGTTAAAAGAGCTTAAAATCACATTAAAATGCGGTGAAATCTCATTAACCCTTTCCCTCATATAGACGCTTTCTGACGCCTCTGCAGCAGACGGCTTTTTGAAAACATAGTGACAAAAGAAGAAATTGCACAAAACGAGCAATTTCTCCTTTTGACACAATGTTTTCCACTTTTCATCATAGGTTATCGATTCAAATATAGAGATTTTCTATTTTTTTACAAAATATATTCAAAGTCGTCTGCTGCAGAATTGTCGTATGAGGGAAAGGGTTAAAACCAGACCCGAGCTTCGCCCGCTCGTTTATAGATCTAGTGCGGGCTGTCAATCCAGGGGTTGTGAGTTCGAATCCTGGCTCGGCCAACTTTCTTTCCAACGATTGACAAAAGTCAATGCGACATGCGTCATTCATCTTCCACCAATGGGCTAAGTCTATGTGGAAAAGCAGCCAGTTGCTTGGGAAGATTGTTGTGTGGAGTACTGGTGTGAGAAAACCAGGAAATGCATGAGTAGGTGAACTGGCCGCCGTGATATAACTGAGAAAGTGTTAAAAACGGCATTAAACCCCAATCAATCAATCAATTATAGATACAGTGACTGCCTCTTATAAACCGTCGCAGATTTACCTTTGCTTCAGCCAATTAAATGGTCGCCTACAACATACATGTAGGTAAGGTATACAACTGGGGAGATAAACCATATACTAAAACGAGAAAAAGAAGCGGTGAATGACGATTGTATAGAATCTTACGTTGGTTGAATCATGCGATTTAATTGGATAAAAACAGCTAGCACCTGCGAATGGATATTGTAATGAAGCTGACGTTATATGAGTAAAGCTATGATCATATGTAACTTACATTCCAGCGCTAATATACTATTTAACTAAGTACTAGATCTACTTGTACAAACTACATTGCCAATTCACGCGAAATTGCATGAAGTGAGTATTTGGTTGAATAAAGTTTTTGTCCGATATTTAATTCTTATCTCATACGACAAATGTGTTTTGCCAACTTTTAAAATGTCTAAGATAGATTTTTTTTTTATTTCGTAATTTAGGCCACCGGCCCATTATACAACATAAGTATATACAACAGGGAGTGATGAAATACATTATAACACTGACATTTGAAGCTGGAAAAATAATTAAGATATTGAAAGAGTCTCACTGCTTAGTTTGAATGCGCTCTGAATGTATTTTGCAGCATTGTATACTTCAGACTGGATATTTGTATTTAATATTGCATAAAATGTGTCAAGAGTCTTGTTGTTTATCCTTGCTTGGGAAGATTGTTGTGTGGAGTACTGGTTTGCGAAAACCAGGAAATGCATGAGTAGGTGAACTGGCCGCCGTGATATAACTGAGAAATTGTTAAAAACGGCGTTAAACCCCAATCAATCAATCAATCAATCAATCAATCGTTGTTTATCCAGGATACGTTAACATAAATGTCTCTGAAATCGTCATATGTAGGACATTCGTAAAAGAAGTGAAACTCATCTTCAATAATGTACATATTTTTATCAAGACATAAAGGGCAAAAACGGTCATTTCTTGCAATCGATAGGCGTCTACCTCTCTCTATCATAAGGTCATGGTTAGAGCATCTAAAGTTACTATATATCCTGCGTAAGGAAAAAGGTAAAAATGAATTTAAAGCAAAACTATGGAAACTCTTTATAAATGAAAATATCATCTTCAATACAGTTCAAACTAGTGTATACAAAGAAGAAATTGTTCGTATAAGATATGAGCAATTATTCCTTTAGTCAATATTTCGAACTGTCGTCTGCAGCAGATGCAGTAAAATTTCGTCTGCACTTGGGTAAGGGATATAAGTGCTATATTCGGATTAAGACAAATGAAAAGAGATAATTTAAAAACCCTATGCTTGATCTTGCAGTAAATGTAGTTATCGGCAGCATACGTTAGGACTAGACTGTGTGCTGAATAAACTTCAATTTTGGACGAATGAAATTATATAGAGCTTGTAAATGTGTATGTAATTTTAAAACGTGTTTGCTTATTATATACTTTTTAAGCCCGGCCATATTGACTTATCTTGCCTCCAACTACACAGAATATGCCGGTTATGGAATCGCTCTACAGAGTCGAATGTTATGTGAATCGTTATTAAGTTGGGCAAACTCCGAACTTCACAGGTACGTACGACAATCTTACATGTATGCTACATTATAGATAATAAAAAAAAGTTTTGGAAAATCAAAGCACTAAAAGGTTAGAGGGAATAGAGCCGTCAAGACTTTCATTAACCTTGTTGAAATGAGAAAGTGATTACTAAAAAACTAATTCTGAATATTAAAAAATAGTTTACGGATCAATGTTAACCTATATCAGCTTGCACGTACGTGTCTGATCTATCTTTCAGATGATAGCCTTGAACTGTTTGGACGTACATGCGGTCTAATATAACTGTCCACTGTTCGCCATTCAATGATTTATTCCCAGGAAAACACTTCTCCGAAATTGAACAATATCTTGTTAAAAGCAATGCCAACGGGTCTTTACAAATCTATAATATTTGTTAAATAGAATGTTTTGTACAATGTGCCGATGGCTTAATTACTTTCAATACAATATTTGGTCATTGCCATTGTCTCGCGGCGGCCATGGAGAAGTGCCCTTGGTAAAGGCACATTTCCTAGCCTAGTATTGATTCATCACGAACGCCTCACGAGTAAGTGTTCTGTCGCCGTGATATAACTGTTTAAAACGGTGTTGCACCTCAATATAACAAACGTTATACATCTACGTACAGTGAAGACTCTGGCGAGCATGTGCATCCGCACTGTCTCACCAAAGCCTTCATTGTCAATATACATGCAAATGTAAATATGTATCTTTTGACAACACACTAGAAGGATAGACCCTCTAGTTGTATGGCAATTAACCTTCTGTGATCCCGTTGCACAGAGTCAATATGACCTAAAATCGATTGACTCATATGACTTATATTGCAGGGCCATTGGCTACGACTTTATTTACCCACAGTTCCTGGAGAAGTACATGTTATCGTCAGACACAGCCAATGAACATTTAGTGGAGTTTGGCCTAAAGACATTGAGTCGACAACTAGAAATGTTGGAGACCAAATACCTTACTAAAACTCACTTTCTCACCGGGAACAGACTTACTGTGGCGGATTCGTTCGTTGCAACAGTGATAACACAGGTCGAATGGACTGGTTTAAAACTTAAGATGTGGCCGCGTGTAGAAGCGTGGTTATCACGTGTTAAAAGTCAGACACATTGGGACACAGTCCACCTCTCACATAACGTGTTCCTTAGAGATATGGGACGAGCAAACTTGTTTGACTGAATTAACCCCTTTCCACATATTTACGATTATTTTTGATGCCTTTGCAGCACACGGCTTTGAAAACATTGTGTTAAGAGAAGAATTGCTCATAATGAACAATTTCAAATTTTGCCACAAAGTTTTCAATTTAATTCAATAAGGGAGCCGTCCCGAGAGAAAACCAACAGTATGGCATCTGCGTAATGTATAGATCCAGATCAGCCTGAGCAGTCCGCACATACTGATCCGGTCCGACACATTCCGTCTCAGGGGAATAGAGGTATAGAGTAATGATTCTTGAAACAGAAAATCCACAGGAGGCGAAAAGTGTCTATCCGGGTAAGCCTGAGCGGCATGCTTAGGCTGATCCGGGTCGATACTTTACGCACACTGTTGGTTTTCTCGCGGGACGGCTCAAATCATCTGCGTAATGTATCGACCAGATCAGCATCCGGCCGACACATTCCGTCTCAGGGATATAGAGGTATAGAGTAATTATTCCTGAAACAGAAAATCGACAGGAGGCGAAAAGTGTCTATCCGGTTAAGCCTGCGCAGCATGCTTAGGCTGATCCGGGTCGATACTTTACCGCACTGTTGGTTTTCTCGCGGGACGGCTCAAATCATCTGCGTAATGTATCGACCAGATCAGCCTGCGCTGTCCGCGCAGACTGATCCGGCCGACAAATTCCGTCTCAGGGATATAGAGGTATAGAGTAATTATTCCTGAAACAGAAAATCCACAGGAGGCGAAAAGTGTCTATCCGGGTAAGCCTGCGCAGCATGCTTAGGCTGATCCGGGTCGATACTTTACGCACACTGTTGGTTTTCTCGCGGGACGGCTCAAATCATCTGCGTAATGTATCGACCAGATCAGCCTGCGCTGTCCGCGCAGACTGATCCGGCCGACACATTCCGTCTCAGGGATATAGAGGTATAGAGTAATTATTCCTGAAACAGAAAATCCACAGGAGGCGAAAAGTGTCTATCCGGGTAAGCCTGCGCAGCATGCTTAGGCTGATCCGGGTCGATACTTTACGCACACTGTTGGTTTTCTCGCGGGACGGCTCAAATCATCTGCGTAATGTATCGACCAGATCAGCCTGCGCTGTTCGCGCAGACTGATCCGGCCGACACATTCCGTCTCAGGGATATAGAGGTATAGAGTAATTATTCCTGAAACAGAAAATCCACAGGAGGCGAAAAGTGTCTATCCGGGTAAGCCTGCGCAGCATGCTTAGGCTGATCCGGGTCGATACTTTACGCAGAGTCCACAATGTTGGTGCGGCGATAGACATCTGCGTAATGTATCGACCAGATCAGCCTGCGCTGTCCGCGCAGACTGATCCGGCCGACACATTCCGTCTCAGTGATATAGAGGTATAGAGTAATTATTCCTGAAACAGAAAATCCACAGGAGGCGAAAAGTGTCTATCCGGGTAAGCCTGCGCAGCATGCTTAGGCTGATCCGGGTCGATACTTTACCGCACTGTTGGTTTTCTCGCGGGACGGCTCATGTGTTCGTTCATTTAACGAGAGTTTCAATGTGTCTGGTTGAATAATACAAGTGATGCCGGTCACAATCGTTGACCAAGATGAAAGTGTAAAAGGATCAATGTGTTTGATTTGTTTTTTGGGGTAGCAGAACGGTGTCAACTTGTTTGAATTAAATGTTTTTGAAACTTTGGTCACATTAAATAAAACAAACGGATTCGTTTTTAGTAATTTAATATATCGGTTTTTAGTGAACAATCACTTTGAAAATAAGAAATGGTGAATGTACCTTATTTCATCCCCATTAACATTCATATTCACAGTGGTATAGATGGTTTTGACATTTTGGATTTAGTATGTAATGCCACAGTTCAAAGGACAACTAGGTCAATAAATATGTATTGTTTTTTATCGATTGTTTCATGGTTAAAAACAAAACTAAGACATTAAACAATCGGTTGAAAACATGACACATGTAAGGTTTTTTTCCCCCACTTATTTTATATACACATGCACATTGTTTACTAGTACACTTCTGAATCTTGTTTTAAACATGTACATAGAGGAACAAAACGGGAACATCCAACAAATAGCCTCTGAAAGCGTACTTTAACTAGATAGAAAATGGTAAGCCAAAGCAAACTTGAAACCTTGTTCCAAAATACCAAAATTTCGGCTATACTCTCGAAAACTTATATGAGGCGCTACTTGCATTTTTAATTCTTAATAACTCTCCTATTTGGCATACATCAATGTTACATTGGCGTACAACGCCAGGGTCTATACCTTTATGTTGGTGTCAGAACTTTCGTTTAGATCTATATTATATATATTTATATACATGTATATATGCGATCAGTAAAGTCTATTTTGAGAATATTGAGTATGCAACTTCAGTGTACGCAGATGTAAAATACTCAAAATCGCAAGACGCATCTTATATAAAAAAAAAAACCTGTAACCAAAATTGAAATAAGCGATGATCACTGTTGATCTTAGTGCAACTGGTCTTTTGACCATTGTCAATATAGAGCGACGAAAGAGACGAACTCTAACAGATAAAACTTAATTTAGAAAACAACTAACGAAAACATGTTTATCAAGGAAAATTGGTAATACATTTTGATACACATTTGAAAGCTGTGGACATATGAGAACCTGATCGTCTTGAGCAATTTATCTTGGTTCCACTACATTTGTTTACAGTCTTCTTTATGTATATGAGCCTTCCAACAAGAAAACCAACATTGTGGACTCGGATCAGCCTAAGCATGCCGCGCAGGTTTTACCCGGACAGACACTTTTCGCCTCCTGTTGATTTTCTGTTTCAGGAATCATCACACTATACCTCTACCCCCCTGAGACGGAATGTGTCGGCCCAGATAGCCTGCGCGGACTGCGCAGGCTGATCTGGGTCGATACATTACGTATATTTCGTAACGTTGGTTCTCTTGTGGGAAGGCTCATATATGTTTAAATTAACATCTATGTCAAGGAAACCGTTGACGACAATTGGTTTGCTATTTATCCAACACAATGATGTGAGTTGTAAGACCAAATAAAGATAGGGAATTTAACATATTCGTTCATTGCTAGGATTAAAGTTAACGAAGGTGTGCACAAATAATATTTCCTATGAGAGCTACGGTTGCACGAGTATCAAAGATGTGTGCGCATTTTAGCAAACTTTATTCCTAGCACAAACATAATATGACTAGTATCTTTCCTTCGTCTATATTGAATCTATATTAAATACTTAATGATTACAGGGGTTTGTTCTTTCACATTTTATTGTAATCTTTTGGGAAAGTCTTTGCACAGTATTGGATCATGTAAACTGTAACAATCACCAGGAATGCTAAAATGGTTATCGTTGATATGACAACAAGGACGACCATCCATGGCGGGAACACGATTTGCGTAATTGGGCATTCCCGTTCATCTGATCGGTCGGGGCAGTCGCTGATGTCATTACAGACCTGGTGTGTATCAATACAGGATTGGCCATCAGCACATTGGAATTGTCCTGGACAGGAATGTGTGTCTATAAATAAACGTAAATATTGTGTTTGATGTTATTTAGAGGATAATCAACTGTGTTCGAGTGATACCACACATATGTCACGAGACTGGGATTTTATAATGTCTAAAAAAAACGAGTTTGAAATTTAATTGACAACTGAACTTTTAATACAGGAAATAATACCCAGAGTGATATTAACGCGCGCGAAACAAACGAGTGCCTCACACGAGTTGTTTATTAGCGGGTAAAATCACGAGTGATGGTAATTCTAGTCCCAAACGCTCATTTGAGAACGACCAATGACAGCTTATGTCATTTCTCGTAACTGACATCTCATTTGGGAATCTTTGCTCACTAGGAAATAATGTTATTGACATGTCATTCGGGAATCTTTGCTCACTAGGAAATAATGTTATTGACATGTCATTCGGGAATCTTTGCTCACTAGGAAATAATGTTACTCTGCACTGTTCGCCAATAAGTCACAGACGGGTGCAAGAAAAGAACTTCTGACTGTATAAGATTGTCCTATCGAACCAGTTAAATATTTAACTTCTTTTAACACTTTCAGCGCCGAATTATTTAAAGTAGACTCTTCCATGTTCAAAATCGGGTGTGTCCATTTCTCAAGTTTTGAAAGTTTCGGACTAATTTGGTAACTAAAAGGCAAACAATGCTGATTTCAGGTGAGACAGCTCGTTACGAGCTGACTCACCTGAATCTGCATTGTTTGCAAAAACCTCAATATTGCCTTTGGCGCTGAAAGAGTTAATCCACCGATAGGTAAAGTGAGTGAATCGATAACATTCGTTTATTAAAATAAAACTATAATAATAAATAGAACATAATCGTAAAACATTACCGTTATTGTTTAACTTTGCGACTACAATGTTAAAGCTGGCCGTCTGTTTCGGACGTTTCTTGGAACATTCTGTTGAGAGTTGTATCGTCACACTATTGCCGGAAGAGATGTAAGTCTGTCCAGGAAGGGATTTTCCACACAAACCGCCGGCCGCTATAAAGAGATGTTTATAAATTATGTAAAGGGAGAAAAGTTCAGAAAACCCATATGTAATTAAGACTGTTAGAGATTTTTCCGGAATAAAACGATCAATGATTACATCGATGCCGGTTGCAGTAGTCGTCAGGTTAGTTTTAATGCAAAAATACAAGTCGGGTCAACATAATTCCGACGTGTGGTATTACGGTAAATACGCATAACGTTAGAATTCTTCGCAAATTGAATTAAGTAATAAATCAATCTGGAGTTCTGAAAGAATGTTGTGTAGATGGCATATGTATGAATTCCAATGAAATTGAGCCGCATTTTGGCCGCATTTGGTGATTTGAGATCTTACTGCATCTGCATAAAGTAAAGACTGATGTGACCCAGTGCTTATCCACAGTCTCAACAGCAGTCACTGTGTCTTGAAAGCAAAGCGTGCTTTCTCCCTCGAAATAAATTGTAAAGATGGCGATAGAAGTACCCGTATGACGTACGAAGATCTGATTGGCTAATCTTGAATATGTTATGTAAATCCTGATATAAATAGTTTTAAGTTTATTTTGCGGTATCAAGGTACTTAGAGTAGTACCCTGAACCATGCATAAAATATTTTTATGTTTTAACATAAAACGTCATATATAGAATTTAATGCAATTTCTGACAAATGATTAGTTGATTGATTGATTGGGGTTTAACGCCGTTTTTAACAATTTCTCAGTCATATCACGGCGGCCAGTTCACCTACTCATATGTTTCCTGGTTTTCGCACACCAGTACTCCACACAACAATCTTCTCAAGCAACTGGCTGCTTTTCAACATAGACTTAGCCCATTGGTGGAAGACGAAGGACGCATGTCGCAATGACTTTTGTCAATCGTCGGAAAGAAAGTTGGCCGAGCCGGGATTCGAACTCACATCCCCTGGATTGACAGCCCGCGTCGTTACCGACTGAGCTACCGGGACTCGACGACAAATGATTAGAATTGTAGTTCTATGTGTACGCTTAAATGACGTCTCACTATACCAGAGAGAGTCAATAATAACCGAAATCGCAAAATGCGGCTCGCTTAATGACATGAAACTTGCATAATTCATGTTATCAACACCTAACCCATAAGAATAAACCATCTATCAAATAAACGTTGCATTTGGAACTGCAATGAGCTCTACATAACGGTACATGACGTAAGGAAATGTATTGGTGGTTCATGCACGCCTGACTATATTGTATTACGCGTTCCTGAACAACAAAAAGACAATCGTAATCGGGCTGAGAGAAGACGCAGCGCCGCTTGATCAGAAGCTTCACTTGTCGAGTCGATCCCTTCCACCATACATATACATGTTGACGTCTTTTAAAAACAGTGGGGCAAAAGGATGAATTAATCATTGTGAGCAACTGATAATGATCAATCTATCCTTTTGTCACAATATATTCAACTCATTTACATAAAAAAGAGAAATGCCATATTAGTGCCTAGATAAGTTTACGGCCGTCTGCCACAGTTTTGACGTATGTGGAATAGAGTTTTTAAAAAAATAACTACCTGACAACAAGCTCATATTGGAATTCTTTCGTCCATTATAAACATCCAGTCTATTTTTGACACACCGCGACTTCCCGGATATCTCTGTTTTCAAACTGTAGACTAGCACTGACAACCGGAAGTGATATTCGGGCGTTGCTATAGTAACAGGGCATTTCATACAGGCTGCCAGAGGGTCCAAAGCCCGTTCGTTTGGATGGAAGGAGTAAGCAGCCACGGTCTCGTCCATTAGTATAGTCTTGTAACATAGTTTATTCATGTACACTGAAAATAATACTTATGATGAGCGGATCCCGTGAAAACCAACCTTAGGATGTTAAAGCGACCAGTGTGGAGCCATTTCAACCTGCGCACGCACATAGGTTAATCTGCCTCTGTTCTGTTCGCCAGTAAGTCAAAATGCTTCTACATATAGGAAAGTATTAAACCATTATGTCTTACTGGCGAACTGTCTCCTTATGCCACAATGCTTTCACCTTTTGTTAGTTATTAAACCTTCATTTATAGAGATTTTCCATGGTTTTAACTTAATGTTTTCAAAGTCGTCTGATGCAGAGTTGTTGCATGTTGGAAAGTTATAAGCCTCATTTAACACTCATAAATACGAATATCCTTTGTTTAAGATTCATCACGATTGTTTTTCGGACACTGGTAGTTCCGTCGGTATCGAAGACGAACCATAATCAAAATCATTTTCAATTGCAGAAATGACTTTTAGTTGTCAAGGAAAACATATTTTCAGAAGTGCTGGTTTGATAAAGCAACGAAAATAGACGAGTCGTAATAAAAACTTATATAGGCCTATCTCTTAAAGTATATAAAAACCTATTTTGAAATATCTTTAAAGACAATATTGACGGATTTATTTATAATATTTTTTTCGGATTGTAAACCAATCAAATGTTGTATTTAATCAATCAAATAAATGAAATGAAACGATTTGATTGGTTTATAGTTAAGTTGGCGATCCTACGAGAGGCACTAATAAGGTGAAGTTTTAAAATGAAATGTTCTGCATACTAACCTTTAATTGTTTTCCTTAAAAAATAAATGTCAGTGAAACAATATCAGTGAAAACGTATGAAATATAATATTTAAGAGCAAAATATTAGTTATTGTTGAGTTATTTATCGTCAATTGAAACTTATACACCTCTTGGGAGACTAGCCATGTGGCCTTGATAATCTATTTATAGAAACTGAAGCTGGATGGAGATTGGTAAACACATAGATTATTGTTATGATTTAGTAGTTGAAACTGAGATAAAGATATAAACAAGTTGATTCCATTTACTTTTTAATAATTTATGAGAGTTTACATAATTTTGGCTGACACGTGGTTCTTAAAAGATAACAACGAGCAAGCTACACTCTATTACCGATTCTATATCTATATATATTAAAAAACAATGTTCTAATCGAATTACCAATTCAAGGAGCTGTCGAATTCTTAGATATACAACATCCCGCCCAAAAAGAAAATTTGTCCCCCAAATTATCAAAAGATGTCTCCTTGAATGGTAACCAGTTTGAATTGGAAACAGAAATATACAACATACTGACATGTTGGACTAATCAGAATTTCACACAGAAGCATAAATGTCCGAGCTTGGCCAAACCAAGGACGACAGACAAAAACACAGATAAGCAGGCCAGCATTTCAGCAGTAATATATTTCTTTAAGTAAACCATTAATATCCAATATCTCAATTGATTGCTATGAACCGATTCTATATCTTTTAAAGAACAATGTTCTAATCGAACAATGTTCCAACTGGTTCACGATTATAATGCATTACCAATTCAAGGAGCTGTCGAATTCTTAGATATACAACGTTATTGCGCAAATTGTATAATTCATGGAAAATTACTGATTGTTTTGATTATTAACAAAACCTTGTTTAGTGCTTATGGCAATATTGAAGTTTTTGAAAACAATAAAGATTCAGGAGAGTCAGCTCATAAGGAGTTGTCTCACTTGAAATCAGTATTGTCCGCCTTTTAGTTATCAAAATAGTCCAAAACTCTTATTATATGAAAAATGAAGTTGTCCGATTTTGAACATGGAATAATCTACTTTGGAGAAGTCGACGCTGAGAGAGATATAGTGTGTGAAGAAACGTAGATGGAAAGTAATTACCCCCTGTCCGTCATACGACAATTCTGTAGCAGACGACTTTGAACATATTTTGTCAAAAAATAGAAAATCTTTATAATTGAATGGATAACCTATGACTAAAAGTGGAAAACATTGTGTCAAAACATCGTTTTGAGCAATTTTCTTCTTTTGTCACTATGTTTTCAAAAAGCCGTCTGAAGCTGGTAATTTTTAAATGAAATAAAACACGATAACATACACTGTTTGATGGACGATTTGATCGGAGAGCAGTTGACCACGCCACCATGATGCCGAAAGTTCGAATCCGCAATTTCGTTCAAAGAAATCATAAAACAACAGAACACTTTAAAATAACTGTTAAACATATTGTCTGTAGCCATTTTTCATGTTAATCCAAATATGGAGAGTGAAACAGTGGATACTAATGACTAAGTTATTAACAAATCATATGTAAATAAAAACCGGACGTATTCATTAAAGGTAGTCTAACAAATCAACATAATCAGGAGAATAAGGCATATCGTATGAACCCTTTGCAACATGCAGATACATTTTGACCAATCTGCAAGGGACAAATTTTAAAAACATTGTTGCAGATGGTATTATTGCTCATATGAACAATAATTCTATTTACCACAATGTTTTCCAACTTAATTTAATGATAATACTTTAATCTATTAAGAACATATCCCATATTTGGCCTGGATGTTTTCAAGGTCGTCTGCTGCAGATTGGTTGTTTATGTGAAGGGGTTCAAAACGAACACAGCATCTCAAAAAGGTTTCATTTCATGCAAGATAACATCAGATAAGAAACCGTTTACCATAAGACTTGTGCATACATTTCCATATATGACGCAAATTTGCAATACAATAACACACACACACGGCCCGAGAAACCATTAAGTTTTTTACTCCACGAATGTGAACAGAAGTAAACGTGATACACACTGTCCAGTAATTCAAGCCGACAATAGTATGGGTTAGTGCATTTGGCATGGGACACCGTTTAACTCTGTTATATATCACAGGCCGAGGGATTTGGAACGGGATGTCTCGGGTCCAATCCTCACTCGCGGTAGTCATAGTGGAGTGCCCTTGGACAAGGCGCATTTCCTAGCCTAGGACTGTTTACACAGGGAGCTTGAAAAAAATGAACTGTCGCTAAGAGCATTTCTTGAGAATTTGAACGATTGTTTTTTGCGTATTCAATTTAAACACATTTCCATATCGGTTTGCGACCATTGAAAATCCAGATCAGCTCTGTTCGCTAGCTAGTCGGGAACGCATCATTTTACGTATCTGGTACACAGTTATGACCAAATATCGACTACATAGATGTGTGTGTTTGTTTGTCTGTTGGGCTTTTTCAATTGTTCAGTTATATCACGACGTTTCCTGAGTAAGTTACCATTACCTTAGGTCCATTTATCCTGACACCAGCGAATAAATCGCAATGCTAACCCCGCAATCATGTGCGCCAATGAGGGAAACCAGTACCATTCCCTTTTTAAGATTTTGTCATGACCCCGCCGGGAATTGAACCCGCGACGTCCCGCACTCGAGGCGGACGCTCTACCACTATTCCACCGAGGCGGTACACAGGTGTGTTATATGAGTATAATATGAACTGACTCACCTGAACCTGCATTGTTTGCAAAATCTTCTTTTATTTCTTCTTCTTTTTCAATATCACAATACTAGGTGAAAGAGTTCAATTCGAAACTATCCCTGAAGTTTTTAAATTAAAGGTTATAGCGTTTGATTTTCAAGACTTAAATAACTCCCTTGTTAGTCATTACAGTTCTAAGATAGCTTTCAGGATAAGATGGAAAATTTGCTCAGCGTGCGAGGAAGCAGAGGCTGACTGATTTAATTTTGAACCACATTATTGTATGTGAATCGGCCCAGACCTTTACATCTTCATGTTTACCAATCATTTGTACAATTTGATTACAAATAATAATCAAAACTCGGAGTATCTTTTATACTGTAACCCGTATTGCAAGCAGGGAGAATAAAGGAAAGCTCTATTATAAACAAAACATGTAATATAACGCAGATTTCACTAGTAAATTATGTAGAGAAATAACTCAAAGTCAACATCAAATCGTATAGTGGTTAGTTTTATTTTAAAGAGTGTTCAAAGTAATACATGTCAGATGGTATAGACAGTATTCTTGGTCTCTCCCAACAGCGGCTCTGGGCCGTCTTTAAATACTATCTGATTTACATATTCATAACTCTCTTTATTGACCTAGCTTCATATTGGAGTGGTCAACATTGACCCCTCCCAAGACAGAACCAATATTAATAAGGAAACCATCGAGCATTTCCTATCTTCAAATATAATTTATTCATTAATCCATCGTAGTTCGAGCCGTAACGTTACAAACATGTTTCTTTTTAAATCCATACACATAGACTGATAAGGTTTTTTCTTGCATACAACACAAGTGCAACAGACGACTTGGACGAATTTGAAATCATCTAGGCAAAGGTGAGAGCACTGCTCTGCATATAAATGCGCCTGCATGTGGGAAAGGGTTTATTTCCAACTAAATAGGACACGTCTCCAACATTTCGAGCACGAATATAACAAGGTGCGTGTAACACTCGCATTAGACGGGGTACCTTTAACTTGACACTTGTACGTGACATTTACGGAGTTCTTGCCATACAGTCATTTCAACGCATTTCCTTGCATAATTACAGCATAATACATAAACGCTGTGTATATATACGGGCATTTCTGTATCAATCGACATAATTAATCCTGTCCCACATACAGACGCTTTCTGGCGACTCTGTAGCAGACGACTTTTTGAAAAACAATGTTGCAACAGTAGAAATTGCTCGAAACGAGCAATTTCTCCCGTTGCAACAATGTTTTTAACATTTTTCAGTAATTATTCATTTATTGAGATTTTCAATAGTTATGCCCATATGTTTTTATTGTCGTCTGCCACAGTCTTGTTGTATACATGTAAGACATTGTTAAATCTTTCCCACTTACAAAAAGGCTGCAGCAGACGACTTTGAAAACATGTAGCAAATATTATTGAACGGTTAGGGTTGAAACATTTTGATAAAAGGAGAAATAGTTCATTATGAGCAATTTCTCTTTTTCTGCCGTAAAGTTTGCTAAAGTTGTCAGCCGCAAATGCAACAAAATGTGTCTGCAAGTGGGAATGGTTTAACATGATCTTGACCTTTTGCAAATATTTATATTATCAAATAACAACTGTGTAAAATATCACAATATTATTAAATATAAACTGTGTTTAAAATATCTTAATATTATCAAACATAAACCGTGTTTAAAATATCTCAATATTATCAATATAAATTCTGTGTAAAAATATCACAATATTTTTAAATAAAAACTGTGTGTAAAATATCACAATATTATTAAATATAAACTGTGTTTAAAATATCTCTATATGATTAAATATATACTGTGTTTGAAAGATCGCAATATTATCAAATCACAACTGTGTGTAAAATATCACAATATTATCAAATATAAATTGTGTGTAAAAATATCACAATATTATCAAATATAAATTGTGTGTAAAATATCACAATATTTTCAAATAAAAACTGTGTGTAAAATATCACAATATATTAGATATAAACTGTGTTTAAAATATCTCAATATTATCAAATATAAATTGTGTGTAAAATATCACAATATTATCAAATATAAATTGTGTGTGAAAGATCACAATATTATCAAATATAAACTGTGTGTAAAATATCACAATATTATCAAATATAAATTGTGTGTAAAATATCACAATATAATCAAATACAAATTGTGTGTAAAATGTCACAATATAATCAAATATAAATTGTGTGTAAAATATCACAATATGATCAAACATAAATTGTGTGTGAAATATCACAATATTATCAAATATAATCTGTGTGTAAAATATCACAATATTATTAAATATAAACTGTGTTTAAAATATCCCAATATTATCAAATATATACTGTGTTTAAAAGATCTCAATATGATAAAATATAAACTGTGTTTAAAATATCTCAATATTATCAAATATATACTGTGTTAAAAATATCTCAATATTGTCAAATATAAACTGTGTTTAAAAGATCACAATTTGTGTTTTTTGAAATAAACAAAGCACAAATTTGATGAAAAATTATTAGACCAATCTACGCTTAAAGTAAACCACCTTCTACATACATCTAGTAAAAAATATAAAAATATGTATAAATGAAAATAACTACTGATTAATGTTGAAAACATTGTGGCAAAAGAAGAAATTGATAATTATGAGAAATTTCTCCTTTTGCCACAATGTTTTCAAAAAAAGTCTGTTGCAGAGGTGTCAAAAAAGCTTTTGTATGTGGATAGGGTTTGAAAGATCAGGTTAAAATGTGTCGAGTAATCCTAGAAATACGGCTTGACATAATTCAAGAAAAGTAAAAAGGGCAAAAATAATTTGACCTTTGCATATGTCAGAACAAAGGATGTCAGAACCTATTTCATTGCATTCATTGTTTTTCCTATTCATCTATTCAGTCTTTCAGCTCCAACTTCCCTAACGAAGACTCTTCCATGCTCAATTTCGGACGACTACATTTTTCTCATAATAAGAGTTTTGGAATATTTTGATAACTAAAAGTTTAGCAATACTGATGGCTCATGACGAGCTGACTTACCTGAATCTGCATTGTTTGCAAACATCTTAATATTGCCAACGACGCCCGAAGAGTTAATGACAGGAATAAACATGATTGTAACATGTGTGTGTCCAAAGGTGCAGCTTTAATACAATAATGTAATTTTGTATCAACGTCATCTGTGTTTTCACGTTGATTTAGGAACTACTTTTAGCCGCATCACTACTCGGAATAATATTAAATTTTCGGTCTATTCATAAGCCATGTTCCATGTCTTACAGTTACTTTCAGCGGGGAACAGAGTCGAGGTGATCCGATTGATGATACAGTGGACTCGCGATAACTCGATTTTGAAAGGGATTCATACATTTCTTCGAGATATCGACATGTTCGAGTCATCCCACGAGTAATGCTGAATTTCTTTGTGTGTTGGGCCTCGTAATTCATTAACACGTAACAAATTGTGATGGAAAGTAAGCAAGTGTTAAAATCATAACAAGAAAACAGCGCCGAAGTAGTTCCGATTGCGCGTCAGAGTAATCAGAACCCCTGCTCCGCTTTATCAAAATACACAATCATTCCAGAGTTCGAGTTAAAGGATATATTCGAATTATCATATATTATTTCGAGACCGATGTACGGGGAATTATGGCCAAAGTTCAAACTATTCTTAAATCATTTGTGTTCAAAATATAGTATATTTTAAATTTCATTGTACTTTTCGAATTGGGAATTAGAATGATTGGTGAAATGAATAATAGAGATACCTTTGATAAATTGATATGTCTCTTCTGTCTTTTCATCACCCGCCATTCTATTTTAGTTTCATGATTACAAAATTGTATCCCCAATAAAAAATATATTGAATCTGTATATATTTGTTAGTTTTTTCGCTCTTCATAGATCGTAGGTATATAATAAAAGGAATATTACGTATATATCAACCCAGTCAATGTATTTACTTTGTTTGAAAACCATCAATTGAAAGATTACTATTGTCATTACCATGTATGTTAATTATGTATGTTATGCACAATGAGCTTATATGCTTGTGTTGTAAATAAACGTATGTTCTGTTCTGTTCTGTCAAAATGCGTCTGTATGAGGGAAATGGTTAACAAACATAGCAAGTGTGTGTTATTGTGATGACATACACCAATACTGACGGAGCCCTTTGTACATAATTAAGCAAGCACAGTGTAATAGAGACAACTTTCTTGTGGATCAAAACGGTTTAATCCTTTCCCACATACAGCAAATCTGCAGCAGGCTTTTGAAAACATACCCGATTTTCTTTTGAGAAACTCCCTTGAAATGAAGGTACAATAAACGAACAGAGTTGAAAACATGGTAACAAAAGGAGAAATTGCTCGTTTTGAGCAAGTTCTTCTGTTGTCATCATGTTTTCAAAAAGCCGTCTGCTGTAGAGGCGTCAGAAGGTAAGGGTTAACCTTTGAATCTCCGGAAGTGCTTTGCTTCAATATTTATGTATTTATTCCAAACATCAAGTTGTATAAGCCCACTGTTGAGCTACCGGAAGTCAATTAAATGGTATATTTACTGATTTACTCTAAATGCGAAAACTATGTATAAAGGGAGCCATTGTTGGTTCATGACAGCCGTATTTTTAGTAGTCCGGGCTCCAGACTATCGAACGAAATACAGCACTGAATTCACTCCCAAGTGAATATTTAAATTAAAGTATATGAATATGTTCACGGTTAAATTGATATAACCACGTGACTGATTTGATAAGTGCATATTGTAGTTACGTTAGATAATCAAAGTACTCAGGCGTATTGAATCTCGGATTCACATGAAAACCCAAAAGATAAAATAAATTCAAAGATGTTGAAAGTACAAAGAAAACATGGATAGTGGTGTGTGAAGGGTTACACACAATGATAAGGGTCAATATTCAGTATATTTTGTTTCGTTTACACTCTAACTGCATGCAAAATAAATAAAATAAATGTTTTTAATTAACAGAAATGTAGGTCTATATTGAATTTGTTGATATTTTAAGCATAAAAATCTTCAATTCAGGAAATAGAGAATTCACGAAGGTATCAATACCAAGGACAAAATAATGTTTGTGTGTTTATAAACGACGTAAAACCTAGCATAGAAGAAAGTCGATATCGGTATACTCTATTAATGAATTATAAATTCCTATGTGTTTGAGTACGTGCATAAATGTAACTTATATTCTTTTGTTAAAAAAACAAGGCGAAAACAATGCTTGACATTGGATCCTTTCGCCAATACTGAGCATGTTTACATGTATGTGACTCGGGTATCTCCGGCCATCTCACGGAAGTAACCTAATTTCGTTTAAAACGCATAATTATCTAAAGAAACTTAATCATAAATATGGGTGTTTCCAGAGGCATGTTTTCAACAGTTACTGCACGAAATTATTCACACATGACATTTGTCTGTTTTGAGTATTCAACAAGAGTTGCAGCAATTAGCGCGGAAATCAGCATTGTATGGCTTAAGAAATACTGTTTGATTCGAAAAACACGAACCCCGCTTTTAAATATATGATATAAATATATGATAACAATAGTTTTTCAGTTAAATACGTAAATCCAAAAATTATTGGAAACTTTTGTCTGCGCATGCGCGTCCTTTTTTTCCCCTTAATATATTCGCATTTATAAAAAATATTCCCATTTTCCTGTTATTAAAACCCCGGTGGTTTTCAGTGATGTTACATAGACTCCACTCTGGTATACTGCTTGTGTTCAGTTGTGTGACTTCGGGTCGAAGTCAAAAGAAAAGAGGGGGAAATGTAACGGGAACGGTATAGATATAAATATCACTTCTACAGCCTTGCTGTGGACGCCTGCTTTTACTGCGACGTTGGTAGAGCGGTTGACCTTTTTGTAAAGTTAAGCAACGTTCATCGCGGTTAGTGCCTGGATGGGGTTACCCGCGATGGCTTAACGCCGGTACAGAAATCACTATGATTTTAATTATCAAAAAAAACTACTCGAATATAAATAGACTGGTTCACTAATCTTAATCTTCTATTGCAAACTCGAACGAGAACCAGTCTAGTGACGAACTGCCACGAGAGCTAACGGTAAAATACGGCGCATGCGCGATCAAGACGATTAACACGGCGCATGCGCAAGCTCATTGCACCAGTGGTAGTTCTAAACACAACCAATAGATGCACCCGCTCAATAATAATTTGTGAACTATTTTACAGTGCGCACACATTTAGTGGCTACTGTACGGTCGACATCCGTTAAAAACGTTTCGACCGCAATAGTCAAGTAAAAATGCTTCTCAATTAAACCCGAAAAAAGCAATATTATACAGTTTTAAAAACAATATGGCAAGAGTAGAAACTGAACATTAATTTTATTAATTTACACAATCCCGGAGGACTGTGTGCAAACAAAACTCAAGAGCGTAAGAAGTGCATAAAGGTGTCTCTGCAGCATGAACTACTCTCCAAACGAACTTAATTTAGTTGACGCCGCGTGGAAGCGCGGCGTCAGTATGGGATAGGTTTTAAGTGTGTACCATGGGGTGATCGAAAAGGGAACAACCAACATTATTATTGTTAAGAAAAACTCGGTTATATGTTTGAAAGAAACAACCTTTATGAATGAATAAATTGTACAAAATGATTTAAGAAATAGCAAGATACAAAATACGTATGTCTTCTACCGTTATTACAAAACTTTAGACACATGTAATGGGTATTTAATAACTTTCCCCTAACTTCCTAGGCTACGCATTTTTATAGTTTGGTTTACGACCCGATTCATCAAAGCTCAGAAAAAAGATTCTGGCGATGTTTTTGCCTATTTACAATATTGAGATTTTTAAATAAATGGGTAATCTTTAAAAAAAATCAATGGTGATTCATTTTAATTATTACATATTACAGTATAATTCTAGAAACTGTCAAAACAACGTTAACGCAACTATGCAATAGGCAGCGCCGTAACGTGACCCATTCTATTATTTGTAAATGCAGCATGTCATCGATTGGCGAATTTGGTTATTGTTATCTAATAATCGACAAGGTGTCATCGGTTTCCATAGAGTAATTAAGTTGTCTCTGCTTCCTTCCTTTATGAATACTTCGCTGTTTTCACGATTTCATCCGATTTCTAAAATTCATTGGATTCGTATTCGGTTTTTCATGTTTCGTTCGAGATGAACGATTCGTACCAACTGGTTTTCGCTCTTTGCTCTTGAGGAACCGACTTGACCATTTTCTTTTGTTTATTTTTCAGTTTTCTTCATGCATGTTCAAAACGATTAAACTGACATTAGAAACAGACAAAACAGACTAAATTATTCTTGCTATATGTAAACTATACATGTAAACTTTCATAATGCTCAATCTTGATCATAAATATCTATAATTTACTTCGTATTTTTTGTTTATATACTCCCGTTTTTGCTATCATACTTCTGCTAAACTGGAAGGAGAACAGACTCCCACCTCTCCTTCCAAAGCTTGTGTCACACTTAACTTATAACTAGAGGCAATACACCTTAATATATGTTAATATTTAAGCACTTATGGTGGTGGTTTTTTTTTATATCTAAATGATCTAGTTAGAGGATTTAAAACAGTTTATTGGTAAACAAAACTTGAGAAACTTCAACTTGTATGACACATTATAGTAATGAATGTTAAGCAAACAGTAAACCAAATGGTTTCAGGACTTAACTTGTCATTTCACGACTAAACTTCACATGCTGAATATCACATAGATCGTAGCATATAAAACGTTTAATCCCCACGTCAATAGGCACATCTTGGCCTTCTTGTTTTAAATAAAGGGACATTTGGCGTTCTTTTTTCGAAATATTTACATCTGTTTGCACAGGTTATTTAAATGTATTGAACTGCATCTGTTTCCTTTAAGTCATGCTTCAAAATCATACGCGACGTCTTTCTTCTTGTTATTATTTGGTTTTCTTTACCCTCGCCGTGCAGAATTAACAATTTGGCGAGCAAAAGGAAGGAAGGCGCGTAACATGCATCAATGTAACTTATATTCTTTTGTAAAAAAAAAACACATATTGGATTTTGTCTGAGGAATATTTATTTATCCAGTAGGGAAAAGGGAAAACAAGGCATTTAACATCGGATCCTTTCGCCAATACTGAGCATGATTACATGTATGTGACTCGGGTGTCTCCGGCCATCTCACGAAATAAACCGACTTTTGTTTAACATGTAAAATTATCTAAAATTAACAGTGCGCACACATTTGTTGGTGACTTTACGATCAACATCCGTTAAAATCGTTTCGACCGCAATAGTCCGGTTAAATTGCTTCGACTTAAAATTGCAAATAAACCAAGGAAAGTTGCTCGATGTATTTGAAACTTCTACAAGGTGTATTCGAATTTAGCTAGCAGTAAACAGATGTAAAGAGTATTGTTAGCCGAAACTATCAATCAAATTATACCTTTTAACCCCTTCCCACATACAGACGCTTTCTGACGCCATTGCAGCAACCGACTTTCAAAAACTTGATGGTAAATGAATACATTGCTCAAACTTATAAATTTCACGATTTGCCACAATGTTTTCAACTCTATTCAATAGTTAATCCTCACGTTATATAGATTTTCTATATACAAATGTATTTGCCTAGATATTTTCTAAATCTTCTGCTGTATATTTTGTGTATGGGGGAAAGGGTTAACCCTGTCCCACCTACAAGAAACCTTTAGCAGACGACTTTGAAAACATTCCGTCTAAGGGGGGATAGATAGAGTAGACGGAATGTGTCGGCCGGATCAGTCTGCGCGGACAGCGCAGGCTGATCTGGTCGATACATTACGCAGATGTCTATCGCCGCAGCTGCATTGTGCAAAAACTATGAAAAATATCTGTAAATGAAAATGTTCTTATTGACAGGAGTTGAACACACTGGCAAAAGAAATGATTGCTCATTATAAGCAATTTCTGTTTTTGCCACATTGTTTTCAAAACGTCTGCTGCAGAGGTGTCAGAAAGCGTCTACATGTGGACAGGGGAGGGTTAACCAACTAAGGCTCGAGTTGCTCGAGTTGCTCGCTGTATTACGCACATCTGACTACTTTCCAAGCAACTGGCTGGTTTTCTGCATGAATTTGTGCGAGACGAATGACGCTTGTCGCATTTACTTTGGCCAAACGTCGAATATTATGTTGGTCAAGCTTAGGTTCGAACCGACATCCCCTGGATTGATATTGTCTTCTTCTATAGCGACTGAGCTACCGGGGCTCGGCTCGATATATGAAATGTTAAGGGGAGAGGAGTATGTAATTGCATAAAGTCCATTCGAATTCATGTTTATTACAAACAAATTTTATATTTACACACTATTAACCAGCAACGAGTGTAAACATGTAAACATTTCATGCAAAACTAACTACAACAAATCACCAATAAGGTTATGAACAAAGGAAAGTAAATCGGATCGGCTTGTCGCGCAGACAATTTCAAATGAATATATAAGACTGAGGTTTCCTCTCATTGGACAGTAATGATTTTGTTGAAAGTTGAAAGTGATTTTTATAAAGTTGAATAACCTCTGACTGATTTATAACCAAAATAGTGTTTGGTTTTATCTATATTGACACTCTAATAGCCATTTTCTGAACATGCTGTATTTTCTGAAATTGAAACTAAAATTCAGTGCGGAATAAGGGTGACCTTTGATTTGACCTCTTTCAACAGTCGGTGATCATGAGAGTTTTTTTGTTTTTTTGCTTTTTCGGTAGTTCTAAGAATGAACTTTAATTTGATACAGGTATATGTGTTAATTTCATTTAATACTAACGAACCATAACCCATAATGCTATAATGGTAGCCTATGGAAAATGAATTCCTTCCCTTTGACCAATGCAAAACTAACTACAACAAATCATCAATGAGGTTATGAACATGATACAAAACAACGGTAAAAAAGTAATATCCTCGCTGTATCGGATTGAAAAAATGAGTATATGATGTTAACAACATATATACATGTTACTGTATTGTCTGAAGACATGTAAGGTTTTGGGGATAAATATCTACATTTTTATTGCAAAATATATTATAGAGTTGTTACGGTACTTCAATAAAACCGGTCTTGTAACTCAGTGTTACTAGCATCTTACATTTTCTCTCTAACATCCGAGTATATATGATACCCGTAATAACCAAAAGACCTGGTTTTCATTGAACGGTGTAAAAGGACAAATGCAACACTAAAGACGCCATTTGCATAGAGATTCAACGAAGCAGATCCAAGTGACTGACTAGACTTTTAGCCCCTGCGGCGAAATGTGATCCGGATTCCATAATTTCTCCAGAAATATCGTTCCCAATAGCAATACCAGTCGCAATAGAATGGCGTAGTACTCGGTAAATTTGTTGTTGTTGTGGGAGTTGTAGGCGTGGTGGTGGTTGTTGTAGGCGTGGTGGTGGTTGTTGTAGGCGTGGTGGTGGTTGTTGTAGGCGTGGTGGTGGTGGTTGTAGGCGTGGTGGTGGTGGTTGTTGTAGGCGTGGTGGTAGTAGTAGTAGGTGTGGTGGTTGTTGTTGTAGGCGTGGTGGTGGTAGTAGTAGGTGTGGTTGTTGTTGGTGTAGGCGTGGTGGTGGTTGTTGTTGGAGTGGTGGTTGTAGTAGTAGGTGTGGTTGTGGTTGCTGTAGGCGTAGTGGTGGTTGTAGTAGGCGTTGTTGTTGTTGTTGTAGGCCTGGTAGTGGTTGTGGTTGGTGTGGTGGTGGTGGTTGTTGGCCTGGTGGCGGTTGTTGTTGTTGTAGGCCTGGTAGTGGTTGTTGTAGGCGTGGTAGTGGTTGTTGTAGGCGTGGTGGTAGTTGTCGTCAGTGTGGTAGTTGTTGTGGTAGGTGCAGTAGTGGTTGTTGTTGGCGTGGTGGTGGTGGTTGTTGGCGTGGTGGTTGATGTTGGCGTGGTGGTTGTTGTCGTAGGCGTAGTTGTGACTGTTGTAGACGTGGTGGTCGTAGTAGTTGTTCTTGTGGGTGTCGTTGTGGTCGTCGTATCTGTGACCGTTGGAGTCGGTAGATTAGCTATGCACTGTCCTCTGTAGCACTACAATATAATTTCGTAATTCGTTAACATGATGTTTGATTAATTACTGTACATATCGAGGGCTTGGCGTGAAACAGTTGTAACTAAAATTGGTATCTTTTTACAAAGGTTAATCACCTTGCCATAATGTATTTTTAAGCGTTAAAACATTTTGTTTTGGTAAACAATGGAAATTTAGGTGCCATTGCTCGTTCTGAGCAATGGCACCTTAATTTGCATTGTTTACAAAGGGGTCAAAATTGCCCCTAGACCAGGGTTTTCAAATTAGGTTTTTAGTTACAACCGTTTCACACCAAGCCCTCGATATACGTTACAAGAGGGGATTACTTGACAGGTTTTGAGTTATATCACGGCATTTCATGGGTAAGTTACCAGTACGACCATTTAAGTGAGTGTAGATCCCTACCAGAAGCAGTGTTGCAAGCCCTGCGACTGGAAAGGATTTAACTGTCAGTGTATGTCATTAAAAGGTATTTAAACGACGAACGTTCCGGAAACAATTTCATTTAACTATTCCGGAGAGGTGTCGGGTAATGGAGGTGAACCTTTGCCTAGATAGAAACACTTTATGACACCTCTGAGGGAGACCACTTCGGTAAACACAAAGAAGAACTTTTTTTCATAACGAGCGTATTCTCCTTGTTTCCACAATCTTTCATCACTCCATTCCGAATACGTCAATTCCATTATCAATATTTTACGTTTCCTTTTCAATAGATGTCGACAAAATTAAACAATTACTCGAAAAAGTCTAAATTGCTCTTCAAAGGTAATGTTTATGAAAGGGTTGTACTGTAGTTAGGTGTCGCATTAACCAGTTCCCACATAAACATGCAGTGTGATGCATCTGCAGAAAATCAGTGTCACAAAAGAAGAATTTTCTCATAGCAAACTTTGTTCCATACCTTTAATTTATATTTTCTCATAGCAAACTTTGTTCCATACCTTTAATTTATATTTTCTCATAGCAAACTTTGTTCCATACCTTTAATTTATATATATATAAATTAAAGTTATGGAACAAAGTTTGCTATGAGAAAATTCTTCTTTTGTGACACTGATACATATATATCCCATAGTTTTGCCTCAATGATTTTATAAATAGTCGTCTGCTGCTTTGGTGTATGCCGGGAAGAGTCAATGTACACATTCGCTTTGCCAAACCATTCTAAAGTGAATCTGAATATACCGCTGTTGTAGTGGCTAAGTGGTAACAGCGGTCGCATTATAGTTCAAAACAGTGTGGTAAATGGATAAATCGCTCATTATGCGTAATTTCTCCTTTTGCCACAAAGTTTTCAAAAACTCGTCAGCTTCAGAGGTGTCTTAACACGTCTGACCTGTTGGAAAACAGTAGTAAAGACTTCGTTCCTTGGCGCTCAGGGTTGCCGAGTTACCGTTAACCCTTTCCCTCATATAGACGCTTTCTGACGCCTGTACAGCAGACAGCTTTTTGAAAACATAGTGACAAAAGAAGAAATTGCTCAAAACAAGCAATTTCTCCTTTTGCCACAATGTTTTCCACTTTTAGTCATAGGTTATCCATTCAGTTATAGAGATTTTCTATTTTTTGACAAAATATGTTCAAAGTCGTCTGCTGCAGAATTGTCGTATGAGGGAAAGGGTTAAGGCTGAATCATCGGTGTCAGGAAACATGATACCGGTAGTACTGGTATATTACCAAGGATACTCCGTGATATGGCTGAAATACTGGTGAAAATGGCGTAAACATCAATTTTACTCTTTCAGCGCCACAAGCGATTTTGAGGTTTTTGCAAACAATGCAGATTCAGGCGAGTCAGCTCGTAACAAGCTGTCTCACCTGAAATCAGCATTGTTTGCCTTTTAGTTACCAAAATAGTACAAAACTTTCAGAAATGGAGAAATGGACACACCCAATTTTGAACATGGAAGAGTCTACTTTAAACAATTCGGCGCTGAAAGAGTTAAGACACAAACAAACCAAAACCACGAGTTAAATACAGTCAAACGTGTGCTAAATACCACCTTTGTTTAGCAATTTCCCGTTTTTAGCAACCACATTTTTCTTTTAATTTCTAATTTTATGATTAAATGACTCTGTAATTAAAGAACACCTGTGAACAAAGACCAGCTTGTCTTCTTCCCGTGAGTGGTCTTTAAACACAGTTGGACTGTATCTATCTCCTGTTTTGCACGGCCTTATAATGATATTAGGCTACCTACCTTGTTTGTGCCACACGTGGATCCCGACATGACATCCAAACTGATACAGGTCTGAGTACCAGGCATTAAACAAAATATACCCTCAAAACATATATTCTCATCTTGCCTTGTCTGAAATAAAGTGCAAAAACCAGTGTAAACAAAACATTTATAAGCACACAGCTGATGAATACTGAAGCCTGTTTCCTCCATCGACTTGTCGACGAGCCTTAAATTACCGCGAACATATTGAATTAAAAAAGTCTGGTTTTCGAGTCAGAGTTTGGACATTTGATATTCATGATTTCGAGTTGCCGCGAATAATTTCAGGTCGAAAAGTTGAAATTAACGCGATAAAATCGACCCAAAAACTTGGACTCTTGGACTTATCGGGTCAAATATTAAGCGCGACAAAGCAGAATTAGACGTCTCAAATGTCAGGTTTTCACAATGCAAACTTTAACCGTTCAAATGTCGGGTTGTCGGATTTCTATTAAGCTTAATTCAATACGACAAGCTCCATTCGTTTTCCAAACACGGGCTATCAGTCTATGCGGAAAGTGTGCACATATAGATAGATAAATTGGCCGCCGTGATATGACTGAGAATGTGTTGAAAATGTCGTTAAACCCCAATCAATCAATTAAAAGTAAATTGTTTCTAGAAACCAAATCAGTTTTAACTTACAGAGAAAATGCATCTGGATGATTCCGAGCCGAGAGCCAGTTCACATTGTTGATCCAGAGTGTATATCTCACCGAGAAGTTGCGAGTTCGAGATCCGCTGGTATTCTTGTACATTATAGGTGCTTCTCTGTAGACACGACACACCGCTATTTACCCGTAACAACCTGCATAGATAGAAAGAACAGATGTACATCAATAGTGTACCTTAACCATTTCCCTCATACGACAACTCTGCAGCAGACGACTTTGAACATATTTTGTCAAAAAATAGAAAATCTCTATAATTGAATGGATAACCTATGACTTAAAGTGGTAAACATTGTTGCAAAAGGAGAAAGTGCTCGGTTTGAGCAATTTTTTCTTTTGTCACTAGTTTCACAAAGCCGTCTGCTGCAGAGGCGTCAGAAAGTGTATAGATGAGGAAAGGGGTTAATCATAAAATATACTTATTTATTTCACTATAAAAATGTATCGTAATTACAATGAATCTAAATCACTTTCGGTCACTACATTATATAAGGTCGTAATGATGACAATTTTTGAAATCAGAGATAATACAGATTGTTTAGACACAATATTCATATTTGGCAATATTTATCAACAAAGAGGCATGCGCATTCGTTAAAAGCATTGTCTTTACATGTTCATTTCTTTCATACAACAAATATGCAGCAGACGACATCGACAAATATATAAGCAATTCATGCAAACGCTTTATAAATGAATGTATGTTTATTGGATAGAATTCTAAACAATATGGCAAAAGGAAAATGGTGGTCACGATGAGTATTATTCCCTATTGCCCACATTTCTGTTCAAACGTGGACCGCCTCGGTGGTGCAGTGGTAGAGCGTCCGCCTCGGGTGCGGGAGGTCGCGGGTTCTATCCCCGGTCGGGTCATACCAAATACTTTAAAACTAGTAGTGTTGCGGTTAAGCATTACGACTGATCGGCTGGTGTCAGGATAAATGGACCAGTAGAACTGGTAACTTATCAAGGAAACGCCGTGAGATAATTGAAAAATTGTTGAAAACGGCGTTAAAAAAAAATCAATCAATCAACCAATCTGTGCAAACGTCGTCTGCTGTAGATCCGTCAAAAACACGTCTGCACATGAGGAGGGAAGACCAACCACAACGTTGTGTTTTACCTTGACATTGTTCTGTCGATGGTTGTTTGCGAACAGAAGGAGAACTTCCACGGGTTTGAAGCTGTTGCTGGCGTCACATTTGAGGTGGAACGACCCGGAGCCATGATGAAATAGTCATTCGGATCACAATTGCTGCTGGCATCGTGGTTAACTCCCATACTGAAATGAGATTATCGGATTAACCATGATGAAAATGTTTATTTTTACATTATGTATAACTAAATTAATCCATATCACAAATATATATCACGGTGTTTTTGTTTATTATTATCAGCAGGTCTTGAAATGTTAACCCTTTCCGAAATACAACACTCTCTAGAAAACCTATATAAATGAAATTATTGAAAACAGATCAAAACAATGTGACTAAAGGTTTTCAAATGTCGTATGCAGCAGATGCGTCTAAATACGTCTACATGTGGGACAGGGTTAATGTGTGCCAGAGGAGTTGCTTCCCCTATTCGTATTATGCAATACGACATTCTTAACCCTTTCCCTCATATAGACGCTTTCTGACGCTTCTGCAGCAGACGGCTTTTTGAAAACATAGTGACAAAAGAAGAAATTGCACAAAACGTGCAATTTCTCCTTTTGCCACAATGTTTTCCCCTTTTTGTCATAGGTTATCCATTCAATTATGGAGATTTTCTATTATTTGACAAAATACGTTCAAAGTCGTCTGCTGAAGAATTTTCGTATGAGGGAAAGGGTTAACGCGATTCAAATACCGCAATCCTAACAATTGAGCCACGCCATCATGCGATGTGCTGTATTGTTGCGATGTGTTGTTTTGTTACGATGTGCTGTTTTATTGCAATGTGTTGTATTGTTGCGATGTGCTGTATTGTTGCCGTGCGCTGTATAGTTGTGAGGTTTTGTATTGCTGCGATGTGATGTATTGTTGGAATGTGCTGTATTGTTGTGATATGCTGTATAATTGTGATGTGTTGTATTACTGCGATGTGCTGTATTGTTGCGATGTGTTGTATTGTTGCGATGTGTTGTATAGTTGTGATGTGCTGTATAGTTGTTATGTGTTGTATTCTTGTGATGTGCTGTATTGTTGAGATGTACTGTATTGTTGCGATGTGCTGTATTGTTGCATGATGCGTACAGTGAGGAGTCTGGCGAGATTGTTTGTGAGGTTTTGTATTGTTGCGATGTGATGTATTGTTGAAATGTGCTGTATTGTTGTGATGTGCTGTATAATTGTGATGTGTTGTATTGATGCGATGTGCTGTATTGTTGCAATGTGTTGTATTGTTGCGATGTGTTGTATAGTTGTGATGTGCTGTATAGTTGTTATGTGTTGTATTATAGCGATGTGCTGTATTGTTGAGATGTGCTGTATTGTTGCGATGTGCTGTATTGTTGCATGATGCGTACAGTGAGGAGTCTGGCGAGATTGTTTGTGAGGTTTTGTATTGTTGCGATGTGCTGTATTGTTGCATGATGCATACAGTGAGGAGTCTGGCGAGATTGTTTGTGAGGTTTTGTATTGTTGCGATGTGCTGTATTGTTGCATGATGCGTACAGTGAGGAGTCTGGCGAGATTGTTTGTGAGGTTTTGTATTGTTGCGATGTGCTGTATTGTTGCATGATGCATACAGTGAGGAGTCTGGCGAGATTGTTTGTGAGGTTTTGTATTGTTGCGATGTGCTGTATTGTTGCATGATGCGTACAGTGAGGAGTCTGGCGAGATTGTTTGTGAGGTTTTGTATTGTTGCGATGTGCTGTATTGTTGCATGATACGTACAGTGAGGAGTCTGGCGAGATTGTTTGTGAGGTTTTGTATTGTTGCGATGTGCTGTATTGTTGCATGATACGTACAGTGAGGAGTCTGGCGAGATTGGTCTAATGCACAGTCTCATCGGAGCCTTTACTGTTTATCTGACTTCAGTCTGTTTTGTTGGGTGTTTTGCCCCGTTTTCAACAATATTTAACTTATATGACGGCGAGCGTTCACTTGTTCATGATGCCTGGGTAAACAAACCTGTACTAGGCTAGGAAATGTGCCTTGCCCAAGGGCAATCCACCATGACAGGTCCCCTGACTTTAGAAGAGGCCTAAATGTAAAATCTGGTGAAAAGACTAGTATGGTAGCCCCACGAGCTTCATATTCAATTCCCTTAACCCTTTCCCACAGAAAATACAGACGCTTTCTGACGCCAATGCAGCAGACGACCGTTTCAAACAAAAACTTGTGGAAAAAGAGAAAATTGCTTAAGTTTAGCAATTTCTCCGTCTGTCACAAAGTCTTCACCTTCATTCAATAACAACACGTTAATTAGTAGATTAATTCCTAAAGTTTTGTTTAGATGTTTTCAAGGTCGTCTGCCCAAGTTAAATTGTATGTGGGAAACGGGGTTTAATGTACTTTCGTTACAGAGGTGCAACTAGACTTGGTGTTCCAGACGTGGATTAATTCATTTTTTGTCATAAATACGTAAGCACTTTATTTCATAAACAAACATCCTCACTCTATACGTTATTATGTCAACTTTTTCAACCTAAGTCATTAATACAGAAAGCTTAAACAAACTGTAGAACTGCAGAAAAACACTGAACTGAAATTATAAGCCTGGATAAAGCAAGCGGGAATGGCATAAGATGAATGTATGTGTCATTTACAAGATATTTCATCATATTTTATGAACCAATGCTTGATGATTTAAAAATGTGGCCCGATGTGGTTTATTTCACAATCGTAAAAAAATAAATGTTTTGTTTTCATTGCGCAATAGTAATTTTCAAACTTTTTTTATTTTAGATTTGTAATACTATACAATACATGATATAACATTCAAGCACTTTTGCTTATAGTAAATAACAAACAAGTATGTACAATTTACAAAACGTAATCCCTTAACGAGGAGCAAATATAAATGGAATAATGAATATTAACTTATTGTTTCGATAATATAAAATATCGCTATTAGATACTGTCTATGTGTTTATATCTGCGAGACGAGATATTAGCATTTTTTGAACTTTGAACGAAATACACCTTATTAACGTTAAACCGACTTTCCGAGATTTTGAAATTGGCGTAAATTGAAACTTCTATACTACATTGAATGGCTTTTTGACCATAACCGTTCTTGAAAGATTTCAATGATATTTGTACAACTCAGGGAAGATTCGGATCAGTCAATATGGAGTCATGGACAACGATGTTTTCGTGAAACGAGGCCAGTGTAAGGATGTTTATCCCTGCCCACATACAGCAATACTGCAGAAGACGATCTTGAAAACAACTAGTAAAACTATGGTAAACCTCTAGGAATGAAAGTGCCATAATTAAATTAAAGTCGAAACAAAATAAGCAAAGGTAGAAATTGCTATTTATAAGAAATATCTCCTTGTTTTACAATGTTTCCGTCGGTTGCAGGGGCTTCAGAAAGCGTGCGTATGTGGGGAAAGGATTGATTACTTACTTATGGGCCAGCTCATGGGCGGCTGTACGAGAAACGTCCCCACTCGAACGATCCTCTACAATACTGGCTGCGAGCACGTCGCCGTTGACTCCAGAGCCGCACAGTGCAGATATCGTTTCATCGCTTAGCGTGTATACGAAGGCAAGGCCTGTAGGGGGAAATATAAGATATGTACGTGTTAACCCTCAGCATAATCCATTGTTTGTTTTAAATCTATTTTGTGTTTCTTTGCTAAACAAATCTGTAACCCTTTCCCTCATATAGACGTTTTCTGACGCCTCTACGACGTTTTGAAAACATAGTGACAAAAGAAGAAATTGCACAAAACGTGCAATTTCTCCTTTTGCCACAATGTTTTCCACTTTTTGTCATAGGTTATCCATTCAATTATGGAGATTTTTCTATTTTTTGACAAAATACGTTCAAAGTCGTCTGCTGCAGAATTGCCGTATGAGGGAAAGGGTTAACCCTCAGCATAATCCATTGTTTTAATCTATTTTGTGTTTCTTTGCTAAACAAATCTTAAACAATACTGAATGCGAAGCGAAAATGTACATCAAGACTGGGCTTCGTGAATGTGAAGACTGGTGTTGGTTTACATTTTTTATAAAATGTGTACACTATATGAGCCGTCCCGCGAGAAAACCAACATTGTGGACTCTGCGTAAAGTATCGATCCGGATCAGCCCAAGCATGCCGCGCAGGCTAACCCGGATAGACACTTTTCGCCTCCTGTGGATTTTCTGTTTCAGGAATCACTACTCTATCTATCCCCCCTTAGACGGAATGTGTCGGCCGGATCAGTTTGCGCGGACAGCGCAGGCTGATCTGGTCGATACATTACGCAGATATATTGATATGAGCCGTCCCGCGAGAAAACCAACGTTGTGAACTCTGCGTAAAGTATCGATCCGGATCAGCCTAAGCATGCCGCGCAGGCGAACCCGGACAGGCACCTTTCGCCTCGTGTGGATTTTCGGTTTCAGGAATCATTAATCTATACCTCTATCCCCCTAAGTCGGAATGTGTCGGCCCGGATCAGCATGTGTGGACTGCGTTGGCTGATCTGGATCGATACATTACGCGAGATCATAATGTTGGTTTTCAGAATAAAGGTTAATCTGAGAACTGGAAGGATTCACTGCTGATTGACATGTATAAAGTCTAAAGCTGTTTTTAGTCGGTTTCAATTGGAAAGCAATTTAACCAAACTATTGCAATCGAAACGAGATGTTGAGTGTTCGGTCGCAAAACAATGTCCGCACTGTAAAATAGTTCACGAATTCTTATTGAATACTCAAAAAAAGGCAAATGTCATGTATGAATACCTTCGTAATATCGCAGCATCTTTTGAAAACATGTCTCTGGAAACACACATATTTGTTTTGATTCAGTAGATAATTGTGTATGTTACACGAAATTCGGTTACTTTCGTTAGATGACCAGAGAGACCCGGGTAAATAAATATCCCGTCGAAACAAATCTTGTTCTTGTGTGTGTAAACCTTAACAACTTACCCAGAGTAAACTGGCCGTTAAGTACTAATCCATTCGTGTCGTATCTAGCTAGGTCTTCTCTGAAAATGAAAGAAACAAAATGCGTCAGTCTAGCAGGTCATATACACATGTTAGCTTATGTTTGTATCTTGCAAACTTTTAGAACAATTTTATTATATCTCATATCGTTTTGGATGCAAAGACTTTTACCAAACATGACACTGTCGTGAGTATTTACCTTATTGACATGCTAGGACATTTACATTCCAACATCAATCGTTTATCATTAATTGTAGATTTCATATAACAATAACATAGGGAAAAGCATATATAATTATGTTGCTTCCCATCATGGCGTTCAGCGTTGTCGGACACAAGTATAATGGATGCAGAGCTGTCAATATAAACTCACTATTAGTAGTACTGGAGAGTATCAATCGAAAAGCTTTGATGTGACTGAATGGCTTCATTGAAATAGGTGTAAAATATCTTTCAAAGGTAACAACTTGAATAAGTACCTTGTAAATGTCATGATTGCGTCGAATGGACTCAAACTTGCTTTATTACTTTCCACCCAGTTCGCAAAACCGTTCAAAGCGGATGACACATCTACAACAGCACCAATCGACTCTATCTTTACGTTTGGAGTTATCCACGGATTGCCTTCAGCCACCTAGTTAATAGGAAAGACATTTTATAAAGGGTTTGAAAGAAAGTTGTATAAAACAGAGAGCGGGAGAGAGAGAGAGAAAGAGATATATAGTGAAAGAGAGAGAGGGAGAGAGAGAGAGAGAGACACACACACACACACACACACACACACACACACACACACACACACACACACACACACACACACACACACACACACACACACACACACACACACAGAGACAGAGAGACAGAGAGACAGAGAGACAGAGAGACAGACAGACAGATAGACAGACAGAGAGAGACAGACAGAGAGACAGAGAGAGAGAAAGAGAAAGAGACAGAGAGAGAGAGAGAGAGAGAGAGAGAGAGAGAGAGACATACAGGCAGACAGACCGAGATAGAGAGGCAGAGACAGAGAGACATAGAGAAAGAGAATAAGAGAGTCAAAGACAGAGAGACAAATATATATATATATATAGAGAGATAGAGATAGAGAGAGAGAGAGAGAGAGAGAGAGAGAGAGAGAGAGAGAGAGAGAGAGAGAGAGAGAGAGAGAGAGAGAGAGAGAGAGAGAGAGAGAGAGAGAAAAAGAGAGGGAGAGACAGAGAGAGAGAGGGAGAGAGACAGAGAGAGAGCGAGAGAGAGACAGAGAGACACACACAGAGATACAGACAGAGAGAGACAGAGAGAGAGACAGAGAATTAGAGACAGACAGACAGACAAACAGATATAATTAATTAACTTACCGTGATGACAGTAATTTCCAGTGGAATAATATCAACGGTCATTGAATCCAGGTCTAGAGATTTATATCTTAGATCCATCTGGAAAAATATAATGAAATGTCTGTTAAGTTAATGATGTATGATTATTTCTTAAATCAATGATGACTTATTTACTTTTAGATTAATTTAACTTTATAAACAAATATTCATATAAGCAAACAGTGATGGCTGTGTCTATGCTTTGTGCGTGGCGCTGATCACCTTTAACTACAATTAAACTGCCGAATGTTGGTTGTCCTTCGAGTTACCTCACATGACTTGCAATGTGATTTAATTAACCCTTTTAATTATTGGAACTCATTTTGAGAAGTATGTGTCACCCGTATAGAGCCAGGCAATTATGTGCTTCTACGCCATTTGACTAGATTCTATACTAGTGGCTGCCCAACTAAAGAGTGTTACCTTCTAATTCCTATGAAAGGCTATGGACTCTTAACACGTGCTGATAAGGGCCCAGTTTGAACGAATCGGCGTTGAACGTGTTAAAACTTAAAAGCGATAATGGATACAATCATTTACAATTTATCCGCCAATGGTTGGGTTTCCCTCAACCTAGCTAATATGATTGAAAAAAACCCGGTTTACATCGTAACACAATAATGTATGATTTAAACCTTTCCCACATACAGCAAATCTGCAGCAGATGACTTTGAAAACAAGCATGTAAAAAGATGGAAAACCTCTAATAAGAAAGTATCATTATTTAATTCTTTTTGAGCAATTTCTTCATTTTTTTCACATTGTTTTCAGTCTGCTGTAGATGCGTCAGAATGCGTCTACATGTGGGAAAGTGTTGATAACTGCTCGCCAAATAGTTAACTCTACATGGCGAGGGTGAATAAATAACCAGCATCCTACATGGAGACTCGGTGGATGACATCTTCAAACAATTTACACCTACACTGCCAAAGGTAGGGTTTTCATCAACTTGGCTAATATGATGGCAAACAGTTTAAACACATTAAAAAACCTTCTAAATGAATCGTAGCAAAATGTTCCGTTTAAATTTGAACCGAACTTTGATGGACCGGAAGCCGTTACCATAAGATAGACGGAATAAATGGACCAAAGAGGATGGTGCCTGCACCATTACAGTTTGGCCTCTAGGACAAGGTAAACTAGGTAGAGGAGGTAAACAGGTGTCCTTCAGTTTGGCCTAGAGGACAAGGTAAGCAAGATAGACGAGTTAAACAAGTGACTCACATTGTTGGCTACTTGTTCGTAGTACTCTCTTATAGTGCTCAGCGTAGATGACATCGTTGTATTCAAATAGTTACTCCAACTGAAAATAAATAACCATAATGCATTTACAAGATATTCTTCGAGTAAGTAGTCTACTTGGAATACATTTAACGAAAAAAAACATATGGAGCAACAATGATAATGAGCATTTTCCCCTTAACTCACAATTGTTTTTCAAATCCCTCAGCTGCAATATCGTCAAATACCAAGTTTTGTAACTGCTCTCATGGGTATCAGACTCGGTACTTTTGGGACACGGAGCGGTTGTGCCGTTGTATTGTATGTGCTTTGTTTAACTGTCTAATGATCGTCTGCGTGGTGTCAATGTTACAGTGCCCACCTTGAATCGGGAAACAAGTGTTCGATCCATGGTCGGGTCATACCAAAGAATTATAGTAATTGCCTCCCTCACTGGCGCACGTGACTACGGAGATAATATTACGACTGAAGCATCAGTGTCAGAATACATCATACCAGAAGTACTGGTAATTTACCATGGAAACGCCGTGATATAACTGAACTACTTGTTGAAAGCGGCGTAAATCACCTTACAGCATTAACTGTCTGGTAATTATTCATTCAGTTCTTTTTACATGTTCCAGTAAGCGCGTGCACAAGGCATGTCTTACTTCGGATATGTTAAAAACTATTAATCCGTATCGTTTCAATATCGAGGGCTTGGTGTGAAACAGTTGTAACTAAAATCAGTATTTTTTTACCAAGGCTAATCACCTCGCCATAAAGTCTTTATAAGCTTTAAATAATTTTTCTTGGTAAACAATGGAAATGTAGGTGCCATTGCTCGTTCTGAGCAATGGCACCTAAATTTGCATTGTTTACAAAGGGGTCAAAATTGCCCCTAAACTAGGGTTTTTAAAATAGGTTTTTAGGTACAACCGTTTCAGACCAAGCCCTCGATATGTTCTAGCTTATTGGTCGCAGATGACGTTTGAATCCCGTATAACAATATGAATGGTGAAATCTATACAAAATCTATACTTACTAGCTATATACAGAGAAGTCCACCACCATTTCTAACTCTACTTCGTGCTTGACGGCAGTAGTTTGTCGTTTATGTCTTTTCATTGATCTTCCTTTTAAGATTTGTCTTTTGTCCGTGTCCATTCTCTTTTCTGGTGATAAAAGGAAAATGAACAGAAGGTTGATATGTAATCGGCATTCCGAAATATTTGTAACATTGAAATAAACACTCTATATTTAATGGCAAGCTTATTTTTCGATAACCATAGACCCTTTTGACATTAACTTCACTTCAGTATAGTAAACGCTCGTATAGATATGATGGCTGACGGTTACAGGTCGTCTCAGATTGACCTTTGTCAGTCGTTATGAATCAACAGGGGAGGGAACTCATATAAATAAACGAACTAGAAAAGCGGTGATTGCCGAGTGTTCCGTTTGAATATAATATTTAAACGTACAGGGTCAATTCGAGACGACCCTTTATGCGATGTGGTCAGATACAATATACCACAGGCGTCTTCATTTGAAAAATATTTGGAAAATCGCTAAGATACTTCACATAGTGGCCATATGCTATGATTATAATGACAGTAATTATTTCGAATGAGAACATTTTGGGAATCTCTCCCATGACCTTTTTGCTATAAATAGCCTCTATATGGTTCATATATAGTATAATGATAACATGTTTATATAATACCATTAATAGAGGCTATTTATAGTAACACGAACCTGTCTGGGTTTCCCGAATTTTCTTAAACGATAACAAATTACGGGCATTATTATTACAGCATAAGTACCATATAGAGAGACTTTTTTTAGTATCTTAATGAGTTATTGTGTTTTTTTGTTTTTGCTTTTTTCGGGTTTTTTCTCAAATGAAAACTTGGACACCTGTGAATATACGTACAACGAAGTATTTGGGTCTGATGGTAATGAGATTGCGGCCTGAGAGTCCACTTACCCACAACTTTGTTGATGGTATCAAACCGATAGTCCGCATGACCGTCATCCTGCACTTTGTAGATCGTGTGAGGTACTTGTGTACTCAGTCTGGGTTTCTTAGGATTGGGCTCGACCTCGTACTCCTCGCCCTCGAAATGAAAACTCCCCTCCTGAAATACACATTTGTAATTGATTTAATGGGGTTTTACATCGTGTTCAATGGTATCTAGATTGGGATTTTTTATACAAAATCGTGTTTTCAAGTCATCTGATATATACATCTTTATAAACTCAATTTTGCGAAGATTAACTGGGGATTTCCAACGTTTCAACATAATTTAAGTTTTAAAATTCGCATAATCCAAACAAAAGTAAACATCCTTATTCCAAACTGTTTTATTTTTAAAGTCATCTTAGATACATATTTTCATAATCTGTATTCTTTGAATGAATACTGGGCTTTTAAGACGTTTTCAACAGTATTTAAGTTTTAAAGTTGAACTATTCCAATTAAAAGGTACCAACAAACTGGTTACATATACAATATACATCTTTATTACCTCCAATCTATGACAATTTACATTCATTATTTGATAAGATGCGTTAACCCTTTCCCTCATATGACAATTCTGCAGCAGACGACTTTGAACATATTTTGTCAGAAAATGGAAATTCTCTATAATTGAATGGCTAAAAGTGGAAAACATTGTGGCAAAAGGAGAAATTGCTCGTTTTGAGCAATTTCTTCTTTTGTCACGTTGTTTTCAAACAGCCGTCTGCTGCAGTGGCGTCAGAAAGCGTCTATATGAGGGAAAGGGTTTAAATAATGTCTGTATCTGGGTAACGGTTTCAAAAAACAACATAGATATACCTGAATGTATGCGTCATACATCCATTAAAGGCGAAAAGGGGAAATTGATTCAAACATTTTATCTGATATCTCATTTTACCTCTGATTTAGATAAGATCATACATAAATGAATATATTAATGGATTCACTAGGAAGTGCAAGGCTGATTCAAAAATGGACGGCAATGAACCCTGCAATTTGATATTAATGGATTCACTAGGAAGTGCAAGACTGATTCAAAAATGGACGGCAGTGAACCCTGCAATTTGATTGGTCAATGCGGCTCACTCGGATAATCAAACAACGGAGATTTCTGTTCTTCTTATTCTACTACTACGGGAACCTGAAAATTCTCTCCTCTCCCTCGATATTAGATAGCGTTTGTTGGCGTTCAGATGCACACCAGGGTGCACATTTCACCCTTTCCCACATACAACAGACTCTGCAGCAGACGACTATGAAAATATCCTGGCCAAAATGTGAACACTTTTCCATAAAGTGACGTAAATGATAGTTTGATTATTAAATGGAGTTGAAACAGTGTTGTGAGAAGGAGAAATTGCTCGTTTGAAATTCGTCTTCTGAAACATTTTTTTTTTGTATTTCTTCTGACTCATTAACAGTAAACAATACTTGGACTTTGGAAATAATTGAATTATAAATTAGTAAAATGATGTAAATAGTCGCCTGTCGCAAAATATCAGTTCTGTAATTACGAAAAATAAAAAGGTTACTCTTCCCAGTCAATTACGAGCTCATTACAAAATATAAGATTAGTCAATCTCGATTAAGAGTATCATTATGTATGATTTTTTTTTTTTTTTTTCTATGTGTGTGTTAATTGTATATATATATTGTGTATATATTCTTTTATTGTGTGTGTGTTAATTGTAATTTGTTTATATATTGTCAAAATGACAACAAACTGTACAGTTTACGTCAAATAAAATTATTGTCTATTGTCTGAAAATGCGCCAAAAGGGTGTATCGGGAAACAGTTTGTCCTTGTATAACTTACAATGTGGCAAGGGTAGGTAAAGCCTGGACACCGAACTCGAACAGCAGCCTTTGTCTTCTCGTTCAAAATCTGGTAGTACGCAAAGTCCTGAAATGTTAGAATTAATAAAATCCTAAATAATGGTAGTAGTTATAATAATGATAATGATAATAAATAATAGTGAATAATAGTGAATAAAAATTATAATAATAATAATGATAATGACATATTATAAATAATAGTGAATACAAATTATAATAATGATAATAAATAATAGTGAATAATATTTATAATAATAATAATTATTAATATTATCATAATAATAGTAATAAAAATAATAATAATGATGATGATGCAGTGACAAAGATAATGTGCTACTACTGAAAGCAATGTAAAACCCCATTTCACAACTCTACAAATGCTTCAATAACAATCATATCCCGTTCGATATGTAAGTCCATTAATACAGAACAATGTACACAATCGATTAAATCTTTACCTTTCATTAATTTTGTTCAGCTCGAAGGGAATATTATTCGGATGAGACAACAACAGCAATAAAGTACGCTATTCTGAGATACTGATAAAATCAAATTATATCAATTCAGACATGAACCGACCTTCGGGACTTTGATAACATGTATAGATCCGGATCAGTCTGCCCCTTCGTGCCGTCGGACCTGGTTAGTAATAGAGTTGTCGATGCATCTTTTGAGAATTGACATGAATTCCAAAACTTGTATTTAACCTTTTCTCACATAAAAAAAACCAAATCTATACCGAACGGCATGGAAAACAGTTAGATAACCCTTTCCCTCATACGACAATTCTGCAGCAGACGACTTTGAACACATTTTGTCAAAAAATAGAATATCTCTATAATTGAATGGATAACCTATGACTAAAAGTGGAAAATATTGTGGCAAAAGGAGAAATTGCTCGTTTTGAGCAATTTCTTCTTTTGTCCCTATGGTTTTAAAAAGCCGTCTGCTGCAGAGGCGTCAGAAAGCGCCTATATGAGGGAAAGGGTTAAACTTAAACTACAACAATATGAATACGATCGAAATTGTAATCGACATATTTTAGGATGGATTCAAAACAATGTTGAATATGACCGTTAAAACTACCGTTATAAACCACAGAGAGAAGTGAAAACTCGAAAACCATTAACCCTTCCCCACATACAGCAAATCAACAGCAGACGTCCACTCAAAAGTACGTAAAATCTCTTTAATTGTTAGTGTAATTATTGAAAAAAATTGAAAACATTGCTGTAAAAAGAAAAATTACTCATTTTGAGCAATTTCTCCTTTTGTCACAATGTTTTTCAAAAGTCGTCTGCTGCAGATGCATTTTGTGGGAAAGTGTTAATACTGCTCCAGACGAATCTTGCTCGAGGACAATCCTATCAGATGGGATAGATAGAATGTGTAATGTTCCCATTTCAATAACGCCGTCGGTAAATCAGCTAGTTTAACCATTTCCCACATAGAGACGCTTCCTTACAACCCTGAAGAAGACGACGTTTTGAAAACATTGTGACAAAAATGAGAAATTGTTCGTGATGAACAATTTCTAATTTTGCCACAAAGTTTTCAACTCTATTCGATTATTATACTTTCATATAGAGATTGTTCATTGTGTTGCCAATATGTTTTCAAAGCCGTCTGCTTCGAATTTGTTGTATGTTGGAAAGGGTTAAGTTTAGTCGGTTCATACCAAAAAATACAGATTCCATCATTAGCGCTTTATGTATGCCCGATATAGATAGCATTGCAACAAATGGGCTTATTTCAGTATGAGATCTGTTCAAGTAAAGCCAACTTAGTGCAATTAAACAAATGTACATGCTTATTGGTCTGCCTACCATGCTATTTAATCCAGACGGACACTGTTTATCAGAAGTTCATAGAACCCTCTGTTACTAATTGGCCAACAGACTAGAGCCAACATTAAGCTGCAAGGACCATGTGTAGGTTGATCTGGCTCGTTAATGGTCGCAATGTAATAAGGCTTTTTTTTACCTTGATCGCCGATCATATAGTAATAATAATGACGGGAAATAACGGCGGAAATTAGCCAATTCAAATTTGCGCAATGCAACACTCAAAAAAGCGATGTTACTCATACGATCAGGTAGCAATCGGCTTTTTCGGATATAACCGATTATAGACGTTTAACCGAAGACTTCCGATTCCTAACGATCGTTAGATAAGGGGATACGTACCCTAATAGATTCGTCCGTGACTGCCGATATGCCGGTTTCTGTTACTATTTGTAACCGTACGTGACTGGTCTGCTGTTTGTTCAGTTTCAAATCAAGTCGAATCTTTTTGCCACGCAGAGTGAAGGAAAACGACATCCTCTCTGGAAATATGAACGCATCTTGGGAAATGTCTCTTTTTGGCCTCCCAGCGATGTGACGTATATGGACATCTGTAATAGTAATTATTAAGATTGTTAACATAATGTATCTATAATTATTAAATGTACTTCTTTTTATTTTCGTACACGAACTTGTTTTAAAGATCACTTCGACACTTGTATAAAACGTGTATGTGATATTTTACGGCCGTCTGCTTAAACCAACATTTGTGAAATGTTGTAAAATGTGGGTATTTGGAAATAAACTAAGATTCTAATACAGAATTGAGAGCACTGTGGGAATGCACAACGAGCTCGTGTTGAGCATGTTTTCCTTTTTCACTGAATGTTTTTAAATGCCGTCTCCTACAAAGGCACCAACTGTCAACAAAAGATCCATAGGCCATGGCCTAGGTTCTACCAGGACTGTTTGAGCGTTCGATGATTTATTCTTTCCTTTTTGCAGACGAATTGTGTCGCCTTTTTAGACGCTTTGTTTGAATAAAAAAAATCATTAACTAATCTATGAAAGACTACGGAGTTTTTAACTCTTTCAGCGCCAAAGGCAATATTGAGGTTTTTGCAAACAATACCGTGAGATTGAGGTGAGTCAGCTCGTAACGAGCTGTCTCCCCTGAAATCAGCATTGTTTGCCTTTTCGTTATAAAAATATTCCAAACTCTTATAACGAGAGAAATGGAGACGCCCGATTTTGAACATGGAAGAGTCTACTTTAAACAATTCGGCGCTGAAAGAGTTAAAGACAGCCGAAGCATTTTCAATGAAAGATGATTTAAACATAAAACTAATACACAAAAAGTAAAATCAGCATCCAATTGTTTTCGTAAAGTACACTTAGTATTACATAACTAGATAATAACTAAAATAACTGACTGTTTATCTTGCTTGATTTATGTTCATCTTCCTTTCATTTTGATGCAGTCTATTAAAGTGTTTATTTTTTCTTGATATGTTTTAAAGCCGTCTGCTTTAACATTTTAAAACATACACACATGATAATCTACATCAGAAGACTTTAAAAACATCCAGGTAAACTATGAACTATCTTTATAAATGAAACTAAAATAAACTGAATCGAGTTGAAAACATTGCGGTAAATGAATTTCCCTTTAGCCGAAATGTTTTTAAAAGTCGTCTGATACAGATACAAGATTATATTTAGTTGAAAATGTTACAGGAAAAAGATAAACTGCTCATTTAGATAAGTCAATTTATGTTTTCAATGTTCTCTCCTCAAAAGGCGTCAAATGGCGGATTGTGTTGTTATATATTGACGCCTTTTTATTGTTGGCATCATATTAAAAGAGAGAAGCGAACAGTTTATATCAAGATGAGTTGTTTATATAGTTATCGTGGTCTAGACTAGGTCTTTTCAAAGTTTAACATTTAACCCTTTCCCACATACAGCAATTCTACAGCGGTCGATTTATAAAGTGTCTACTCAATACTATGAAAAATCTCTATAATTGTAGGTATAATTACTTAACTCTTTTAGCGCCAAAGGCAATATTGAGGATTTCGCAAACAATACCGATTCAGGTGAGTCAGCTCGTAACGAGCTGTCTCACCTGAAATCAACATTGTTTGCCATTTAGTTATCAAAATAGTCCAAACTTGTATTCCATGAGGAATGGAGACGCCCGATTTTGAACATGGAAGATTCTACATTAAACAATTCGGCGCTGAAAGGTTTAAACAAAAATGAAAACATTGTGGCAAAGGGGAAATTGCTCGTTTTGAGCCATTTTTCCTTTTGTCACGATGTTTTCAAAAGTGACAGATGCGTCAAAATGCGTCTTATTGGTGGGAAAGGTTAACCATACACATGTACAGATGACAGATGATAAAAGTCTACTTTGAAACTATTATAGAGAAAGTGTAACAACACGAAGCTGGTACATGCAGTTATGATTATTGTGTTTCGTCAAAACAGATGTGAACACATTATAGAGAAAGTGAAATAAACTCATTATGTATATTTTCTCCTTTTCCACAATGTTTATGAATGTAGTGTGGTAAATATAGTAAACAAAGTTAATGATAATTAAATAAATAAATCTTACCGTCGAACTGTTTCACAGTATCATCTAATTGCACAGCCCCGAAAACATCGGACAGAAAATAAAAAGAAATTAAAAATGCAAACGATTTCATTGTTAACTTCGGATTTCTTTGGGATATATGACTATAATCAAACTCTTAAATGACTAGATCAATAATTATTTTAAAATGTATACGAAAAAAATATAATCGAAATGTTTCTTCAAAATGTTGCGATGATTTGGTCACGTCCAGCGCGCCAATTAATATGACGATTGTGATACAGGCCAGTATATTTATACCCGAACCCAGCAAACAACCAATCACGATGCGGTGACTCATCTATTTTTAGCGGATTTCTTAATAATACGATTAAAAGTAAACACTTTCCCTTATGTGTATATTTTGATATTAGACCCTTTTCGATGCGACAGCGCAGTCTGTAATAAAGCGGGATATCAATCGAGGGGTCGTTGGTTCGAATCACGGTTTGGCCATTTTGACTATTTCAGATGGTAGACAAAAGTTATTGTCTAGCTTTATCCATCTTACACCGATGGACAAAACCGTCTATGTGGGAAATAAGCCATTTTCCTGGGAAGAATGTTGTGTGGTGTCTAGGTGCGAGAAAAAGATAAAACACACGTAATGAACTGGCCGCCGTGATATTACGGGGATACCGTTAACCCTTTCCCCCATACGACAATTCTGCAGCAGACGACTTTGAACGTATTTTGTCAAAACATAGAAAATCCTATTGAATGGATAACCTATGACTAAAAGTGGAAAGTTTTGTGCAATTTCTCCTTTTGTCACTATGTTTTCAAAAAGCCATCTGCTGCAGAGGCGTCCGAAAGCGTCTATATGAGGGAAAGGGTTAAAACGACACTAAATTCCAATCAATAAAATTACCTGACACGAAAGTCTGCTGCGAATAACTCTCTGGATGTATATAAACTTTTATTATAAAGCTTGACAATTGTAAGAATTGTAACTTCTATATTGAATAGAAATTATTGTTGGAAAAAGAGAAAATACTAGTCTTCGGGTTCCAAACTCATCGCCTATTGATACAATAACAAGGCACGACAACGTGTACCACGGAGAATTTGAACATTTACAAATCTCTGTCTGCCATTGTAAATTTAGTACAAAGGTAATAATGTTTTGTCCATAGATATATAATGCTTTATTTCTGTTATTCCATTATGTAAACAACAGACGGAAAACTATTTCGGCATATACATAATAAATATTAACAATCATAGTTTAAAACAATAGTACATTTCGAACATCGTGGACGTGCGATAACTCGGATATAACTCGCAGATGGTTTGTTTGTATAGCTTTCAACATGTTTTTCGGTTACATCAAAGAGTTCCTTTGAAAAGTAACAAGTACTTCTTGTATTTACTGAATCAGTCGTAATGCTTACCCAACAAACCCAAGCGTATAGGAATCTTCGTTATCAACCGGCCGGGGATCGAACTCGCGACTAGAGGCGAAAAGTGTCTGCCCAGATTGGCCTGCGCGGCATGCGTAGACTGATCCTGGTCGATACTTTACGCAGAGTCCACAATGTTGGTTTTCTCGTGGAACGGCTCAGGCTCATGGGTATGTAGAAAAGGACAGTTTCAGTACTGAGTGAAAACGAGAAAATGTTGGTATTCTAATAATGTCTTTTATCTGTTCGATAGTCGTCCGATGCATGGTATCCAATGCCTTGTTTTATTTAAAAAATAGTCAGAGATTAAGGGAAAAGTTAAACGGGTACACAATATACTATTATTACCATATTTGGAAAATCACTTGACTTTGATATGACCTCATTCATTCATTCAATCCGGTCACGCTTGGGTCCTTTTCAGTACACGTATATTTACATTCGTTATTAACCCTGCACCACTTGGAGACGCTTTTTGACGCATATGCAGCAGACGACTTTTGAAAACACTGTGACAAATGGAGAAACGCTCACAATGAGCAATTCGTCCGTTTGCCACAATGTTTACGAGTCTGTTTGAAAATCATACGTTTATTTATAGAGAACTTCGAATGTTTGTGTCTAGATGTTTTCAAAACAGACGGTTTTAAAACCCTTTTACCGAACCAGACGACATTTGACGTTGGTAATGCATACGACTTTTAAAGCTATCCTATGTAATGAAGACAATTCTCATAATAAGCAATTTTGTTCAATGTTCCAGACATTCGCAAGATAAATGTCACACATGTTCAAAGCTGACGACTCTCAAATCGAGGGCTTGGTGTGAAACGGTTGTAACTAAAAACCCATTTTGAAAACCCTGGTTTAGGGGCAATTTTGACCCCTTTGTAAACAATGCAAATTTAGGTGCCATTGCTCAGAACGAGCAATAGCACCTAAATTTCCATTGTTTACCAAGTAAAATGATTTAACACTTATTAAGACTTTATGGCGAGGTAATTAACCTTGGTAAAAAAAATACCAATTTGAGTTACAACCGTTTCACGCCAAGCCCTCGAAATGATTACCTCTTTTCCACATACAAAACAAACCTGCAGCAGACGACTTTAAAAATGTCTTGTCAAAAACAAGAAAAAAAATCCCTATATATATAAGTATATAAATTACTGTAAAGAAATAAAAACATTGTGGCAAAAGAAGAAATTGCTCGTTTTGAGCAATTTCTACTTTTGTCACAATGTTTTATAAAATTCATCTGCTGCAGAGGCGTCTGTATTTGGGAATGGGCTAAAGCAGATTAACGGTTAAACTAAAACGAAATTTTAGAAATATCCAGAGAAAGAAGTTTTGACTGTGACTGGTGATACATTCTTTTATTTGAAATTTGAATTGCAATTTACTCCGTTTTCAACAATATTTCAGTTATAAATATCCCGGCGCTTTGTGGGTGATCAACCAGTTTTACCGGTATTTTTTTTCTGACACCAGTACACCAGTCACTCTAACCACTGCCCCCTTAAGATGGTTCGTCACGATTTTATGATACATATTTGGAAATCAATACATTTTAACCCGGTATGCCAAAATAGTTCTCGAAGGAAGGAAATGGGCGTGGATGAGTGAAGTTAAAAATAAATCCGTTCATGTCTGGCGGATAAAAGGTAATCCCCCATGCGTCTATATTGATATATATCTCAATGACTACATGAATTACTTGACAATAATATCACTTGACCTTTTGTTAACCAAAGTTAAAAAGTGTTATGACGTTAGTGAATTTTCATGATATTTATATAACAAGTTCCATTTATCCCTTTGGGTGTATATTTACATGATAGATTGATTGATTGATTGGGGTTTAACGCCGTTTTTAACAATTTCTCAGTTATATCACGGCGGCCAGTTCACCTACTCATGCATTTCCTGGTGTTCTCATACCAGTACTCCACACAACAATCTTCCCAAGCAACTGGCTGCTTTTTCACATAGACTTAGCCCATTGGTGGAAGACGAATGACGCATGTCGCATTGACTTTTGTCAATCCTCGGAAAGAAAGTTGGCCGAGCCGGGATTCGAACTCACAACCCCTGGATTGACAGCCCGCGTCGCTACCGACTGAGCTACCGGGGCTCGGCATGATAGAATAACAGATACGAAAATATCTTCCCGGCTCTGTGTGTCATATAAACATGTTTTTTTATGTTTTGTAAATTTTCGATGGTACGCAGATTTAACCCTTTTCCACAAACAGACGCTTTCTGATGCTTCTGCAGCAGACGATATTTAAAAACATCTACGTAAAAAAGATAGGAAATCTCTATAAATGGAAGGGAAAAGTTATTGAATAAAATTGGAATCGTGACAAAAGAGGGAATTGAGAAAAAATAATCCATGTTGTCACGATGTCACAAAGTTTGAAAAATAAATCGTCTGCTGTAGTTGCGTCAAAATATGTCAACATGTGAACATTGGGGTAAATATAAAAGGGATAAACCAAGTACGCATGGTGATCAGCATAAACAAAAAAATTTAGCAACCGGAAAACAAAAAAATATATTTTATTTCGAACCCTACCTACTTTTTTAAAAAATCGTATTTATAATTGGTATGGTAAAACAGGATTAAGTCGCACCGCGCAAACTACGGAAAAAACGATATTTAAACCACGTCAGGCAAAAAGAGGTCTTGTTTCACCCCAGTACTGGCTTCAAGATAACGGGGTTTAGAAAAAATCTGACCATAAAAGCGCTTCGTATTTAAACAAAAATACGAGGGTTGTTCTAGAAGTTCGGGGAAAAGAACTGCCATTTCTTCATCGTGTGTAGCTTTTCCTTTATATTCGGGTATCCTAAGTTCGTGATCTAAAACATTTAAAAGAAACTACCCCGCATAGGATAAAATGACTCTTTAGACATCGGAAAAAAAGTTAACAATTTCGCTGCCATTACAGGCTTTTGCAAACAATGTAGATGCAGGTCAGACAGCTCGTAACGAGCTGTCTCTCCTGAACTCTTCATTGTTTGTTACTTAGACATTACATCGTACCACATTTCCTGTTGGACGAAAAATGGATTGGTCCAATTGTCAACATGGAAGAGTCGACTTTGTGAAGTTTGACAGTGAAAGAGTTAAACACTGATCACTTGACTTCTAATACAAAGTCACGCGAGAAAAATGTGAGAATGAAGACATCAGGAACATATGATGATCATGAAGTTAATTATATTGCTCTACGATATATGACCTCTTCTCTTAACAGGCGGTCAAAGCAGACTCTTGTGAGTCTCGCCGATACAATAGCTTGACTGGATCTTCAATGTTCGAGAATCCAACCGTTGAAGGCTCGGACTAAGGTCTAATCTGTTTTCCAATCGGATAATGGAGAACTTCGAGAGATTGTTAAGACCATGAAGCTAGTAGCTGAATGGTTCGATCCCCTGTCGTGTCATACCAATGGCTTCCATGATTGGCTGCCATTTCTTGACATTTTAACACAAACACCGAGATCAATATTTACATGATTAATACTGCAGTCAAACCTCGGTGGCTCGAACTTGTATGTCCCACAATAAATAGTTCGACCTATCCGTAGTTCGAGGCATTCGATTTTGGACGTTACGACCAAGAAGAATTGTTATTCTGACTAGATGCATGTAATTTGTGTTATGAAAACGCATACGTAATAATTCAAGTGTGTTTATTTTCTATTGCAGACACATTTATGACGTAGAGGTTAGGTACTTAACCCTTTCCCTCATATAGATGCTTTCTGACGCCTCGGCTTTTTGAAAACATGGCGACAAAAGAAGAAATTGCACAAAACGAGCAAAACGAGCAATTTCTACTTTTGTCACCATGTTTTCAACTCTATTCAATTATTGTATTTTCATTTAAAAGAAGTGTCCAATAGTGTTCGAGTATGTTTTCAAAGCTGTCTGCTGCAGAGTTGTCATATGTGGTAAAGGCGTAAACACAATTGTAATCCATAGTTTTATTTCTGTATTCTTATTTTTAAAAAACGTTTTGTACATGTACCAATCAACAGAAAGAATACAATGTGTATCTCTATGCTGCATGCTTGTATTCTCTTCTTATATTTCTTCCATCGACTGACATTTTAATGGATTAACATATTTAGCTTTGTTACACCTTTTTTTTACAGTTGAAACCACGAAATAGGGTTAATCCTTTACAATACGTAAAGCAACTAGTTAGCAGACGACTTTGAAAACGACGAATAATGACAATCTCTATAAATGAATGTTTAACAGTATGAGCAATTTAACCCTTTTTCCAACATATAGACGCTTTCTGACGCCTCTGCAGCCGAGAACTTTTGAAAACATTGTGACAAAAGAAGAAATTGCTCAAAACGAGCAATTTCTCCTTCTGTCACAATATTTTCAACTCCCTTCAACAAATATACTTTCACTTAAAGAGAGATTTCCAATGTTTGCCTTATATGTTATTTAAAGTCGTCTTATGCATGTTTGTTGTATCAGAGACATATAAACATGTGTTTATATGTCTCTGCTTGTATGTGGGAAAGGGTTAAGCTTTTATCAAAATGAGTTTCTCTTTATTCAATAAGTATATTTTGTATTCAAAGATGCTGTCCTTGTGGGTAATAGCTCCCTTTTTTTCTCAATCTGTTCCATACTCGCCACGTGATCTGGAGGTCACGGGTTCGATACCCGGTTGCGGCGACATTCTTTCGGGCGATGTTTTCCATTGCCTCTCACCTCTGATCTATGTGAGAAAGTAGTCAGTGGCTTCGAAAGAATGTTGTGTAAGTACTGGTGTGGGAAAGCCAGGAAAACATGGGTAGGTGCACTGACCGCCGTGATATGACAAAGCTGTTGAAAGCGGCGTTAAACTCCAAACAAACAATACTCGCCAACTGAATATCGAGGGCTTGGTGTGAAACGGTTGTAACTAAAATTGGTATTTTTTTTACCAAGGTCAATCATCTCGACATAATGTCTTTATAAACGTTAAATCTTTTTGTCTTGGTAAACAATGGAAATTTAGGTGCCATTGCTCGTTCTGGGCACTGGCACCTAAATTTGCATTGTTTACACAATGGTCAAAATGGCCACTAAACAAGGGTTTTCAAAATAGGTTTTTAGTTACAACCGTTTCACGCCAAGCCCTCGATTATGTGTCTAAATGTGTCTGAATGTGGGAAGATCCTGTTTTTATTACAACCACAACAATCTACCCGCTCCATTTATCATTTATCATTTATTAGTTGGTATGATTCATAACTATATTATACCCTGATAGGATGGTTTGAAGATTAACAGAGCGATATATAAAGGCCTATAAAGAGGATATTTCATGAGTGTTTATTTCTTATCCCTTTCGTTAAACGAGTTTACTAAGATGATATGCCGCGAGCCTTGGCGGCGTCGTATACAGCTTAGTTAACAATTTTATTTAAAGTGATATTAAATAAGCACGAATGAGATATTCTATTTCACATAACGTGATTTATGAGGCGTATTTCGAACAACAACAAAATCGAGGGCTCAACGCAACTCCATATTTCAAAATTGTTCAGGAGTAGGAAAAAACTTGCTTAATTTAATTTTGTTCGACATGTTTTAAGTATTTGTACATTCAAATGTTTTACTATTTGTTAGTTTTAAAGCAATAATGATATTATTTCTAAACATTTAACACAAAAGATGATTTTGATAAAAAACTGACTTACTACAATCTTCCACCTCAAAAGTTAGGTTTCATCATAAAATATGTTTATGCAACACTGTCGTAAATTGACTTACTACAGTCTTCCACCTCAAAAGTCAGGTTTCATCATAAAATATATTTACGCAACACGGTCGTAACTTGTCTTACGACAGTATTCCACCTCATATCATTTGAATTCCAGATAATAATTTCATGCAAAACTGTAGCACATTCTTTTTTGTCATTATTAAATGATAAATATTTTTTAAAACTATATGATACTGGACAACTGTTATATAGTGATATTTTTAAGGAAAATAAGTAAAATCGGTTTTTAAATCAAACATTTTGACTATCATAGTATCAAATGTTTACATTTAATAAATAACACCTAACAAATAACTGGTTTTCTAATGAATCAATAGTGGCAGGCGTCTTTTTGACCGACATCTTCAAACACCGCATCAAGCACACTCATTTCGGGATCATCATCATTTTCAATGCCGGATTTGTATTCAATTCTTGACAGTATTTCCTGCAAATCCTATGGAACAAAGCTGTCCTTCAGCCATTCATATTCTGTATTGTCTTTGGGATTAATATTCCATCCACTTTCCTCCACTCTTGGCAGATTGGGAATTTTTTCGTGTGCATGGAGCCACACGTATACTTGGTAGTTCACACGTTTGATATGCATCTTTAATGGAGATTTACAAAGAGGCAACACGCTCATATCTTTGCCAATGTACGAGTTAATAACTTAGCTTTCTTTCACTTCACACCTTTTCATGAACTGATCATACTTTAGTTTGTTTATATTAGTGTACCTGGTTTGCCCATATATGGCACACAGCAGTACCTCAATACTCTCATGAGGTCAGAGAAACAGTAATGAACTTGACCCAGAAGTTTAAGTGTATCTCTATACTCTTCGTGTTTCTCAACCGGTTTCAGAGGGGCTAAAGCTGACAAGACATGCATCTTCCATAGCTGAAGACATATGTTTTGCTGCCACACATGTGGATTGGGTCCTCTATAAACACATGTTATTACCAATGACTGTAAGACATTTATCTGGAAGCGCTGAACTTATCACTTTTCTTAGTCGATATGGTCATGGGCAGTCATATTCAAAAACGATAGAGCTTGAAACTGCTATGTGCAATTCAGTAACCGCCTCAGAGTCCGTCCTTCCAGTGAAAATTTCAGTGGATAACAATGCTGTGTTGAACTTCTGTCAGGACAATTTAAATCTAAATGAAGAAATGCCATAAGGTACTGGGACAACACACTCAACACTTGGTATAGCCATACAAGTAAGAAACATTAATTACAAAAGCAGTGCCTCTGAGGGTCCACTGATCTTGAAAACGAAACACAGATATGTTAGACCACTTGCAGTCCAAATGAAGGAATGTTATGCAAAGCTTAAAGTCGAGCCAAAATAAGAGGTCCATATATTAAAACCAGAATATGATTTTGACCAAATTCTTCACCTGGTTTTTCTGTCGAGAGTTAGGCAGCCAATCTGATTTTCAATGTGTTCCACCTTGGTCAGGATGGCTCTCAAAAAGAGGTGAGGCCAATTTCAGCAACAAGTCAACTGTTGAATACATAATGCATCAGTCAACGAGGATTCTACAGTACAAGATATATTACAGCCTTTGCTGACTGCAAGTCATGAAGTTGGTGAATAATATGCCATTGCTGTTTCCAAAAAAAAGCATATTCACTAGTTTTGCAGACTCCTTAATTTAGCAACATTATAGTTAGAATATTGGTGAATAATATGCCATTGCTACATTTGACATTGCTGTTTCCAAAAAAAAAGCATATTCACTAGTTTCGCAGACTCCTTAATTTAGCAACATTATAGTTAGAATGTAAGTTTTTTCGATACGCTTGCTCGGTCTTTGGTACAATTTGTAAACTGGTGAAGCATAGTGGATTGGCAGAAATTGTGTTGAAGTCTGCGCTAGTGGATTATTGGATAGGGTTATGTATGGCAAACACTATAACAGAGCCTTGCGTGTTCATAAACTTATTGCAGAGAGCTTGGAATGTATGCTCCTAGATATATTTAAACACATGAACTCAAGAAATAAATCACCCGACACCTGAAACAGAAAATCTGTAACGCCATCTCACAGAGAAACCATCATGTGACAAAGTGAATGAGGTGCTCTGGACCAAAACAATTATACCAGATATGTTCCTGTGTATCTCCTGACCCTTATGAATTTAGACAAAACTAATCCAAGAGCAAAGCAGTTGTTAGCTCAAAATGGTTTCAGTGTATCAAGGTCAGCTGTCCCAAGATTCAAGAGTGTATTTAATATAACGATCGAGCAGACAATTAACCGTCATGCCAAAACAAAGGGATTTAGTATTTAGTAGGAATTATGTAGCCTACTTTTGCTGTTGCATGACAAGGCACATGAGAGCAAACTACGTAGAGGCAACACTCATGTCTACAGATATGGTATTAGAGGAAGAAGGAAGCAGTTGAGACTTTTTTAATCCATTTTTGATCCATTCAGTGGTGATAATAGCATGAATCACCTTTACCGTTTGTCGTCTGGGGTTGTAGCTGCCACTGATATTAATGATTCACTCCTTCATGTCATAACATCTGGCCAAATTCATAGATACAAGACTTGTCAAACACTCTGCATCCTTCCATGATCCACTGAAGCGGACCAATATGAAGACATTTTCTACCGCACAAGGCTCGAAGAAAGTGACCTCATCCAATAATAAACTGATGCAGATCAGAGTGTAACGCAATGTATTTGGTCAGCTCATCATCCTTGTAATTCAACATAACATTAATCTGGAACTTACACTGTAATATCCCCTTGGTCCAGTGCAATGGTCTCTCCCAACTTCAGATGGCATGCCAATGAAGACAGACAAAGCTAAGTTTCTTCTTTATATAAAACCTTCAATTGAACCAACTACTGTTCACCCCAAAATGATGTTGTATTAATTGTGTAATTGATAGCAATGAAATGATTCAGAGTTTGACCAATGTTGCAAATTTGAGAATGTAGCTTATATGCTGTTTAAAAAACTTCCCAAGACCAGCAGAGTTGACATATTTGCCACGGTCCATTAAATCATATGAGCGCAGAAGGCATGGTACAACACAGGCTTTACTTCATAAAGGTCCAAAGTTGATTGATTCAGATTTAATATCGTTTTCAAAAAAATGTCAGTCCTATCACGGCGGTCAATTCACCTAATCATATGTTTCCTGGTTTTCTCACACCAGTCCCCAACACAACATACTCTCCAAGCAACTGGCTGCTTTTCCACATATACTGTTAGCCCATTGGTACAAGACGAATGACGCTTGTCACAGTGACTTTTGTCAAATGTCGGAAAAAATGTTTGCCAAGCTGGGGTTCGAACTCACAACCCCTGGATTGACAACCCGCGTCTATAAAACTTCCTTTCATTAAACATATTTAACATACAATTATAACAGAACAACATAGTGCAGAAAACTACCTATAAATGAAGGATGGTTGGTCACCTATTTATATAAATCAAAATGTAAAATGTGTTTCAAAATCGTAGTTACGTATATAACGAGTAAACATTTGATACTATGATAGTCAAAATACTTGAATTAAAAGCCTATTTGATTTCCTTTCCTTAAAAATATCACTTTAACAACTTTAATTTAACGTTTTTCACTTTTTCTTTATTTTTTCAATTTTATACTTTTTTTTTTTTTTTACAATTTTCATAAGGGTCACGTATTATAAATATAGGATCTGACATGAGTTGTCATTTCATATAAAGTGTTATTAAAACGAGTTCAAGATTTTTTGTTATTAAGCGAGCCTGTTGCATATATTTTTAAACCAAACTTGGCATAGTTTTCAGTGCAACACTTTAGGTAACTCAAATTACGACAGTGTTGCATAAATGAAAATAGTCAAATTAAGATACGACATTTGGACAACTTTTCAGTTTAAGTACTAACAATTCAATATTTTTCGAAAATATTTTTACCACAGATGGAATGTTGTTGAAACATGTGAAAAATGCAAAAACATAATTTTGTGAAAAAATTGGAGTTACAACAGTTTTGCGTTGAGCCCTCGAAATGTACATGCAATTTGCCGGTTTTGGCGCCAAAGTGACTAACGTTATAACGTAAAATTAATGACGTGACGTCATTTTCATTGTTTGGTTTCCGTAGGACTGGAAACCAAACTATTAGTGTCATATGACAATTATTGAATGGGATTTTGACACTCTCAGAGGACCCGGCCGGGTAGCTCAGTTGGTAGCGTATCTGATTTGTGATCTGTAGGTCACGGGTTCGATACCCGGTTGAGGCGAACATTCTTTTGGGCGATTTTTCCCATTGCCTCTCACCTCTGATTTATGTGAGAAAGTAGTCAGTGGCTTCGAAAGAATGTTGTGCAAGTACTGGTGTGGGAAAGCCAGGAAAACATGGGTAGGTGCACTGACCGCCGTGATATGACCAAAGCTGTTGAAAGCGGCGTTAAACTCCAAACAAACAAACAAACAAAGACACTCTCAGAGAGGGTTTTATGTGATAAAGAAAGATCTCGATTCTACGAATCAGACCTATCCCGGTATATCAATTTACTTTCACTTACCTTCGAATTAAAAACATAAACATGCTCATGCATAAGTCTGTTTAATTTTTAGAAGTTACAAAAACAATAGGCTACATCCGTGCATTGACTGTTCCCCTCATAAAAAAAAATACATTTTTGCGGTTTAACATGTTGTGTATATGCATATATCAAATACGAGGGTTGTCGGTAAAGTTTTGAGCCTGTGTTAATAGCTCCAACGTATACTAAAACAATATCAACAACAATGGTTAGATTATGTATTTTTGAATTATATTGAAAGGCGACATGCGAAGAACACGTTACCACAATTTACAGCGAGAGTTGATTGATTGGGTAAAAAAACGCCATTTTTCATCAATTGTTCAGTATTATCACGTCAGCCTGTTCAGCTACATATGTTTGTTTCATGGCTTTCTCACCCAAGTACTTCAAATAACAGTCCTTCAAACCAACTGAGTGCTTCTCATCAAACACCGTTAGTCCATGTGTGGAAGAAGAATAACGGACGTCGCATTGACTTTTGTTAAACGTCGGATGGATGGATGGAAGAGCTGGAATTCGAACTCACAAAACCTGGTTTGACAGCCCGCGTCGTTACCGGGACTCGGATGAAGCTAATAGAGTGGTATGAACGCGTATCTGGTTGATCATCGACGGAAATGCATGGTTGCGCTTGAAGAGTATTATGAAAATGTTGTTTAAACTCTTATATAAGAAAATAAGAAAATGTTCTGAACTCCAGATGAAAATTTAAAAAAAATGAATTGTTGAAACTTCTGCAACTATTGCTAATAGTGACAACAAAGTTAGTAATTCTAAATCAGTTCAAAACTATTTTGGCAGTAAATGTTGAAAAATATGTGCAAACATTTTCTTACTGGGTATGTCTACCCAGTAAACATGAAGCATACACGATCAATATTTAGAGGTTTATGGTACTGGAAAGTGAAATTATTACTATTTTCTCATCCCAGAATTATGATTCTAATATTTCAAGACAACTTATAAACAGTTTTAAAACTTTAAATATACTATCTGTAATCTGGAGTTTAGCACCTTTAAAGTCGCACATAGCCATTCGGAATGAATATGAGCGGTTCCGCGAGAAATCCAACATCAGCCTAGGCATGCCGCGCAGGCTAACCCGAACGGACATTTTTTCGCCTTCTGTGGATTTTCTGTTTCATGAATCATTATTCTGTACCTCTATCCCCCTGAGACGGAATTATGTCGGCCCGGATTAGCCTGCGCGGATCTCGCAGGCTGATCTGGGTCGATACATTACGCAGAGTCCATACTGTTGGTTTTCTCGTGGAACGGCTCATTTATATTTAAAAGTAATGACCTCGTGTATCAATCTCCTTCGCAGAGTTGTCGTTCCTTACACTCACCATACGTGTATGGTGAGTGTAAGGAACGACAACTCTGCGAAGGAGATTGCTCGTGTATACGTTACAATGATTGGTTGCAATACATTTGATACTGTTCAATCAAACAGGATCTGTCATAATGAAACCGCTAAGTGAGAACATTTAATTGAAAATTACTAGATAGATAAAGAATTTTACATGAAAGGCACTAAGGTCTTCTGATTGTTCAACCCTTAACCTGTTATGTACGAGATTTTAAACCGTATTTTTAAGATGAAAGTTTGATACCGTAACTTCAGAAAACTGATATAAAATTTAAGTATGTTGTAATAACGAGAATTGACCGTGTCTGTAGTTACTTGTTTAAACATAATATTACCTTTCAAACCTAAGCATGCTGTTTGTACATGTGTACGTGTATATATTATAATTTGTAAGTGTCCAAATCAATATTATGCACCACATTTGTGTCATCTGATTTTGATCTGCACATCCCAATAAACATGATCCAATAGTCCTGTTGAATACAAAACAAAACCTAGTGAGTTCATAAATTTTATTCAGCAGGCATAGAGCTAAACTTAAATCCAAACGTGTTTACTTTGGGGTCTTGTCAATGACCATGCAGGACTGTCAAAAATTCATTGTATTCAAGAAAAATATATATGACTTGAATCAAGCTTATACAATATTTTTTACTATATAATATAAAATCAACTGAAATTCAGTTTTGACAGTCGTCTGTTATCTTTTATTAACGACAAAAACAGATCATTGGACCGTATTGGAGTATCTGTGCACGTTTGGCTAAAAGTTTGTATTATCTACTGCTTAAAGAGGGAGGATGTCGCTTAAAGAAGACGGCAAGAAGTGATCCCAACATCACACATTAAGCACCTTGTGCTCCGGTGAGCTCAAACAGGAAAAGAAAATAACATAAAAATGTACAAAAAGACAGTGATAACTGCTTTTCCTTCCTCTAACAACTCTTTGCATGTCCATGGTGAATGAAAATATGTTAAATAACTCTTTCAAACAGCATACAAGCAGTCTGGTCATGTGCTGTACTATTTGATATCTATTGATTCAATTGTGCATCATCTAAATAACTTGTGTTCTAATGTCGCTATTAATACTGAATGTTGAACACCGCATTATGTATTACACATAGCCTGCGAATAGTTTATACAGGGATAGTGCAAACTAGCATTTGACCGAGGCGAAGAGGCAGTTGTGTGTCTGGTCTGGACGTTCCATTATATCATTAAACTCCAAATAATCCATGACTTAACCCTTTCCCTCATATAGACGCTTTCTGACGCCTCTGCAACAGACGGCTTTTTGAAAACATAGTGACAAAAGAAGAAATTGCACAAAACGTGCAATTTCTTCTTTTGCCACAATGTTTTCCACTTTTTGTCATAGGTTATCCATTCAATTATTGAGATTTTCTATTTTTTGACAAAATACGTTCAAAGTCGTCTGCTGCATAATTGCTGTATGAAGGAAATGGTTAAACGGTTGTATAAGGACTCTCGAAGAACACGACAATCTATTGATGCCTGTTTTAGGCGCAAGATGGCCGACAAAAAACATATAAAACCAGAATCCGAAAGGTCAACCTGACCGTGCCTTAACATGTGTTTGGTTTACATTCGTTTCTAAGTGCCTGTGTACTCTTCCAATGACCTATCACGACATATGATTACTCATATCTACCTTATTTACCCATAAAATGAATATTTTTACCTCAACTGTTTATAAGTACCCTGGTGTACCATGTCCATGTACCCGCATCCTGTTCGGCGTTTAATTGTAATAGGATTGTATCGCTGCCGAACCCATAAACCTTTGACGTTGGTAGGTTATTGATGTATGATGTTGTTACAAAACAATCCAGTGTTAATATTCAATTGGGTAATATTCGACACTGTCCGCGTGAACTTTATTCATTCGATCACAACATATAATAAATGTTTACCCGAAATAGGTAGCACCTATACTCATATTATGAGTATAGGTGCTACCTATTTCGGGTAAATTTTTATTAACTTTTGTGATCGGTAAATAATTCCCTGCGAACTACAGTTAGCCCCTTGCTTGCAGCACGATCAGTTATTTACGTCAATTACGAGTCCTACCGACCTAAGCAAAGAAAACAAAAATCATCATCAGGTTAAGCTTATATTTAACTTTAAAATATAGCCAAGATTTTAAATCCATGAAATGTTGATGACAGGTACAACAAATAATCAACTTGCTCTTCATAAAGTACTTCAAATAAAACGATTCCATAATTTACGGAAGTTCATTTGTAACAAGTCAAACTAACGTTTCCTATTCTTTCTGTCGTTTTCCTTTGGGTTATTTATTCTTCATTTGCGTTACGCTAACAGAATGACGTCATATTACAGGAATTTGGATTTGTAACTTCCGGAAAGTCAAAAAACCCTTATGAGTTATTATTTGAACTCGTTTTAGATATTTTTGTTTCGATATTTTCTTTTCATCCAATCAAAACGTAGCAGAGTCGTGACTGCATCGAAAAATCCACTCTGGACACAATGTTTGGAAAGACGGTATAGCAAAGTTTTGCAAAGTTCATACACATTTCCTATTGACGGGAAACATCGCCGGCTTCGCCGTCGATTTGTTTACCCGTAATATGTATCCTTTACGCCAAAAGCGGCTCGTTTTCACCCTTTTTGATTGACATCATGCTTCTATTTTTCCAGCTCGCGAGTTCGAATCCCAGATTGGTCATTTGAGTCTTTAAGATGGTTGACAAAACGCCATTGTGAATTCTTTCGATCGTCTTCCAACAATGGACTAAAATGCATGGGGAGAATGATGTGTGTAATACTGGTTCGAGGAAGCAATGAAATACATAGTTCAGTGAACTGGCCGCCGAAATATTACTGAAAATAACCCACCCATGTAAACGGCGCTTTTAATCAATCAATCAATATTATGATCAAATTTTGTCAATTTTAAATGGGATGTACGGGAACTGATCGTCATTACGCTAGCTAGCATTTTTATTATCTGTTTATAATTATCCATTAGTAGACAGACATATTTCGAGTAAATTCAATTCGTTTCAAAGTTCCAATATCCCAAACAGACTTGGTTAACACAAAGTGATAGACTTAATTAGTTATTCATGCATGTATTCTCTATTGTTTTAGTCATTCTGTTAACCCTTTTCCACATAAAAAACCTTTTTGGCGCCTCTGCAGCAGATGACTTTTGAAAACATTGTGGCAAAAAGCAATTTCCACCTTTTGCTACAATGTTTTCGACTCGATTCAATGATTTAACTTTCATGTATGGGGGTTTACCATATTTATACCTGAGGTTTTCAAAAGTCGTCTTCTGCAGATTTGTTGTATGTGGGAAAGGTTTAAGACGACGTAAATATGCAATAAGGTGAGATAAGATCGTATTCAACTATATATCTTGTGCATATTCGCGTTTAATCTTTTCTATAATGTATAATAGCGCATTGCATGTTGGCTTTTGAATATGTATTATGTTTAAAACTTAAGCTATTTGCAATAACGTGTTTTAACCTATAACCTCTTCAAACACGAAACGGTCATGAATACATAGAACATGCATTACAATGCAAGGGAATTTGGACTGATAAAACATTGTGAGAAAAAGAAATTGCTGAAACATTCGGGTTGACCTCTGCTGCGTATCGCTTTTGAAAAAAAAGATCATAGGAAAAGAAGACTGATAATAAAGAGCATTTTCTTATAAGAAGGCAGCTTCATATAGCTTAATTATTTTCAAGCTGTGATGTTTCTAGAGTTTTCTCCTTTGAAAATAAAGTACTTGGAAAAATAGTTTCTATATAGGCATAGAATTGAAAACAATGTGCGAATGAGTAATATCATCTTTTCCAACAATGTTTTTTCAAAAATGTCTCCCATAATGCCTGAAAGTCAGAGCAATGTGCGAATGAGTAATATCATCTTTTCCCACAATGTTTTTTCAAAAATGTCTCCCATAATGCCTGAAAGTCAGAGCAATGTGCGAATGAGTAATATCAACTTTCCCCACAATGTTTTTTAAAAAATGTCTCCCATAATGCCTGAAAGTCAGAGCAATGTGCGAATGAGTAATATCATCTTTCCCCACAATGTTTTTCAAAAATGTCTCCCATAATGCCTGAAAGTCAGAGCAATGTGCGAACGAGTAATATCATCTTTCCCCACAATGTTTTTCAAAAATATCTCCTGAAAGTCGGCTTCTGCATCATTTTTAGTTAGTTGCTCTATAAAGTATTGAATGCCAATCGTATCCGACATGCAGACGTTGTAGTAGACATTTTTGAAAACATTGCAGCAAAAGGAGAACTTTATCTTATGAGTTTTGAAATAAATATCCACAAAGGTTTATTCAAAGACGTCTACTAAAACAAATCGTAGATTGCACAAGTTGGTCAATACTGGGGTAAAGCAAACTCATTTAGTTTAAAACTTATTTATTTTAAATCGATTGCGAAACAAGCTTTAAGCTTATATTAATCACGCTCGATGTCTGCCACAATAAACTCATTTATGGATACTTTTCTTGCTCGTTTTTATTCCAACGTTTGCACAGATTCACAAAAGTCTTCACTGTTTGCAAAGGCAACAAGACCACTTTTTTCCTGTCACGGATTCGAAAATGGGAAAAAGATTGGAACAGAGATATTCCAACTCTCCGTATGATCATTCTGTTACTTACATTCCTAGATGTTTTACTGGTTGCCGGTTAGGGCAAGAATTATGTTTAAAATCCTTGTTATTGTGTTCCGAATTGTGCAGCTTATTTGAGATTTTTATACAAGGAAAATAGACTAAGATATTGTAGGGACTGTCTAAATAGCTCTTGAATTGTGTTAAGCCCAATGGAGTACTGTATTTTTCAATAATTGTTGAGCTATTCAAATGTATTTGTATTTGTATTACATCTATTGTCTAATTGGACACACACTTTCTTACTAGTCCCTTTCAAAACTGGTACCGATTTTGTGAAGTATGTGCCACCAGTATAGTAACCTGGTTTTATTATTATTTGTTTTTATTTACCCTCGCCGTGCAGAATTAACTATTTGGCGAGCAGACAAAGTTAGATACAAGGGAGTCCGGGTGCGATACCCTAGCTCTTTCCGAAAAGACCCATTGGTTCTTTTACGTGCCAGGTGTATAGCACCGATACACGCGAGGTTATTTTTCCTGGAAAGGACCAGTACTTAACCTCTAGTTGAGTGGGGGACGCTTAAAAGCATCCCTCAAATTTCCAGAACCCGGACCGGGATTTGAACCCCAGACCTCTGGTTTGACAGTCCAATGTGTTAACCACTGGACTACCACGCCACCTGGTTCCACGTTGAACATACCAATATAAGCGACAGCTTGATATCAGGGGAGGTTATCAATTTACAAGTATAGAGACGGACAGATACGTGGGTGACCGATTCTGAAATGTCTGCTGTGAGGATATCAGATGATACTGATCTAGCACAGCTTTTTAAACAGAATTAAACTATTTCAGTGCCAATGGCAATATCGAGATATTTGCAAACAATACAGATTCAGCTCATTAATGAGCTGTCTCACTTGAAACAGCATTGTTTGCCTTTTTATTATCAAGATAATACAAAACTCTTGTTACATGAAATACGGATTTAGAGTATTGGAAGAGTCGGCATTGAAAGAGTTAATTCATGTTTTGCCCGAGAGCTCAGCTACATTGTTTGCCAAACCTAGATTTAAACTCACAACTACTGGATGATGGTACATTCAAATTATGGGTAGGTATATATATTAACGAAGGCATGACTCTACAGATCATAAATTCCTTTATTTACAAAAAAAAGACTGTCTGCATGGAATGTTCTTTTAGTAGAAATATGAACATCATTATCAGAGTATATACAAATAAACTATGATTAACCCTTTCACAAATACACCAAATCTGCAGCAGAGGACTTTGAGAAGAGTTTAAGACTTAGGCTGACATATGGAATAGCTCTGTAAACATAAGAATAATTATTAAATAGATGTGAAAACATTGTGGCATTAGGAAAAACTGCTGATTATGAGCAATTTTTTCTTTTTCCTAAATGTTTCCTAAAATTCTCTACTGCAAATCATCAGAAAACGCCTGCAAGTGGGAAAGGGTTAATGAGCCTAGCACCATGAAATGAGGTTAAAGAGGTATTATGCTTTAACCCTTTCCCTCATACGACAATTCTGCAGCAGACGACTTTGAACATATTTTGTCAAAACACGGAAAATCTCTATAATTGAATGGATAACATTGTGGCAAAAGGAGAAATTGCTCATTTTGGGCAATTTTTTCTTTTGTCACTATGTTTTCAAAAAGCTGTCTGCTGCAGAGACGTCAGAAAGCATCTATATGAGGGAAAGGGTTATTCAATTAACTCTTTCCTACATAAAGAAACATTTTGACATCTGCAGCAAACAACCTTTGAAAAAATTGTAATAAAAGTAGATAATGCCAACAATGAGCACTGCCTCCTGTTGCAACAATGTTTTCAAATCTATTTAATAATTATACTTTCATTTCATAATCTTTGCAAAGATGACATCTGCTGCAAATTTGATGTATGTAGGAAAGCAATAAGATTTATGAAACTATAATGATTAGACTACATATGTGTACAGTCCTTTTGTGTTCTTCGGAAGTTTTCAGATTGCATGAACAATTGAATGACAACCAAGACAGATCCATATCAGACTGTGCAGAAACTAGTGATCTCAATGTTTATTGGTCAGAATGTCCTAGAGGTCAGTTTGCCAATGATGTGATCAATACATTTAGGCCAAAGGTCTTCACTATCGATTAGAGTTGAAGACATTGTGAAAAGTGTTATTTTTTTATGAATGATCAGGACTCAAGTAAATCTTGACTAACATATTGGGTTTTTATCAATTTCCCTTTTACAGAAATTTGTTGATGCCCTTGCAGTAAACTGCAAACAGAAAATATTCCCAATGTTATCAACTCTATAATAAATATACTTCCATAACTGCTGCAGATTTGTTGAATGTAGGAAAGGACCACAATCATAGTAGGAAGGTTGAACCTCTATTCAACAGAGAACATGAAAGGCAAGAATTATGCAATAAACAAGAGGGCCAAGATGGCCCTTAATCGATCACCTGTGTGATAGTAAATTAGCAGCAAATATTTAACTGCAAATATCTGTGAAAGTTTGATCAGGAGTGCAAATGAAACTGAAAGGAATGGACACTGTTAAAGAAATAGCGTATAAGTTAAGGCCATTTGTATCTTGAAATCTAACAAGAACTTGAAAAAGAATGGAATTATAAAGTTTTGTCATTTTGCCCCTTTCCCTGATGCCGCCTGACTGCCATGTTTTCCATCTAATCAGTACTACTTGCACAACTTTTGTATAGGGTCACCCAGTAACATTTCAACCAAAAGATATTGGAATCTGACAAGCAGATTCAGAGGAGAAGTTTTTTAAAGTTTGGACATTTCGAACACTTTCAAAAGCAATGACTGAGATATTAGGTTACACACAAAATGCTTAACCAGAAATATTTCGTCCAAAAAAGGGCAAACCTTTGCTTAACTGAAGTCAGAAATTAAGAATAATAGGCCTTGATCAGTTTACTTATCTAAAAACCCTGGAGACATGTGCACAATTTCAATCCATTACCCCTTTAAATCACAGAGATTAAAGGTTCCAAGGCAAAAATGAACCTATGCTGCTGTACTATAGATTTAAGATAGCGACAAAAAACATTGTGGAAAAAGGACAAATTGCTCATTTTTTCACATTTTTTTCAAAAGATATCTGCTATAAAAGCATCAAAATGTGTCTACATCCATTAGACGGTTAAATTGACTGTATATAACATCAAGCTGTCGTGTAAGCAAAGTTGAAGTCTTGGGGTAGAGGGGGTATGGGCGGCGGGTCTTTGGGTATCATCACCCCCTCCGTCTCCAACAGACGTAACTTGATCTCCATGTTTAAAAGAACGTCCATGTCTTCTTTGGTCTTCTTACTCGTCATCTGTTACAAAAGACAAGAAAAACAAACATGAGCCACTTTGTACAAAGCTGACCTTGGAATGATTTTTATATTAAGACTTTCCCACATGCAGACAATAGTTTACACAAATGCAGCAAACTACATTTAAAAACATTGTGACAAAAGCAGAAATTGTTCATATTGAGCCATTTCAAAATTAAACTCTCATTTATTGAGATTTTTACACTTTTTTTCCTAACATTTCAAAGCTGCCTTCTGTAGATTTCTTGTATGAGGTGCATATGATCCACATCATAATGGAAACTCTCATTTTGATGTATGAAATTAATAACAAAATTTAATATGATCAAATATAACAAGGTTTCATAGGCTTTCAGAATGTTTGTTGGACTAGATTGCAGACGACTTTTGTAAAGATTGAAACAAGAGTAGTTTCTTCTCTTGTCACTATTTTTACAGCTCTATTCAATAGTTTTTCTTGCCAAGCCACCTTAGCTCAGTCTTAGCTCAGTCGGTAGCGACACAAGCTATCAATCCACTTGTTGTGAGTTCAAACCCAGCTCGGCCAACATTTTTCCGAAGTTTGACAAAAGTTTCTTCCACCAATGGGCTAAGAGTCTATGTGGAAAAGCAGCAAGTGGAGTACTGGTGTGAGAAAGCCAGAAAACAAATGACTAAGTGAACTGGCCTCTGTGATATGACTGAAAGATCCCAATCAATCAATATTTTCTTTCATTGACAGAGAATTTCTGTTATATTTCTGCATATTTTGTGCATAAAAGAAAAAGTTAATAAACATTTTATGATTTTAAAATGCAAGAGGAAAAGTAAATGATAAATGATATAAACATATCTCTAATATTACATCATTTATTATTAGTAATACTCTATCTACATTTACAAAGATTAGTAAATCCTTTTGAACGCTGCAACAGACAAATCTCTAATTAAGAGCGCTTTTACATGTCAGTTTGGGAGACCAGCAAATAAAAGATATAGCGTTTTCTCCAGGGTTATAGATAAGCGGCATATTTCAGGTTCTAAAATCCTTATTTGATCTCCAAAACCTATATTGTAGGTACTGAAAAGAATGGTCTCAGTGAGACATTTCTTTTGAGTACCCACAATATCTAATACTGTAAAAACACTGTGAATTTGTGAGGTCAAATTTTGTCAAATTTTGCGATATTTGTCCCAAATCAGCTTTTTTTAAGTTTGCATTTTCATGAATTTGCGAATTCTGATTTGTAACATGAGGTCCATGATGGCCCTATATCGCTCACCTGAACTATGCAATGTGATTTCTAATGCAAAAAAAAATTATTGTGACAAAGTTTCAACTTGCTCAAAGTAAAAATGCGGCCTCCGGAATTTGAACAATATTTTCCTTTATTGACCTAGTTTCTGACCCAATTTGACCCATATTCAAACTTGACCTAGATATAATTAAGATTTTTTTATAAACATTCTGACCAGATTTTAAGCTCCTGAAGCAAAATGTGCGGCTTCTACAGTGTTGACAAGATTTCCCTTCAATTTGGCATATTGACCTAGTTTCTGACCCAATATGACCCATATTCGAACTTGCCCTAGATATTATTAAGACAAACATTCTGACTAAATTTCAAACTGCTGAATAAAAAATTGCTGCCTTCTGAGTTTTAACAAGATTTTTCTTCAATTTGACCTAGTGACCTACTTTTTGACCAAATATGACCCATGTTCGAACTTGACCTACATATCATCAAGAAAACCATTCTGATAAAGTTTCAACATGCTCAAGTTAAAAATGCAGTATCAAGAGTGTTAACAAGATTTCCCTTCAATTTGGCCTAGTGACCTCGTTTCTGACCTAATATGACTCATATTCGAACTTGACCTAGATATAATTCAGATAAACATTCTGACCAAATTTCAAGCTGCTGTAGCCAAAAAAGATGGATTCTACAGTATCAACAAGATTTCCCTTCCATTTGACCTAGTGACCTAGTTTCTGACCCAATATGACCTATATTTAAACTTGACCTAGATATCTTCAAGACAAACATTCTGACAACATTTCTAGCTATTGAAGAAAGAATTGCGACCTGCAGTGTTAACAAGATTTCCCTTCAATTTGACCTAGTGACCTACTTTTTGACCCCACATGACCCATGTTAGAACCTGATTACATATTATCAAGACAAACATTCTAATAAAGTTTCAACATGCTCAAGTTGAAAACATGGCCACCAGAGTGTTAACAGGATTTCCCTTCAATTTGACCTAGTGACCTAGTTTTTATGGCCCAGTTTCAAACCTGTAGAGTGTTAACAAGGCAATTGTTGACGACGCACACCGGATGGACGCCGGATGTCAACATTATATAAATATTGCATGGCTTCCAGTGTGACAGTACATATTGTCAACATGAGAAAAATACTGTTACCCGAGGTGAAGCCGAGGTTAACAGTTTTTACCTGAATGGTGACAATATTTACTTTCACACTGAAAGCCATGCAATATTTATTTTATTATACCAAACAAAACTAGAACTATCACTGAAGATGATAAATACCCCCTAAACATCACCTTGACCTACACCATAACTTAATAAGTAAAAAGGCCATAACTCTGTAAAATAACATGCAATTGTAACCCCTTTAGGATATGCACATCTCCTCTTGGTATAGAAGCTTCATGTAACATTTTATTAAATACCACCCAGTGGTTTATAAGAAATAGGCCGGACAAAATATGGCTTCTGACCGACAGACAGACAGACAGACAGACAGACAGCCCAACACAGTGACTCCTATATACCCCCTCTTCTTCGAAGGGGGTATAATTACACGTTTATTCAATTTATTCTGTACCTTTGTAGGGGAGATGAACATGGGTGATGTTATTGTTTGAAATGATGTCATGCATGTGCATAACCAACATTTTAACGTGCGTGCCATGTAACAGTATACTGTTTACCGGTCAAAAACGTACTGTTAACATGAGACAGTAAGAAATTGCCCATGATGATTATATGAGAATTTAACATTACAAAGTCACATGAGGTATAATAATATAGGTAGCCTACCCATTACATTACATATCAGTTAGATCCAATTATGTTTTATTTGTTAAAACATTCTTTTTATCGTCAAATCCGTTAAAGTTGAATGTCTAAAAATTCGAGACATTATTCGCGATAATTATGAATTCGCAAATATTAGCGAAAAATTAATATTACGGGATTAAAACCTGTTTTACAGTAGCTACATACGATATTGAGGAGTAAAGACTAGCTTTCTCCTCCTTATCTAAGATTCTGGACTACATGACAATTACCTCGTTATTAAGAAGAGCGTCGATTCCATCTACCCAGATATAATATTCCTCATCATTGTGAGCCTGAAAGTTATGACAAAGCTCCTCATCTGGCCGGGAACTGTCCAATTTTATAGAAAATAAAAATTCTGCGTAGGTCTGAAAAACAACATGGAAAAATGTTAATATAATTTCACAGTCTTATCTGCTAACAAAATCAACCAATACAAATTTAAGATCTGGCAACCAGCATACACTTGTCATTTCTAAACCAAGGATAACATTTTATTGAAAATCTTTTAACTACTCAGGACTTAAAATATGAAACCAGATTCCATTACATGTCAGGAACTGAGAAGATTTAACACTTTCCTACTTTAAGACGCATCTGCAGCAGACAATTTTTGAAAACATCATGATATGGTATCTTAACTGTATCATTTGACAAAATAAATATTTGTATTATACCTTCATATGTAAATATTTGTAAATGTTAAAACCCTTTCCCACATACAAAAAATGTGCAGCAGACGATTTTAAAAGTATCAAGGAAAAACAATGGAAGCCTTCTATAATTGAAAGAAGAATTGTTGAATAAAGTTGAAAAAGGTGAAATCGCTCGTTAGAGCAATTTCTCCTCTTGTCACAATGTTTTCAAAAGTCGTCTGCTCTAGATTCATCCGAATGCATCTACAAGTGAGAAAGGGTTTATTTACAGAGGCCAAAAGGGTAGACTGGGCATGCCATATAAATAGTGTTTTACAATTCGGGTTTGGTATCATTGAACCCTTTCACACATTAAGACACCTTTTGAAGCATTTCAGAGACGACGGCATTTGAAAACATTTCAAAAGGAGAAAGTGGTCAAATTGAGCAATTTAACCTTTTGCTACAATACACATATCAGACATACATTGGATGCCTTTGTAGCATTTTTTTTTTTAAACATTGTAGAAAACAAGAGCATTGTGTAGCGAATGCCAATGCTTGTCTGTTTAAAGGGGCATTGCTGAATAAGTATTAAAGCCAGAGTTATGTGACTTGGCAAAGATATGCATATTGTTCATAGGAACATGTGTACCAAGTTTTATTTGAAAATGTGAAACTTTTTTTGAGTTATGGGCAATGTTAAACTTTTTGTATGAATTTCTTTGATAGTCCAAAAAGGGGCATAACTGAATAATTATTAATGCCAGAGTTGTGTGACATGGTAACAACAACCGTTACGCCCCTCTCCACATACAATAAGTCTGCAGCAGACTTTAGAAACATCTAAGGAAAAATATGATATATTTTCCGTAATGAACATATAATCATCAAATAAAGTTTCATATATTGTGGCAAACAGAGAAATTGCTCATTTGTTGCCCAAATGCATCTGAGCATGGGAAAACGTAAACATGTAAACAATACCTTTTTACTGACATGTGGACAGTTTTTACCAACAAGCAGTTCTCGGACATCTAAAATATTGACTTTATTGGGGAGTTGTTCTATAGATGGTTCGTCACCTTCTGAACAATCATTAAAGTGTAAAGCCTTGTGATTGGGAGCCAGTCTCCAGTATTGGTACTTATCTGCGAATGACAACAATAATATAAACTTTATAACAAGAGTCCACCATGGTCTAGTAGTGAGGGACTTGAGACAATCTTCCCACATTACCATATTTGGTCACTCCTCATGATGGTCATGGTAAAGGTGCCCTTTAGCAAGGCATATTTCATAGTCCTGTTCATAGTGTACTGATTTTACACCCAGAGATTATGTCACAATGATTTAAATAAACAAGGGGGCCAAGATGGCCCTAAATCGATCACCTGAATGATAGTAAATAAGTAGCAATATTTAACTGCAAAGATCTGAGAAATTTTTATCAGGAGTGCAAATGAAACTGCAAGGAGTGGACACTGTTAATGAATTAGTAAAATGGCTTAACAGTAAAGGCCATTTGTATCTTGAAATCTAACAACAACTTTAACTAGAACTATCACTGAAGATGATAAATACCCCCTAAACAGCACCTTGACTTACACCATAACTTAATAAGTAAAAGGGCCATAACTCTGTAAAATAACATGCACATCTCCTCTTGGTATAGAAGCTTCATGTAAAAATTTATTGAATTCCACCCAGTGGTTTGTAAGAAATAGGCCGGACAAAATATGGCTTCCGACCGACCGACAGACAGACAGACAAACCGACACAGTGACTCCTATATACCCCCTCTTCTTCAAAGGGGGGTATAATAAGAATGGAATTATAAAGTTTTATCATTTTGTGCCTTTCCTAATGCCGCCTTGCTGCTGTTTTTCAACGAAATAAATATGGCTTGAACAGTTTTTGTAGAGTGTCAATCAAAGAACATTTCTATCAAATTATCTTGGAATCAAACAAGCAGATTATGGAGGAAAAGGATTTTAAAGTTTGGGTATTTTTCTCACTTTCTTATGCCGCAGCAACCAAAGTTCTACACAGAATGTAAGTCTTTGAACAATTTTTAAAAAGGACCAACAAAGAAACATTAATTGTGAAGTCAAGTTGAAATTGGTCCAATGGAATGGTAGGAGTTGTCATTTGTAGCTTTAAGTTCAATTTACCCCTTTTGTGATGACACCTGGTTGCTATGATTCTTTACCTATCAATACGGCTTAAACAAATTAAGTAGAGGATCACTGAAGTAAGATTCCTATTAAATTTTCTTAATATCAGACAAGGATTTTCAAAAAATTGGAATTTTCTATTTTTATTCATTTTGCCCCTTTTCTGATGCCTCCTGACTACCATGTTTTTCAATCAATCAGTATGGCTTGAACAATCTGTGTAGAGGGTCACCAAAGGAACATTTCTACAAAATAACATTATATCTGACAAGCAGATTCAGAGCAGAAGATTTTTAAAGTTTGGACATTTTGCCCCCTTTTTGATGCCACAGCAACCAAAGTTCTCAATGGAATTTAAATCTTTGAACCACTTTGAAAGAGTGCCGCAAAAGGAACATTCCTGCGAAGTTTGGTTGAAATTAGTCCTGTGGTTAAGGAGGAGATGATGTTTAAAGCTAAAAATTAACGACAGAAGACGGACGGACGGATGGATGACTGACAGAGAGTAATCAGAATAGATCACCTTGAGCCTTTGGCTCAGTTGATCTAAAAACTGCTCCATCAATACACTACTAAATAAAATACTGCTCCAATAATAAACCACTATATAAATACTGCATCAATAAAATACTGGTAAATAAAAAACTGCTCCAATAATAAACCAGTAAATAAAATACTGCTCCAGTAATATACCAGTAATTAAATACTGCTCCAATAAAATACTGGTAAATAAAATACTGCTCCAGTAATATACCAGTAAATAAAATACTGCTCCGATAATATACCGGAAAATAAAATATTGCTCCAATAATATACCAGTAAATAAAATACTGCTCCAATAATATACCAGTCAATAAAATACTGCTCCATTAATATACCGTTAAATAAAATACTGCTCCAATAAAATAATGGTAAATAAAATACTGCTCCAGTAATATACCAGTAAAAAAAATATTGCTACAGTAATATTACCAGTAAATAAAACACTGCTCCAATAAATACCAGTAAATAAAATATTGCTCCAGTAATAATACCAGTAAATAAAATATTGCTCTAGTAATATTACCAGTAAATAAAATACTGCTCCAATAATATACCAGTAAATAAAATACTACTCCAATAATATACCAGTAAATATAATACTGCTCCAGTTATCTAGTTATACACCAGTAAATAAAATACTTTTTGAGTACTGAATTATCAGAGTATTGGCTAAATATATAACAAACAAGAGGGCCATGATGGCCCTGGATCGCTCACCTGATTTTTTTTTTTCACTTTAGCCATATAAGCCCCGCCCCCTGGCGGTCATAACTTCCGACCAATCAACTTGGCATGAAGGAATCTGATAGAGGGTCACCTTAGGAACTTTTCTACAAAATCATTTGAAAATCGGCCTGACACTTTCGGAGGAGAAGATTTTTTTAAGTTTTCACTTTAGCCATACAAGGCAAAATAGCCCTGCCACCTGGTGGCCATGTTTTTTCACCAATCAACATGGCTTGAAGGAATCTGATAGAGGGTCATCCAAGAAACATTTCTACAGAATTATTTGAAAATCAGCCTGACAATTTTTGGTGGAGAAGGTTTTTTAAGTTTTCACTTTAGCCATATAATATTATAAGGCAAAATAGCCCCGCCCACTGGCGGCCATGTTTTTCGACCAATCAACATGGCTTGAAGGAATCTGATAGTGGGTCACTTAAGGAACATTTCTACAAAATTATTTGAAAATCGGCCTGACACTTTCGGAGGAGAAGATTTTTTAAGTTTTCACTATAGCCATATAAGGCAAAAAAGCCCTGCCCCACTGGCGGCCATGTTTTTCGACCAATCAACATGGCTTGAAGGAATCTGATAGAGGGTCATCCAAGGAACATTTCTACAAAATTATTTGAAAATCTGCCAACCAGTTTGGGAGAAGAAGAATTTTGAAGTATTTTTTTCATTTCGTTGCCATGGAAACCAGAATCTGCATGGACCCAAAAATTTGAAGGAATTCTGGTGAGGTCATTGAGAGGATGCTTTCTGTGAAGTTTCATCCCAATTGACCTACTGGTTACTGAGGAGAAGAAGTTGACGCACGACGCACGACACACGTTGCACGCCGGACAAAAGGCGATCACAATAACTCACCTTGAGCAAAGCTCAGGTGAGCTAAAAAACATCTGACTCACTTTTCACCCTGTTGAATTTTAAATCGAACTTCGGGAATCTAGAACCGCCTTCCAAATATAACAGCCTGTGTTGCCGAATTAATTCCATGATATCTGGCTTGATCATCTCACGTAATTCTCTGTCATTTCAAAATAGTTTTAAAATTAGTTCTAGTAAATTATTTCCCGAACGCAGAAAGTTTCTCAATGAGCAATTTTCTCCTTTTCTGACAATGTTTTTAAAAACATCTTCAACTTCTCCCAACTATCCGTATATTACAATATATTACTCAAGACGTTTTTATAGCAGACAATTTTAAAATATTATATAATATAAATGATTAAATCTACATAAAATAAAACTTCTGTAATCAAATGGCTAATAGAAAAATCTTAACCGTTTCCCTCATATAGACGCTTTCTGACACCTCTGCAGCAGACGACTTTTTGAAAACATAGTGACAAAAGTAGAAATTGCTCAAAACGAGCAATTTCTCCTTTTGACACAATGTTTTCCATTTTTAGTCAAAGCTTATCCATTCAATTATAGAGATATTCTATTTTTTTTTTACAAAATATCTTCAAAGTCGTCTGCTGCAGATTTGACGTATGAGGGAAGGGATAAGCCTTTCCCACATAGGGACCTGCAGCAGCCGACATTGAAAAAATAGTGGCTAAAGGAGAAATTTATTATATTGAGTAATTTCTCCATGTGTGGAAATGTTTTCAACTCTATTCAATAATTTCACTTTCATTTATAGATTTTGATGCATCCACAGCAGACGACCTTTGCAAACATTGCGGCAAAATGAGAAATTGCTCAAAACGTGCAATTTCTCATTTTTCCACAATGTTTTCAACTATTTCTATTATTATATCTTCACTTATAAAGGTTTTCCATGTGTTTTTCTAGATGTTTTCAAAGTTGTCTGTATGATGGAAAGGGTTAACCCTTTCTCATTTGCAGACGTATTTAACCCTTTCCCTCATATAGACACTTTCTGATGCCTCTGCAGCAGACGGCTTTTTGAAAACATAGTGACAAAAGAAGAAATTGCACAAAACGTACAATTTCTCCTTTTGCCACAATGTTTTCCACTTTTTGTCATAGGTTATCCATTCAATTATGGAGATTTTCTATGTTTTGACAAAATACGTTCAAAGTCGTCTGCTGCAGAATTGTCGTATAGGGGAAAGGGTTAAATGCATTTGAAGCAGATGACTTTTGAAAACAATGTGAAAGAAGGAAAACAGGAGAAATTGAAGCAAGAGATTTTTTATTCATTTGCCACAATGTCTTCAACTCTATTCTATAATAATTTTTTCATCTTTAAACTTTTTCAATATTTCTTGAAATAATGTTTTCAAAGTCTTCTTCTTCAGAAAATGACATATAAGGTAAACAGATAAGATATATAAATTCTCCTTACAGAATAGGTTTGGCCTGTGCTTTATGCTCATCTTTCTTCTGCCTCTCAGCCTCCCAGATCTTTTTCAACTCCGGGTAGGCAAACTGGACTAACTTACTTCTAAACTTGTCAAACGAGTCTGGTATTAAGTGTTTGTCTTTCTCAGTCATTGGGTTTCTATCCAGAGATCTCATAATCTGTTCCTTCACTACACTCAACACCTACAACAACAACAACCACATATAGAGTTTCAACCCTTCCTCACGTGACATACAGACTCTTTCTAATGCCACTTGCAGCAGATGACATTTCAAAAACAAGGGCACCACGTACGGCACAGATGCTCGACTTGATAAAAAACAGAAAAAAAGCTGAGGTGAACAAAAAACCTTAACCGGACGACGACGCCAGGGTCATGACAATAGCTCTCATTTCTTCAAAAGTCGAGCTAACAATGTGGCAATAGGTAAAAATTGCTCACAATGAGCAATTTCTTCTTTTGCCACAACGTTTTTTACTTCATCCAATAATTGATTTTTTATAAAGAGAGGGTTTCCATTTCTTTTACTAAATGTTTTCGAAGTCGTCTGCTGCAGATTTATTGTATTTTTCAAAAGGGGGAAGGAATGCATGTATCGCCTGCAAATAATGCAATATGTCAGACAGACAGACTGATAAGATAACCAGAGGGCGTCATCTTGCCAAGAAATGATATCATCACGTAATTTCAATTATGCCAGGCATCATCATTATCCTGTAAGTTATACTTCAATCAGATTGCATGAAAATCCCTTCATAATTTCTCTTTTTGTTTTATCTTTGTGAAAAATGCATTTCTATTAAACTCAAACTTTTAACCTCATAATGCAAGGTTTACATTTCAAATTTTCATTCGCTTTTAAAATAATTTGAAATTCAAGATTTATCCAAGGTTTTTTAAATTAACCCTTTCCCACATATTGACGCTTTCTGACGCCTCTGCAGCAGACAGTTTTGAAAACATTGTGACAAAAGTAGGAATTGCTCAAAACAAGCAATTTCTCCTTTTGCCACAATATTTTCAACTTTTTTCAATAATAAAACTTTCCCTGATAAAAAAATTCCCAAATTTTTCCTTGATGTTTTGAAAGTCGTCTGCTGCAGATTAGTTTTATGTGGGAAAATGTCAATAGCTCATTTCAGCAGAGTTGAGAATTCATCTATTAAACCTCTGAAACCTTTGTATCGAATTTGATTGCATTAAAAAAGTGTGCGTATGCTATAATTGTAACTACTTGTAATTACCTTCTCAAAATCTTCTTTTGAAGCCCTCATTTCTTTCCAGGTTCTATTTAGTAACTGAATACAACTAGAGAAGAATTCTTCAAGAGGTTTATCCACGCTGAACAACATTGGGTAGTATGAGTATTCTCCATCGTTGGCTGTAATAGCAAAAAAAATTCGCGTTCAGTATTAACCCTTTCCCTCATATAGACGCTTTCTGACACCTCAGCAGCAGACGGCTTTTTGAAAACATAGTGACAAAAGTAGAAATTGCACAAAACGTGCAATTACTCCTTTTGCCACAATGTTTTCCACTTTTTGTCATTGGTTATCCATTCAATTGTGGAGATTTTCTATGTTTTGACAAAATACGTTCAAAGTCGTGTGCTGCAGATTTGTCGTATGAGGGAAAGGGTTAACCCTTACCCACAAGTAGATGCATTTTTAACACATCTGCAGCAGTTAATGTTAGATAACAATAATGCTCAATCTCTATAAGTGAAAGTATACCAATTGGAAAGAGCACTTTCTACTTTTTTCATAGTTTTCATGAGTCATCCAGTGCAAATGCATCAAAATGCATTTATAAGTGGGGAAGGGTTAACCCTTTCCCTAATACAGACGCTTTCTGACGCCTCTGCAGCAGACAGCTTTTTGTAAACATAGTGACAAAAGAAGAAATTGCACAAAACGTGCAATTTCTCCTTTTGCCACAATGTTTTCCACTTTTTGTCATAGGTTATCCATTCAATTGTGGAGATTTTCTATGTTTTGACAAAATACGTTCAAAGTCGTCTGCTGCAGAATTGTCGAATGAGGAAAAGGGTTAAATACTATCCAAAATCTACTAAAAAAAGCAATTTCACATTTTCAAATTTGCAAAAGCAGAAGTTTAAAGAAATAGTTTTAGGTAATTGTTTAATCCTTTTGGATTATAAAGGACGTAAAAAGGGGATGGTTTAACTAAACAATGACCAAATGACCAAGGTTCTATTTTCCTATATTGGAGATCATATTACTTGTATATATAACTTACGTTGTTCCCCAATCCTCAATAAATCACAAAGGATCTTGGTGAGTCGAATACTAGCCTGTACAAATGGACAGTCTTGTTCATTGGCTCGTCCACTGTTCTCTAGTACCACCTATATATAGAAACACAAGTACCTCTAATACTGTCTATATACTTTTCTCATATAACCCATTTATAGTAACAAAATATCTCCAGCTGAGTATGGAACAAGTATTACCTATAATTGGTAATAAAAGATCTCTAAAACTACCTGTGAGTACATAAAATCATCTCCTGTTTTCTTTGAAAAGTGTTTTAGGCAGCTTTTTACAACAAATCATTCATCTAGGGTTTCTGGTTAAATAACCAGGCTCTCCAAATAATGGGGAAAGAGTTTCTTAAATTATCTCTTGTACTGCCATAGTATAGTAACACAATATACAGACCATTAACCCTTTCTCTAACAGATGCATTTGCAGCAGACAATTTTTGAAATAACCGCTGGTCATGAATTTTGACATTTGCTTTGATGTCTTCAAAGGGGCCATTAGCAACAATGTTTTTCAACTCTATTCAATAATTTTACTTTCATTTGAAGAGGTTTTTCATATTTTTGACCAGATCTTTTCAAAGTCGTCTGCTGCAAATTTTCTGTATGTGGAAAAGGGTTTACAGATAGATTACTTTCAGAAACAAACCTTGATGTATTGCTCTTTGTGGACCTGAGCGAAATAGATCATATTCTCTAAGGCCAGCAGTCCTGGTGGTACAACTTCAAAATCCACCATCGGGTTTGCCTGATTCTGAAGTAAAATTATTTCCCAATTAGATTATAAATATATTTTCGTTCCTACATAGGGAAGAGAAGATGAGTTAAAATAGAATGAGAAAAATCAATAAACTTTAATTTAACCCCTTCACACAGACAATTGATTGATTGATTGATTGGGTTTTAACGCCGTTTTTAACAATTTCTCAGTCATATCACGGCAGCCAGTTCACCTACTCATGGTGTTTCCTAGTTTTCTCACACCAGTACTCCACACAACAATATTCCCAAGCAACTGTCTGCTTTTCCACATAGACTGAGCCCATTGTTGTTAGACGAATGACGCATGTCGCAATGACTTTTGTCAAACGTCGGAAAGAAAGTTGGCGAGCCGGGATTCGAACTCACAACCCCTGAATTGACAGCCTGTGTCGTTACCGACTTAGCTACCAGGACTCGACTTCACACAGACAAATTTAATGCATAAGATTATACAGCAGACCACTTTTAAAAAAAATTGTGGCCAAAGGAGAAATAATTTTAATTTCTATTAAAGGCAAAAAGTATTCAGCTCTTTTTAAAAATAACATTTAATTTATTGAGATTGTTTTTATAATTTACATTGAACAATTCCACTGACATAAATATCAACCAAATCCAAATGAATATGTTCCATAGAATACCATGGATAAAACACAAATCAACAAGAGCTGTCAGAGTACAGCGTGGCTCGACTTTTTCGTGCTTGGTACAAATAACTTTACCAAAATTTTACATTGAAAAAGGACCATAATTCATACAAAAACCATGACAGAGTTATGTACTCTTGTCTGTTGATGTAGGTAATGATGGTGAGTAAGTGTTGAAAGTTTCAAAGGAATATCTGTAGTGGTTTTGACAAAAAAGTGAATTGGTACAAAAAACTTAACCAAAAATCTAAGTTGGAAAAGGGTCATAATTCTTACAAAAACCTTGACAGAGTTATGTACTCTTGTCTGTTGATGTAGGTAATGATGGTGGATAAGTGTTGTAAGTTTCAAAGCAATATCTGTAATAGTTTTGACAAAAAAAGTGAATTGGTACGAAAAACTTAACCAAGGTGTGACACCAACACAGATGCGACACAGACGCCGACGCCGAGGCGAGTAGTATAGCTAGCCTTTTCTTCAAAAATTCGAGCTAAAAATGGGTAATTCTCACATTTCCACATGCCTCAAATATGGATTCCTAAAGCACTACATTTGACAAACAAGCCATTCCAACGTACAACAAATTTGAAGCAGACAACTTCGATAACATCAAGGCAAAAGTATGGAATATGTCACTATGAGCAAATTCTCCTTTTGCCAGTGTATTAAAATGTTGTATGCTGCAGATCTGTCAAAAATCTGCAACATATCCACCAAAATGTTTCTGCTTGTGGGAAATGGTTGGTAATAAATGTCCTTACTGTAAATCCAAGTTTCTTATAATCTTTAGAGACAGCAGATTTTCTCGATGCATTTTGGTCAGCCATGTCTGAAAAATCAAATGCTATCCTCCTCAAATCTTCAATGACTTTGTTTACATAGGTAACCTGGCAAATATAAAAGAGAAACAAGGTGTGTTTGTGGGACACCAATACCCAAACTAGGTCAATGTCAAGGTCACAAGAACAAAATACCATTATTTACTTGGATTGATGAGTTTGGATTTCCATATAACAAAATATCAAGCCTAATGTTTTGTGGAAGTTCTCTTAGCATGCCATATATAATATCATTGTAGTGGGGACTTTCAAGTAGGTAATGTAAAGAGGTTACAATTTTTCCACATGTGCAGAGGGGAAAATCAACAACATTCCTGAGAAAAAGATGTCCATTACTTTTAGTTCATAATCGGGTAATAGTTCAGTCATATTACAGCAGCCAGCACACCTTAACATATGTTTTATTGCTGTCTCAAGACACATTACTTTCTTCACAGCAAACTGGCTTATTTGTAACATCAACTTTTTAACTTAACCCTTTCCCTCATACGACAATTCTGCAGCAGACGACTTTGAACACATTTTGTCATCAAATGGAAAATCTCTATAATTGAATGGATAACCTATGACTAAAAGTGGAAAACATTGTGGCAAAAGGAGAAATTGCACGTTTTGTGCAATTTCTTCTTTTATCACTATGTTTTCAAATGGCCGTCTGCTGCAGAGGTGTCAGAAAGCGTCTATATGAGGGAAAGGGTTAATACCTTTTGTCAATCTTTTGAAGTAATGAAAGTACAGATTTCACAACTTGATATGGGTAGTCTGTAAGTGGCGTATTATTATCCCCGAGATATACTTTAACCATTTTGCCACATAGAATAAAGTCTGCAGCAGACAACTTTGAAAACAGACAATAGTAAATATGAAAGATCTCTATAAATGAACGCATGGTTATTGAATAGAGTTTGAAAACATTGTGGCAAATGCAGAAATTGTTCATGATGAGAAATTTCTCTTTTTGCCACAATGTTTTCATAAGTCATCTGCTGCAGATACATCAACATGCATCTACATGTGGGGAAGGGGTTAATGAAGAGCTTATTTGACCTCTACTGAGCCACAAGCTTAACCCTTTCCCTCATACGACAATTCTGCAGCAGACGACTTTGAACATATTTTGTCAAAAAATAGAAAATCTCTTAAATTGAATGGATAACCAATGACTTTAAGTGGAAAACATTGTGGCAAAAGGAGAAATTGCTTGTTTTGAGCAATTTCTTCTTTTGTCACTATGTTTTCAAAAAGCTGTCTGCTGCAGAGGCGTCAGAAAGCGTTTATATGAGGTAAAGGGTTAAAGGAAGAGAAACCAACCTGTGCAGCATCTGATGTATGTAGTTTTGTATGCCTCTTTTGTTCATACATGTTTAGCGTGAGTCTCTGGAGCTTATATAACTGATGAGCCATTTCTGGTCCGATGTTAGAGGTTGACAAGATACCCTGAAAATAAATAGAACATTCACCTTTCAACCCTTATCCTGCTTCACAGCATGGGTTATATCGGTGGCAAAGAGTTGAACATTTCCAAAAATAATACTAAATGGTAAATTTGATCATGCAGTTGAAACTATTCATATAAAAAAAATAATCTCAAAATGATTATTTCAAAGTCATCTGCTACAGATTTGTTGTATGTTTGAAAGGGCTATAATATACAACCATATATAATTCATAGCTAAGTTATAACTTTCCAATTTAAAAGTTTTAGTCAGCTTTTTCTAATCTTGAACCTTTTCATTGTTTACCCAGGGATCATGAATAAGTGAACTGTCACTGTGATATAACTGAAATATTGTTGAAAGCGGTGTAAAACCCCAATAAATAAATAAATAAATAAATAACCTTTTCATTTGTCCGTTAATAGCATCGACAAATAAAGGCTTGCTGAAAGACGGAAATAATTGTTACTTTCATTCAGGGTTCTGCCACATGAAATCAAAGCGCCAATGGCACTGTAGTGGCGATCGTATGGAAAATCCTGCAAAGTAACAAGCAGTATATCGGTGTAGGGCTTGCGATGACTCTGGTGCGGGTATATTTGAGAATGTATCAACCCTGCATCTTTTGACAGTAGAATAATGTTAGTTTGCCAGAATGTTGTCTTGGTGATTATTTAGTTACGTTCTGAAATTGGTCATGATGTGTTCAAATTTAGGCCATTCCAAAGTTATGAAAAATCTAGTTGGTATTCGATAGACTACCGTTTTAGCTCATTAGAATGACTATTTGTAATCTAAATTGTTTGGGTAATCACATGTTTATCACCAGGTCGTTAGGCCATATTAAGATAAAATATATTTTACACTTTAGAAATGACTAAAGAAAGGAGAGAAAACAGTATCCATTAGTTTGGTGTTTGTTTCAATTATGTCCGATATTAAACAGGTCTGTTCAATTTAGTCCCTTCACATTGCATGATTGAGGGTTGTCACAGTGTATTTATATGTCTCTGAGGTTGTTAAACTGCTTCGAATAATGTGAGTGCAAAAACAAACACAAAACATGCTCCAAAAGCACAATTTCACTATTTGCCAAACTGTTTAATTTATGAAAATATAGGCATATATTATAATGCTAGATCTTCAAACTCAATTAGGCTACACTGTCAGCATTGATTGCTAATTGACTCTAGAACGTGCAGACGTGTATACATAACGTGTGTACACACTGCCATCGTGTGTCCTTTAAACCTTTGTAAACCAGTCTTATTATCTAGACGCTTTCATATATTTAAACAAGTACAAAACAAGAGAAAGTTGATGCAAGGCATCAATGTCGCCGGAAAAGACTGCATTGATTTATTTTTTAACACACATGTAGTCTTGACTTTCATTAGTCTAAACATACACATAATGTTTTCATAAGGATTAATTCCAGGATTTTTGAAATTCCACATAGATCTACAAATTTCAGGATTTCTTTTGGTCAGGATTTTGGATGTTTTGTATTTGTCAAAAAAAACAACAAATTAATACATTTTGGGTTTTAAATCTACATGCAATAAAAAGCTATTAAACCCTTTCCATGTCTGAAGCAACAATGAAAACCTTTAATCGCTTAACACATTGAGAAAACGGTTAAATTGCTGAAGACATGAACTTCCTCCTTTTTAATACTAATTATTTCACAAGTAGACCACACTTGTAACAATATAACAGCTAAATTGTTTATCTAAATCGTTGATGCATACAATATATGTGGCAAGTATGAAATTAATTGGGTGCGAAAGAGCAGATTTTCTTTATTTCTAAATCTATTGTTTATCAGAGTTTGTTCTTCTCTTAATTTGTTTCAACATTTAATATCACATATATTTAATCATTTAAGTGTGTAATATTTTTAAGTGTGTAATATTAGCTATCTATCTGTAATAAGGTGTTTGAGCATTCTTTCGAAATGTTTACCCTCGTGTCAGGCTTCATCGAGTCGTAGTGTCAGACATCGAAGAAAGTGAATAAAAAATCAGGCAAAGCTTTAGTGCATGTTTTATTCCACTGCATTCGAGAGAGAAAAGCATTTCTATATTATCTTTCTTTCTCCTACATTCGACCCATGCATTCGTTTCGTGACGTTTAAGAAAAATCAATTTGTCGTGCGACATTTTTTGTCTGCATAACCTAGTCACTTTTCTAAGTTTACATTTTACTTCCGGTCACTTCGCTTTGTTTACATTTTGGCAATATGAAACTAGGTCACAAACTGAGAAAAAGGCGTTTCGACGTTCACGACCGATAAACAGGCTTATATTTGAGACATATTTTCACAAATTATTTCTTATTTTTGTTTCTGTTACCAGTTTATGTTCATGGGAAACTATACAAGTGTGTGTGTGTCATTGTGCATATTCAGCCCATCGTATGAGTGTAAGCGACGCACGTTTTTGTTGTAAAATGTATCGCGTGCAAATCCAGCTTTTCATTGGTTATCGCACACGTATATAGTAGCGTGTGCAAAATTTACAAATCTATGCGGGCGGTACTCGGTAGTGACGTAATCAACAGTTCTAGGTTAGAAACAGTTCATATTTTAGATATACACGAGTTAACATTATCAAATGAATTCTTCACAAATCAAGACATATTTTTGAACATGAAAATAACATTCAGTAAGTTAACATTACTATTGAAAGTAGAATTTGACGTGATTTTTATTTCAATATATCTCAATATTGACATATAGCAGTTGGTTGCAAGTCTAGCAGGGACCACATTTGTCTTCGTAAATAAGACAAAAACACTTAAATGCAAGTCAACAAAATGAAACTAAAAATACCTAAAACATCGAAATGTTTATTCCATTTTAGATGTGTCATTACTTAGTGTTTTTAAACAAACACAATTGTAATATGTTCAAAACATCTTAATGTGTTTCTTTCCAATAATTATCCCTCCTCCCATGTGATTTCCGAAAAGCTATTAAAAATAGAAGTCGCGGGCTTCTGCCCGGCGACTAATAAAGCGTTTATAATATTGAGATTTACAAGCTTTTCTGGTTTTTGGTCTCGCGAGCTATTTATAGAACCTTTTGGAATTTCCAGATTTGAGTATCACCAGAGTTGTCGTTATTTGCAAGGCAGAACGCGCAATGATATTTATTATCTGCCAAATCATGACGAAGATAATCAGAGTACAACCAACTCCTGCCGAATCAGGTTAAAGGTCAAAAGGTTACGGTTGACTACAGTAAAAATAAAACGAGGCACAGGAGTATCATGATACTCTGCATAGCGTACCCAAGACGCCCGATGATATTTATTATCTGCCCAAACATGAAGAAAGATAATATGTAAATAGTTTAACTCTATTTAGATATTTTCTCGATAAATCTCAAATATTAGTACCAATCCGGTATCAAAGTAGCACTAACATTATCATTATTAATCGTGTGCCTGCATCACTGATGGAACTATATATATATATGGCGGTTTAACGGAAGTGAGTAAATTGCCTTTGCAGAAATATCCAACCGATTGTTCAAATACGACTATATAAATTTTTTTTCGTTGTTGTTGTTTTGGTAGCACTGTGGCGATTGTCAACCAATCGCCACAAAAATGTAACTTGTTACTCCCTTCATTGAAGAGATCTCCATTTTACAGAAAAGCATTCTCTGTTTAACCCATTCCCATATTCAAACTCTTCTGGCACCTTTGGTAGCAGATGACATTGGAAAATGTTTCGAATCAAAAAATAATTGAGCCAGTGCATGAGAAAAGGTAAAGGGTGATGTCTGCACAGTCTGATCAAGATCTATACTGTTCACATATGACTTACACAAGCTTGTTATAAGATTCTGTCAACTTGTGTAGATTCTGATAAGACTGCGCAGGTGGACAAGATGATCTGTATCTACACTGTTGAAAAAATAATGTGGACCTTTTCTGATACAAATTACTTAAGTCAAGCCACTTCCTTTCTCAACTCTGTAACAGGGAGTTCATTTTCACGTTTTAACCCTTTCCCTCATACAGCAATTCTGACTTTAAATGTATTTTGTCAAAAACTAAAAAATCTCCATAATTGAATGGATAACCTATGACAAAAAGTGGAAAACATTGTGGCAAAAGGAGAAATTGCACGTTTTGTGCAATTTCTCCCTTTGTCACTATGTTTTCAAAAAGCTGTCTGCTGCAGAAGCGTCAGAAAGCGTCTATATGAGGGAAAGGGTTAAGATAGAGCATTTTGTGTATTGCTCCTCAGAGGTTTTCAAAGCAGACAAAGCTATTTCTACTATCTTAAAAGTCTGTGATATGACATGACAGAAGCTCAAAGTTTACAATATGCTTACTTTAAGCAATGACTCATTTTTCCCATTTTACTTTAAACCTTTCCCACATATAGACGCTTTCTGACGCCTCTGCAGCAGACGGCTTTTTGAAAACATAGTGACAAAAGAAGAAATTGCACAAAACGTGCAATTTCTCCTTTTGCCACAATGTTTTCCACTTTTTGTCATAGGTTATCCATTCAACTATGGAGATTTTCTATTGTTTGACAAAATACATTCAAAGTCGTCTGCTGCATAATTGTCGTATGAGGGAAAGGGTTAAGCCTTTCCCATATATATATATAGAGAGGATATTACATGAGTGGTCATTCAATACGGAATTTATTAAACGAGTTTAATAAATTTCGTATTGAATGACCACGAATGTAATGTTCTTTTTATATCATAAATACTAATTTAATAATTTACAGCACTATATCCATATAAACGTCGCTATAAAGCGCGCGTATTTACAACGCTAAACGTTGCGTTATGACGTCACGTTACGTAGCATTGTTATTACACTAGTTGAATACGCAATTTATTCAATGGCTTTATTACACTCCCGGCGACGTCATTTATGATATAAGTATATATATATGTATTTGCAAAAGACAACTTTTTTAAACATTTAATATATTGCAAAAGAAGAAATTGCTCATGATTTGTCTTTTCAATAACCACACTTATTTTAACAAATATTTTCCAAAGCTTTGGCCAAGTTTTCAAAGTCGTCTGCCGGAGATTTTTTGTATGTGGGAAAAGGCTAAATGCAATCTGCTGCAATTGAAGAGAGACATATGTATAAGGAGAAAGGGGTTATATTTTCAACTATCACTTACCGTTTGAAGAACTGTTCTAAAATTCTTTGATTGAAAAAAATCAGCCAGCAACTGGAAATATAAAATGTTTTACAATTAGTACTATACACAAAACAGCAGGTAAACCCTTTCCTGCATACAGAACAGAAAGCATTTGGAAGTAGACAACATTTGAAATTGAAAAAGAGAAATTGCTCAAAATGCAATTTATCCACTTCCCACAATATTTTAAAACTGCAGTTTTAAATTGTACAGTCAACTTTTCAGATATTTTGAAATTCAGATAACAAGAAAGATATCATATCAGCATAGGGTTCCCAAAATTAATGTTATCGTCACATTCAAACTTAAGTGACATGATGAATAAGAGATATAGAATATTTTAACCCTTTCCCTAATATAGACGCTTTCTGACACCTCTGCACCAGACGGCTTTTTGAAAACATAGTGACAAAAGAAGAAATTGCTCAAAACGAGCAATTTCTCCTTTTGCCACAATGTTTTCCAATTTTAGTCATAGGTTATCCATTGAATTTAAAGAGTTTTTCCATTTTTGACAAAATATGTTCAAAGTTGTCTGCTGCAGAATTGTCGTATGAGGAGGAGGGTTAATGGCATTTTTAAACCCTTTCACAAATATAACAAATCTGCAGCAGATGAAACTGTAGGTGGGAAAGGGTTAAAAATATAGAATATTTCACATGTCTTACATCAGAAAGTAGCTTGCTAATTATAGCATCATTTTAAGCAATAGAATCTTTCAATTTCTAGTTTCAACCCTACCCACTCATATGCACATTTCATTGTTTTTTCTACTCTATTTAACCCTTTCCCTCATACAACAATTCTGCAGCAGACGACTTTGATCATATTTTGTCGAAAATTGGAAAATCTCTATAATTAAATGGATAACCTATGACGAAAAGTGGAAAACATTGTGGCAAAAGGAGAAATTGCTCGTTTTGAGCAATTTCTTCTTTTGTCACTATGTTTTTGAAAAGCCATCTGCTGCAGAGGCGTCAGAAAGCGTCTATATGAGGGAAAGGGTTAACTCTAGTCAATAATTTATACCTTCATTTATACTTTCCTCATTTTGGCCTAGATACTACCGAAGTCGTCTGCTGCAGCTGCAATTCTATTGTATGTGGGAATGGGTTAAAGCTACAGAGCAATTTATTTGTCATTGGTCTGTAGGTGAACAGGTTGAATTGGAATTAAAATAAACAACATTTTACCGTTTTTTGTTTCTCTGAATATGACTTGATGGAAATGGCATTAATAAAAGTAATAGAATAGTTACCTGTTTTTTGTCTGCAGGTGACTTGATAAAAATGGCATTAATTAAAGCAATTGCACTTTGTTTCACATCATTATTGGAACTGAAAATACAAGTTTTGTTGTTTGAGAAAAAAGCTGTGAAATGTATAAGAGAAATAAAGTCTGGAAAAGGATAGTGAAGAGAAATCATTGAGAAATACCATTGGAAAAATACCAACCATAACCTGTTCAGTCACACCATAACATTAACCTTTTCCCTCATATAGACGCTTTCTGACGCCTCTGCAGCAGACGGCTTTTTGAAAACATAGTGACAAAAGAAGAAATTGCTCAAAACGAGCAATTTCTCCTTTTGCCACAATGTTTTACACTTTAAGTCATAGGTTAAACAATCAATAATAGAGATTTTTAATTTTTTGACAAAATGTGTTCAAAGTCGTCGCTGCAGAATTGTTGTATGAGGGAAAAGGTTAAAAATATCTTAGTTCTTACCCACATACAGACGCTTTCTGACGCCTTTGCAGCTGACGAGTTTTAATAACATTGTGGCAAAAGGAATAATTGCTCATGATGAGCAATTTATCTTTTTGACACAATGCTTTCAACTCTGTTCACTAATTATATAGAAATTTTACGTATTATTGGCTTGATGTTTCCAAAGTCATCTGCTGCAGATTTTTTGTATGTGGGAAAGGGTTAAGTACTAGGCATGCCCTGAAAGTTATCGGAATGTTATCATAAATTATACAAATAGATAGAAGGAACTGTTAAATACTTTCCACACTTATGATTTAATACAATACAAATTAATACAAAGGAAAAGAGATTGAAAACTATTAATTTCCTAAGAGATATCATTATACATAGGAACCATATTTGCATATCAAGAATACTATAAGAATTGTATGATGCACTATTACTATTATGTACATACAAACAGCCCGATCACCCCTTGTATAAACAAGAGGGCCATGATGGCCCTATATCGCTCACCTGATTTAATAGAACTTCAATAGTTTTCAAAGTTTTTACTCTTTTTAGGCCAATACTTTTGGACAAGAAGATTTTTAAAGTTTTAACAATGCACATATAAGGAAAACTAGCTTCGCCCCCTGGCGGCCATGCTTTTCAACAGATCGGAAATATTTGAACAATCTTGGTAAAGGGTGCCCTAAAGAACATTTGTGCAAAATAATTTTCAAATTGGGCCAGTACTTTTGGACAAGAAGATTTTTAAAGTTTTAACAATGCACATATAAGGAAAACAAGCTCCGCCCCCTGGCGGCCATGTTTTTCAACGGATCAAAAATATTTGAACAATCTTGGTAAAGGGTGCACCAAGGAACATTTGTGCAAAATTATTTTCAAATCGGCCCAGTACTTTTGGACAAGAAGATTTTTCAAAGTTTAAACAATGCACATATAAGGAAAACAGGCTCCCCCCCCCTGGCGGCCATGTTTTTCAACGGATTGGAAATATTTGAATAATCTTGGTAAAGAGTGTCCCAAGGAACATTTGTGCAAAATAATTTTCAAATCGGGCCAGTACTTTTGGACAAGAAGATTTTTAAAGTTTTAACAATGCACATATAAGGAAAATAAGCTCCGCCCCCTGGCGGCCATGTTTTTTAACGGATAGGAAATATTTGAACAATCTTGGTAGAGGGTACCCCAAGGAACATTTGTGCAAAATAATTTTCAAATCAGGCCAGTACTTTTGGACAAGAAGATTTTTTAAGATTTGGCAATTTTCCCCTTTTCTGATGCCGCAGCAACCAAAGTTTTACTTGGAATTAATTTCTTTGAACAACTTTGAAAGAGGACTACCTAAGGACCATTCCTGTGAAGTTATTTTGAAATCTGTCCGTTGGTTTAGTAGAAGTCATTTGTAGGAAATTGTTAACAGACGCCGACGACGACGACGACGACGCAGACGACGACGGACGGTGAGTGATCACAAAAGCTCACCTTGCACTTCGTGCTTAGGTGAGCTAAAAAGTTGGTGTATTAAGATTATTTCTCCTGTTTTCCCCACATAATGCTTCAAACCATCTCTTAACCATTGTTTCTTATAAATGTATAGAAAATCTTTATAGATAAATATATGACTATTGAATAGAGTGGATAACATAGAGAGAACAAGGAGAAATTGCTTGTATTGGGCAATTTCCCCTTTTGTCACAATGTTTTCAATAGTGGTCCGCTGCTGCAGTGTCAGAAAGCATCTATATGAGGGAAAGGGTTCAATTCATTGTCATTAAAATGTATTTTCCACCGTTTCTTTCACATGTTTATGGAATCCGCCACTACCAAGTGGTTAGCGTCCGGGATTTGAAACAGGACATCCTGTGTTCGATCCCCATTCATGGCGGGTATGGTAGAGTGTCCTTAGGCAAGGCAAGCCTGGTACTGGTTTGTTTTCCCTTGGATCATGAATATGATAACTGTTGCCATGATATAGATGGAATTATGTTGACAACGGCCTAAAACTCAGTAAAATAAAACAAATCACATGTTTAAAAGAGAAAAAATATCTCATACAATTTCATATGCATATTCAATCATATAACCTACCTTGACATATAGGGGAATATTTTATCTACAGTAATATAGTGTTCTAAATCAATGGAGGCTGGGTCGCTAAAAAAAGAAAAACAATAAGTTGTAAACATAATATACTGTAAAACAATTTACATAAGTGTGAACTATTTTGCAATTCGGCCTAAAATTTTGCTGTTTTCATTTCACAAAAGCATGAATTCATGTCTTCAATATTAACCCTTTCCCTCATATAGATGCTTTCTGACGCCTCTGCAGCAGACGGCTTTTTGAAAACATAGTGACAAAAGAAGAAAATGCTCGAAACGAGCAATTTCTCTTTTTTGCCACAATGTTTTCCACTTTTCGTCTTAGGTTATTCATTCAATTAAAGAGATTTTCTATTTTTTTCAAAAAATATGTTCAAATTCGTCTGCTTCAGAATTGTCGTATGAGGGAAAGGGTTAAATTAACTGGAAATATTTACGAATTACCAGATATTAACCATTACACACATACAACAAATCTGCTGCAAATGACTACGAAAATATCTGGTAAAAACTATGGCAAACCTCAATACATGTATATGAAAGTAAAATCATTGTATAGAGTTGAAAAGATTATGGAAATGGGGAAATTTCTCATTATGAGCAATTTCTCTTTTTGTCTCAATATTTTCAAGTCATCAGCTGCAGAGGCATCCGAAAGTGTCTGTATGTGGGAAAAGGTTCAAGAAAATATTGTACCTTCATCAAGCAATCTTTCTTAAACCTTAACCCTTTCCCTCATACGACAATTCTGCAGCAGACGACTTTGAACGTATTCTATCAAAACATAGAAAATCTCCATAATTGAATGGATAACCTATGACAAAAAGGAGAAAGCATTGTGGCAAAAGGAGAAATTGCACGTTTTGTGCAATTTCTTCTTTTGCCACTATGTTTTCAAAAAGCCGTCTGCTAAACCCTTTCCCTCATACGACAATTCTGCAGCAGACGACTTTGAACGTATTCTATCAAAACATAGAAAATCTCCATAATTGAATGGATAACCTATGACAACAAGAGCTGTCGGAGGACAGCGCGCTCGACTACAGGCCGCTTATTCACATAAAGCACTATTTCATTATATTGCACTTAAGTACTATTAAATCATATTATATACTCTATAATGTAAAAGCAACTGAATAGATATACATACATTTAAATATAATTTAAAAATAAAATTTCCTAAGTCAATCAAGGGCCATTACTCCATATTTAGGATACAATGGAGTTATCTAACCTAATTGTACGATGGTCCTTAACACATATGTGAAGTATGAAGTGATTTGAATGATGTAACTTTAACGTTGAGCTAAACGCAAATGTTTTAAAACTGACCGAGTCCAAAACTAGCAAAACCTTAAAAAAAGGTTTTCCTAACGTTTGACACCATGCAAAACCCGTTTGATATGTTGAAGAATTATATTTGATAAATAAATGATCACAATTAGAAAGAAATGTAACCAAAAATTAAGAATTTATCTAAAATTCTCAAAATCAAACAAAAATCATGTTTTTTACCCCCTAAAAGTCACACTCAGCATCTTCAACATACAATGTGAAGAAAGGTATTACATATATTACATTATATTCCAAATATGGAAGCCCTAACACAAGTACATATTTAGAATTTTTTTAAAATTAAATGAAAAAGCCAACTTGCCCTAAAACTTTAACCACCCAAAAGCATGTGTTTTACCGCAAACAGAAAGTCACACTCAGCATCTTCAGCATATAATATGAAGAAATGTTTTAAATGTAATTATTTTCCAAATATGAAAGCCCTAGCACAAGTACTTATTCAGAAAAAGTTAAAAAAATAAAATAAAATCCTACTTGCCCCAAAACTTTAACCACCGAAAATCATGTTTTTTACCCCAAAAATTCCAAAAGAAGGTCACACTCAGCATCTTCAGCATTCAATGTGAAGAAAGGTATAAGATGTAACTATATTCTAAATATTAAAGCCCTAGCACAAATTCTTATAGAGAAAAATTAAAAAATTAAATGAAAATGCCAACTTGCCCTAAAACTTTAACCACCCAAAATCATGTCTTTTACCCCAAAAAGAAGGTAAAACTCAGAATCTTCAGCACACAATATAAAGAAAGGTATTAGATGTAATTATATTCCAAATATGAAAGCCCTAGCACAAGTACTTATTGAGAAAAAAAAAAAAAAAAAAAAAAATCCAACTTGCCCTAAAACTTTAACCCCCGAAAATCATGTTTTTTTTCCCAAAAGGAAGGTCACACTCAGCATCTTTAGCGTTCAATGTGAAGAAAGGTATAAGATGTAACTATATTCCAAATATGAAAGCCCTAGCACAAATACTTATCAATGAAAATCCCAACTTGCCCTAAAACTTTAACCGGACGCCGACGCCGGGGCGAGTAGTAAAGCTCTCATATTCTTCGAATAGTCGAGCTAAAAAGGAGAAAGCATTGTGGCAAAAGGAAAAATTGCACGTTTTGTGCAATTTCTTCTTTTGTCACTATGTTTTCAAAAAGCCGTCTGCTGCAGAGGCGTCAGAAAGCGTCTATATGAGGGAAAGGGTTAAAGAGTTGAAGTATTGCGAATAAGCGTTCAGTTTGAATTACGGTACTTCAGTGCTTATCCCAAAACTTAAAAGTAATTTCAGAGGATAATTAAAAATTGGGATTCATCAGTAGAATTATGTACAAATTTTACCTGTATAGGACGACATTTTCTAAAATTTCTAGTGATGGTTGGATACATCCGTCACTGGTTGCCCTTGCACCAGACACACACTCTGCAACCTGAAATATTTCATAGACATTTGTTTCCATATTTATCTGAATTTTAACACTTTATCACATATAGACTCATTTTGACACATCTGTAGCATGAGACTTTTGAAAACAATATAGCAAAAGCAGAAATGGCCCATAATTAGCAATTATTCCCTTTGCCACAATGTCAAAGTAGAGATATTCCATTTTTTTGTCTAAATGTTATTAACCCTTTCCCACATACAGACGCTTTCTGACGCCCCTGCAGCAGACGACTTTTGAAAGCATTGTGACAAAAGGAGAAATTGCTCAAAACGAAAATTTCTCCTTTTGCCACAAAATTTAGAACACTTTTCAGTAATTCGTTTTCGAGATGTTATCAAAGACATCTGCTGTAGATATGTTGTATGTGGGAAAGGGTTAAAGTCATCTGCTGCAGATTTGTTGTAAGAGGGTAAAGGTTGAACAGTATTTGAATGCCATCATCTAGACGGCAGGGCTACAACAAACCGATAAATTGCCGGTTTAAACCGATTTTGAACTCGGCGGACCGTTTTCAATCTTAAAACTAGTAACTAAATCGGTCCAGGAATTTTTATAAATTAAAACTAATATAAAATCGGTCCAGGAATTTCTATAAAGCTAACTATATAACACCTCCGCTACAGGTCACTTTGTAAACAGTCATCTGTACACCTTCGAGATAGTCACTTACCGTGACGTAAACAGGATTATCGATCCAATTAACTTTGACAATCGTGTAAACCAGGGACAATATATACACGGTCCCTGTGTAATCTGATAGATAATGCCAATCGGAATACCTTGGTGATGAATGGATGACGGAATTACCCGAGAAAATCCCATTAAATGCATGCGGTAATAATTTCATGCATCTGATTGGCTGTTGGGGTTATTAGGGAATTTCCATAGGTCACGTGACCTTTGTAACCCCCCTTTCAAGATGGCATGGAAAAAGGGATATTTACGAAACGTGTCGTAAAAATAAATTTGTCATTGTATATTTTATAAGGCAGAAGTTTTAACTTCATTTCATTTAATTTGTCCTTCGATACATTAGTGAAAGGGCTCAACGAAATTTACTTGCGATGTTCAAGAAGTCAAACGCTAATTATGTTGACAAAGAGAACCGGGTCAAACCGGTTCATAATTACTCAGCTGGGTAAATGTACTTACCTAAAAAATGGCTTTCTCTAATTATTTCAGTCATGGTAATTCCAAAACAACTAAGACCTTTTTTGTAGTAAATGTTTTATTTTTATGTAGACAAAACAAAGTTAACCGTACAGATAAGAAAATGTATCTTCTGTGCGAAACTAATAATTTTCTAGTACGTACAGGTCGAACAATCTTAAGTACGAACGAGCAATGTAAACACACATTGTAAACAAACATGCGCGGCGGTTATGTTCGTCTGCAAATTTTGGATAATTATGATTTGTAAAGTACTTCTACATTGACATTAATGAGCGATGACACTGTTATGCAACCATCTATGCAAGGTAACCTTCAATAAACATGAAATTCGTGTATATTTGTTTTTAAAAGAGTTTCAATGGGGGGGGGTTAAAAAATATTCTGGACCGATTGAGATTTCAAAATTTCCGGAGCCCTGCTAGACGGTACTTACATTTTATTCACTTGCCAAGAGTGAACTTCTGGGAATATCAGTTAGGCAGTAAGTCTGGGAGAATTGTTGTTTCCTACCCTTTCCCTCATAAAGACACTTTTTGATGCCTCTGCATCAGACGCTGTTTGAAAACATTGTGACAAAAGGATAATTTGCTCATCATTTCTCCTTTAACAACAACGTTTTCATCTCATATCAATATTTAAACTTTCCCTTCTTGAGATTTTGCATTATTTTGCAGAATCTTTTTCAAATTCGGAATTTTTTCAAATTCGCCTCCTGCAGATTAGTTGTATATTGGAAAGGTGCTAGAAATTGATGTGTCAAATTTCTTCTGTATCACAGAAAGGGTTAACTCTTTCGCTCATAAGACAATTCAGCAGCAGATGACTTTAAACATAATTTGTCAAAAAATAGAAAATCTCTTTAGTTGAATGGATAGATAACCTATGACTAAAAGTAGAAAACAATGTGGCAAAAGGAGAAATTGCTCGTTTTGAGCAATTTCTTTCTTTTGTCACTATGTTTTCAAAAAGCTGTCTGCTGCAGAGGCGTCAGAAAGCGCCTATATGAGGGAAAGGGTTAATGACACTGTCTGGTTTACCTGTTTAGTGAAGTCTTTCTCTATTTTACTCCAGCCATCTACGTTATGATCCATTAGGGCAACAAAGGATCGTAACAAATACATCAGGAGGTCCCCTGAACTGAAATATACACAAGACATTTTGTTTTTGGTTATTTTCTATATGAATCAGGAAATATCATAAGTGGTTAACCCTTTCCCTCATATAGACGCTTTCGGACGCCTCTGCAGCAGACGGCTTTTTGAAAACATAGTGACAAAAGAAGAAATTGCACAAAACGTGCAATTTCTCCTTTTGGCTCCACTTTTCGTCATAGGTTATCCGTTCAATTATGGAGATTTTCTATGTTTTGACAAAATATGTTCAAAGTCGTCTGCTGCAGAATTGTCGTATGAGGGAAAGGGTTAAACAAATAACTATTTCATAACAAAATTGTGAAATTTGAGTTATTTAACCCTTTCCCACATATGGACGCTTTCGGACACATCTGCAGCGGAGAACTTTTGAAACCATTGTGGCAAAAGGAGAATTGCTCATAATGAGCAATTTCTCCATTTGCCACAAAGTTTTCAACTCTTTTCAATAATGATACTATCATTTATAGTGATTTTCTATATTTGAACTTGATACATGTAATTGCAAAGTCGTCTGCTGCAGATTTGTTGTATGTGGGAAAGGGTTAACCCTTTATCTCATACGTCAATTCTGCAGCAGACGACTTTGAACATATTTTGTCAAAAAATAGAAAATCTCTATAATGGAATGGATAACCAATGACAAAAAGTGGAAAACATTGTGGCAAAAGGAGAAATTGCACGTTTTGTGCAATTTCTTCTTTTGTCACTATGTTTTCAAAAAGCCGTCTGCTGTAGAGGCATCAGAAAGCGTCTATATGAGGGAAAGAGTTAAACAAAAAAAATCCTTTTTCAATAGTATTCTTATTATTAACTGGATAGAACAGTGTCATATCTGCATCAGGAAATAGGACAGTAACTAAAACTTTCAACTTTAGCAATAATGGAACTTGCACATTAATCACATAAAGTTAATATCTCCCTAAAAGTGATGACATTTGCAGCAAACGAGTTTGAAAACATTGTGGTAAAAAGAAACATTGCTAAGAAGCATTTAATATAACATATTAAGAAAAACATTGTGGCAAAAGGTAAAGGGAAAAACTCTATTCAATAATTAAACTTCTATTTATCAAGATTTTCAATATTTTGGCATTTATGTCTTCCAAAATCGTCTGCTGCAAACCCTTTCCAACAAACAACAAATCTGCAGTAGATGTCTTCTGATAAACATCTAGGCAAAACTAAGGTATAGTTGTTTAGCCCTTTCCCTCATACTGAAATTCTGCAGCAGACGACTTTGAATATATTTTGTCAAATAATGGAAAATCTCTATAATTGAATGGATAACCTATGACTAAAAGTGGAAAACATTGTGACAAAAGGAGAAATTGCACGTTTTGTGCAATTTCTTCTTTTGTCACTATGTTTTCAAAAAGCCGTCTGCTGCAGAGGCGTCAGAAAGCATCTATATGAAGGAAAGGGTTAATCTTCTTAAAATCGTGCAATGTCTCAGTTTGCCACGATGTTTTCTAAATTCCTCTGCTGTAGATGCATCAAATAACATCTACACGTGGGAAAGGATTAACCCTTCACCTCATCTGACAATTTTCTGCAGCAGACGAGATTGAACAGATTTTGTCAAAAAATAGAAAAATCTCTAGAATTGAATGGATAACCTATGACTAAAGGTGAAAAACATTGTGGCGAAAGAAGAAATTGCTTGTTTTGAGAAAAGCTGTCTGCTGCAGAGGCATCAGAAAGCGTCTATATGTGGGAAAGGATTAAATAAACCAACAGTATTTTACTTACAATTTATTTTGTCCGGCAACAACAAATTTCGTAATGAGTCTGAGACCATCCTTATTGATAAACTCAACGGCAAATGTGAGGTCATTCGATTTAATAGACAGCGTTTTAAGTGCCTCTATTTTCTCATCACGTGCATCGCCTTGGAGTCTGCTTATTATTGCTTGTGCTGCTTTAGCCTGGAATGAAGTGTACAACAATCACTGATATATAGGCTAACCCATTCCAACATCAACCAAATCTGCAGCAGACGACATTGAAAACATCTAGGCAGAATTACATGTATGGAACATTTCTTTTAGGTAAGTTAATTAATCTACATGTAGAAGAGCTGAAAACATTGGGGCAAAAGAAGAATTTACTCATTTTGAGCAATTTCTCTTTTTGTCACAATATTTTGTCAAGCATCACGAGGGCTTGGCGTGAAACGGTTGTAACTAAAACCCTATTTTGAAAACCCTGGTTTAGGGGCAATTTTGACCCCTTTGTAAACAATGCAAATTTAGGTGCCATTGCTCAGAATGAGCAATGGCACCTAAATTTCCATTGTTTACTAAGAAAAATGATTGAACGCTTATAAAGACTTTATGGCGAGGTGATTAACCTTTGTAAAAAAATACAAATTTTAGTTACAACCGTTTCACGCCAAGCCCTCGATTCTGCTGTAGGAGCATCACAGTGCGTCTACGTATTGGAAATGGTTGGAAAATAAATTAAACCCTTATCCTGCTGAATCATGCAACCGGTATCATCATCTTTGTTTTTTGTAATGTTCTTTCAAATTTACAAATATAATAGTCTTTGCTCAAAAATTATAGCCGAGCCCTGGTAATTCAGTCAGTAGCGACCCAGGCTGTCAATAAAGGGAACCCCAGCTCAGCCAACATTCTCTCCGATGTTTAACAAGTCATTGTGACAAGCGTCATTTGCATTCTACTAATGGGCTAACAGTCTAAGTGTCTATGAAAAGCAAACAGTTGCTTGGAACAACAGTTGTGTGGAGTACAGGTGTGAGAAAGCCAGGAAACACATGAGTAGGTGAACTGGCTGCCATGATATGATAGAATTTGTTTTGAAAACACTGTTAAACCGAAAACAATCAATCAAAAGTGATAATTGATTAGTATACAATGTAAACCAATGTAATAAAACTCAAAAGCAGGCTGATGTTGTTTTACTCTTAACACTTTGCATGCTAAATTATTTTCGTCTACTATATTGTCGTCTGCAAAATTTGAAAAAAATATTTATTTTCCCCAAATGTTTACTGAAATTGAATCGGAGTGACAAATAGTTTGGATCGGGATCCAAACTGTTTGCAAATGTCATCAACGGTTGACAAAACCCGCCGCTAGCGTGCTAAGAGTAAAAGAATCCTTTTAACACATCTTCTACAGACAACCTTTGAAAACATTGTGGCAAAAATAAGAAATTGCTCATAAAAGAAGAATTTCTTACTGAAAAGTTGGAGAAATTGCTCTGCATGAATCTTTTATTTCTTTTGCCACAATGTTTTTAAATGTTGTCTACTGCAGATGTGTCAGAATGCATCTAAAAGATGGAAAGTAATAAACTTCCAATTTCATAAATGCTATAATTTTCCCCTGATATATTTTCAAAACAAATATGTTAACATGATATAAACTTACAGGCGAGTCAGTAAGCTGGAGCACATTCCCGTTCTGTATATCCTCTCTATTCTGTAATGAAAAAAAAAATATAACATTTTACTTATATTTATTTTTTCCCATATACAACAAATCGGCAGCAGATGACTTCTAAAATACCATGAAAATATGATGAATTATTGAATTTGATAATTCTTCATTTGTCAAAAGTTGTCAGTTGCAAATACTTAAAAATCTTCTGGTTATTTTTATCCAATCAAATGCAGCCAATGTTTAGTTCTGCATGCAAAATTGCCTATCTTTATGCAGGTTACCTCCCCTTACAAATTTGATTGACCGACACTAAAATTAATCTGAGATAACCTGAAATGGGCAGGCATCTAACTTAACCCTTTCCCTCATACGACAATTCTGCAGCAGACAACTTTGAACATATTCCCAATGTGTTGTATCATCATATGAAGTTTATTAAATTCCATCTTGTAGTTTTAAAGTTATTCTCCGGACAATAAAAAGTAACAAAGGGCAATAACTCTGTACTTAGCTAAATTAGAGTTATGGTTCCTCTACATATACCTTGCCCAAGGGCACTCTATCACTTAAAAATTTGTACAAACACAAACTTTCAATTTATAAAACCTGGATTCTTCACCAAGAACAACCTGTATTGGAATTAAACCCAGGACGCCTGTCCAAAGTCCCCCATGCTTAACTATACTCGGCCACGAAGAATTCACATTTTAAATTAACTGAGTAACAAAAGACCACTAACCCTGTGACGAATTCCAGTACTTAAATTAATACCTGGTCCCATATACCAGGTAGCCATTTGAAAAATTAATCACTAAATACCTCAAACAACAGTTAACCAGTACTAACTTGTACCAAGTTCACTATCTTACAAATTAATATATCTTATTAACCCGTTTCCCACATGAAAAAGCTTTTGAAGCAGCAGTTAAGTTTTGAAATCTTATGAAAACTTTGTGGCAAAAGGAGAAATTGCTCACTAAATTATTCCAAAACTTAAACAACAATTATACTTTCTTTTAGAAAGATCTCTTTCCTAGTTTTGCTGACTGATGCAGGATGTATGGGAAAAGGTTAACCCTTTCCCTCATACGACAATTCTGCAGTAGACGACTTCGAACATATTTTGTCAAATAATGGAAAATCTCTGTAATTGAATGGATAACCTATGACTAAAAGTGGAAAACATTGTAACAAAAGGAGAAATTGCACATTTTGTGCAATTTCTTCTTTTGTTACCGGTACTATGTTTTCAAAAAGCCGTCTGCTGCAGAGGCGTCAGAAAGCGTCTATATGCAGGAAAGGGTTAAGGTTTTTTAACAGTCATCTGCTGTAGATTGCATTAAAACTCATCAAAGACTTAAATATGTTATACTTTCATCCGTCTAGACTTTCTATAAGTTTCTTCAGATAATTTCAATTTGAAAACATCATGCAGTATAATAAATATAAATTGCATTGCAACATTATTTAGTTAAACAGATCATCCTTTGTACATTGTGTGATAAGTGTCTCAACATTTCTTATACAGATAATAAAAGGGTGAGTTTTTACAAAGATAATGAGTTATCTTTACTGAACCCTTTCCCTCATATAGACGCTTTCTGACGCCTCTGCAGCAGACGGCTTTTTGAAAACATAGTGACAAAAGAAGAAATTGCTCAAAACGAGCAATTTCTACTTTTGCCACATTATGTTCTCCACTTTCAGTCGTAGGTTATCCATAGAGGTTAATCATAGAGATTTTCTATTTTTCGACAAAATATGTTCAAAGTCGTCTGCTGCAGAATTGTCTTTTGTTGTATGAGGGAAAGGGTTAACTTAACCCTTTCCCCCCCGACATTTGCTATTTTTGATGTGTCTGTTGGTTTGATTGATTGATTGTTTCGTGTTATATGCCGCTTTCAACAATTTTCAGTTATATCTCAGCGTTTCCTGGGTAAGTTACCAGTACAACTGGTCCATTTATTCTGACACCAGCCAGTCAGTTGTAAAGCTAACCCCGCAACCCTAAGTGCCAAGGAGGGCAGCCATTACTACTATTTTTATAAAGTCTTTGGTATGACCCTACCGGGGATCGAACCTGCAACCTTCCGCAACCGAGGCGGACACTCTACCACTATAATAGCTCAAAATAATTCCATCTGTTAATCATTATTATAATTTTTCTTAATTTCCCAGAAAATATCATTTGTTATAGGATCTTTTATTATATGCGTTAATTATATTTCTTTGATAGTCGATAATTAAATTACACCCCTAAGTATTTCCATAGCAAATAAATTAAAATCTCAATATATAATCTGTATGTCATTCGATGCATTAGTGTTCTTAACAGACGTTTTCTGATACCTCTGTCGCAGACAACTTTTGCAAACATTGTTACATTTTGCCGCAATGTTTTTAACTTTTTCGGAAATGATACCAACATTTACAGAGAGTTTCCATGTTATTGCCTCGTTGTTTTAAAAGTCGTCTGCTGCAGATTTGTTGTATTTGAGGAGGGATAACTAGGTTATCAATTAACACTATCCCATTTATAGACACATTTTGATGCATATGAATGAATGAATGAATGTATATTGTTTTATGGCGCATCGACAGCTAAGGTCATTTAGTGCGCAATTAAATTTAATTATTCATGATCCCTGGGTAAACAAACCAGTACTAGGCTAGAAAAAGTGCCTTGCCCAAGGGCACTCAACCATGACCGTAGTGCCGCGACTGGGGATCAAACCCGGGACATCCAGTTTCGAAATCCCCGACAAACAATGCAGATTATTTCAGGTGAGAGAGCTCGTTACAACCTGAATGCATATACAACAGACGACTTTTGAAAACAGCCTGACAAAATGCTAAATTGCTCAGCTCATAATGAGCAATTTATCCTTTTGTATCACTATTTTTCAACTCTTTTCACTAGTTTGACTTACATTATAGAGATTTTTCATATTTTTGCTGAGACAATTTTAAAGTCGTCTGCTGCAGCTTTGTTGTATGTGGAAAAGGGTTGAAGAGAGGTACACAACAGATGTTAGATAAAGCTTCAAAACGTGCCTTATCATGGGAAATGTCTCCTTTTCCAGCAATGTTATCTGATGAAAACCAATTGAGCGAAGTTGGGAATCTTCAATCAAGCAGGATTAACCCATCCTTTCCCACATACACCAAATCTGCAGCAGACGACTTTGAAAATGTCTACTAAACAAGAGGCCCATGAGGGCCTATGCTCTACTGGTATGGTTCTTTGGTCATTTTCAATCCAGAGCATGTATGTATGGTGAAGATCGGATAGTAAATGGAGGCTCTTTTGTGTTCACAAGCTGTATTATAGCAATTTTTACAATTTCATGGGCCATAATCCAGTCTTGCATGGGCGGATCTAGCTGGTTTTCAAAAGGAACCAAGCTCTCATCAATATTTAACTACTATCTAAGTTTGGTGAAGATCAGATAGTAAATGGAGCCTCTATTGTGTTCACATGCTCAATTATAGCAATTTGGACAATTTCAAGGGCCATAATCCAGTCTTGCATGGGCGGATCTGGCTGGTTTAGGAAAGGAACCGAGCTCTCATGGATATCTTACTACTGTATAAGTTTGGTTGAGATACAATTAAAAGTGAAGACTGAATCGTGTTAACAAGCTCTTTTATAGCAATTTTGACCATTTCAAGGGCCATAATCCAGTTTTGCATGGGCGGATCTGACTGGTTTTCAAAAGAAACCGAGCTCTCATAGATATCTAACTATTGTATAAGTTTAGTTGAGATACAATCAAAAGTGAAGACTGTATCGTGTTAACAAGCTCTTTTATAGCAATTTTGACCATTTCAAGGGCCATAATCCAGTCATGCATGGGCGGATCTGGCTGGTTTTCGAAAGGAACCGAGCTCTCATGGATATCTAACTACTGTATAAGTTTGGTTGAGATACAATCAAAAGTGAAGACTGTATCGTGTTAACAAGAAATTGTTTACGGACGCACGGACGCACGGACGACGGACACATCGCCACGACATAAGCCCTTCTGGCCTTTGGCCAGTAGAGCTAAAAATATGGAAACTAGAATTGTTTTGACAAAAACATATGTCTCCCCCTCAAATATCAATGTAATAATAACTTCAAACGTGACCTTGACCCGGTATGGTCGAGACGCTGGTTATGCACGTCGCCTTGATGAGGTGAACATGTGACCCAAGTTTCATGAAAATCTTTCAAGCCGTCTTGGAGATATGGAGCGGACACGAAATAAAGCCTCAAACCTTTGACCTTCAAGCGTGACCTTGACCTTGACCCTATATTGTCGAGACACGGGTTCTGCATGTCGCCTTGATGAGGTGAACATGTGACCAAAGTTTCATTAAAATCCTTCAAGCCGTCTGGGAGATATGGAGCGGACACAAAATAAAGCCTCAAACCTTTGACCTTCAAGCGTGACCTTGACATTGACCCTATATTGTCGAGACGCAAGTTCTGCACGTCACCTTGATGAGGTGAACATGTGACCAAAGTTTCATGAAAATCCTTCAAGCCGTCTGGGAGATATGGAGCGGACACGAAACAAAGCCTCAAACCTTTGACCTTCAAGCGTGACCTTGACATTGACCCTATATTGTCGAGACGCGGGTTCTGCACGTCGCCTTGATGAGGTGAACATGTGACCCAAGTTTCATGAAAATCCTTCAGGCCGTCTCGGAGATATGGAGCGGACACGAAATAAAGCCTCAAACCTTTGACCTTCAAGCGTGACCTTGACCTTGACCCTATATTGTCGAGACGCAGGTTATGCACGTCGCCTTGATGAGGTGAACATGTGACCTAAGTTTCATGAAAATCCTTCAAGCCGTCTCGGAGATATGGAGCGGACACGAAATAAAGCCTCAAACCTTTGACCTTCAAGCGTGACCTTGACCCTATATTGTCGAGACGCTGGTTCTGCACGTCGCCTTGATGAGGTGAACATGTGACCCAAGTTTCATGAAAATCCTTCAAGCCGTCTGGGAGATATGGAGCGGACACGAAATAAAGCCTCAAACCTTTGACTTTCAAGCGTGACCTTGACTTTGACCCTATATTGTCGAGACGCGGGTTCTGCACGTCGCCTTGATGAGGTGAACATGTGACCAAAGTTTCATTAAAATCCTTCAAGCCGTCTGGGAGATATGGAGCGGACACAAAATAAAGCCTCAAACCTTTGACCTTCAAGCGTGACCTTGACATTGACCCTATATTGTCGAGACGCAAGTTCTGCACGTCACCTTGATGAGGTGAACATGTGACCCAAGTTTCATGAAAATCCTTCAAGCCGTCTGGGAGATATGGAGCGGACACGAAATAAAGCCTCAAACCTTTGACCTTCAAGCATGACCTTGACCTTGACCCTATATTGTCGAGACGCAGGTTCTGCACGTCGCCTTGATGAGGTGAACATGTGACCTAAGTTTCATGAAAATCCTTCAAGCCGTCTCGGAGATATGGAGCGGACACGAAATAAAGCCTCAAACCTTTGACCTTCAAGCGTGACCTTGACCTTGACCCTATATTGTCGAGACGCGGGTTCTGCACGTCGCCTTGATGAGGTGAACATGTGACCCAAGTTTCATGAAAATCCTTCAAGCCGTCTGGGAGATATGGAGCGGACACGAAATAAAGCCTCAAACCTTTGACCTTCAAGCGTGACCTTGACTTTGACCCTATATTGTCGAGACGCGGGTTCTGCACGTCGCCTTGATGAGGTGAACATGTGACCAAAGTTTCATTAAAATCCTTCAAGCCGTCTGGGAGATATGGAGCGGACACAAAATAAAGCCTCAAACCTTTGACCTTCAAGCGTGACCTTGACATTGACCCTATATTGTCGAGACGCAAGTTCTGCACGTCACCTTGATGAGGTGAACATGTGACCCAAGTTTCATGAAAATCCTTCAAGCCGTCTGGGAGATATGGAGCGGACACGAAATAAAGCCTCAAACCTTTGACCTTCAAGCGTGACCTTGACCTTGACCCTATATTGTCGAGACGCAGGTTCTGCACGTCGCCTTGATGAGGTGAACATGTGACCTAAGTTTCATGAAAATCCTTCAAGCCGTCTCGGAGATATGGAGCGGACACGAAATAAAGCCTCAAACCTTTGACCTTCAAGCGTGACCTTGACCTTGACCCTATATTGTCGAGACGCGGGTTCTGCACGTCGCCTTGATGAGGTGAACATGTGAACCAAGTTTCATGAAAATCCTTCAAGCCGTCTGGGAGATATGGAGCGGACACGAAATAAAGCCTCAAACCTTTGACCTTCAAGCGTGACCTTGACCTTGACCCTATATTGTCGAGACGCGGGTTCTGCACGTCGCCTTGATGAGGTGAACATGTGACCCAAGTTTCATGAAAATCCTTCAAGCCGTCTGGGAGATATGGATCGGACAAGATTTTGGGGACGAACAGACAGACAGACAGACAGACATCAAGGACAAAAACAATATATCTCCCCTGTATACAGGGGGAGACATAATTATCTAATTGTAGGTATTACTGAACAAAGTTGAAAACATTGTGGCAAAAGGAGAAATTGCTCGTTTTGAAATTGTTTTGAGCAATTTCTCCTTTTGTCATGATGTTTTCAAAAATCGTCTGCTGCAGATGCGTCAAGATGTGTCTATAGGTGGAAAAGGGTTGAGTCATGGTCTTTACTGTCTACAAAAGAAATAAGCATCGCCTTGGCCTCGGATTTAAAAAACAACTCACCCTCTCCGTAATATAGTGCTGTCGGCTGGGCTCTGAAAACTGTAGTGCAAAGTCTTCAATAGAACTTAACTTCCATCTGAAATATTAACTGATTGGTTAATTGATTGATTAATTGATTGATTAATTCATCGATCATTTCCCAGAAATGACGGGCATTATAAGTAATCTATATAACTTCACTTCCATCTGAAATATTAATTGATTGATTTATTGACTAAGCCTTCCTAGACGAGAAAGGCATATACAGTTAGTTAATAGAACATTACTTCCATCTGAAATATTGATTGATTGATTGATTGATTGATTGATCATTTCTCAGAAATGAAGGTCATAGTAATCTATATAACTTCACTTCATTCTAAAATATGAATTGATTAATTAATTGCCCAAGCCTTCCAAGATGTAAAAGGAGAAGTCATTTATTAAAACTTAGTTTCCTTTAGAAATATTGATTATTTGATTGATCATTTCCCAGAAATGACAGGCATTATAAAAAATCTATATAACTTCACTTCCATCTGAAATATTGATTGACTGATTGATTGATTGATTGATTGACTGACTGATATATTGATTCCTTAATCCTTTCTCAATATTGTAGGGAATACCAAAGTATTAGAGACACAGTTATTTGCCAGAAAATGACACAACAAACTATATAATGCCCTGTACATATTCTTACTAGTATCCTGCTATAACCAAACATTATAGACCAACATCTCACAAAAATCAGACCTTTATACTTTCCCTCATACAACAAATCTGCAGCAGATGACTCTGTACATATTTTATCAATAAATAGAAAATCTCTATAATTGAATGGATAACCTATGACTTAAAGAGAAAAACATTGTGGCAAAAGGAGAAATTGCTCGTTTTAAGCAATTTCTTCTTCAGTCACTATGTCTTTCAAAAAGCTGTCTGCTGCAGAGCTAGGTGTCAGAAAGCATCTAAATGAGGGAAAGGGTTACTACTTTGCTATATGTATATTGTGCCTAACAACACCAGATAAAATGTTGTCTCGTTTGAACCTGAAAACTTATAATTACTGCTTCACTATCTTATTATACTATATATGGGTTATCTCCAAACAATCTAACAATTTTGTAGGCAACAATTTGATTGGCTGACGCAAAGTAAGTCTGAGACGACCTGTAATAAGCATGCAGTCATCAGATCTATAAGAATGTTTGCTACTGCAGTGAAGTGTATCCTTTTTCCAACAATGTAGGAACATTTTGAGATGTCTGCATTAGACAACTTTTTAAATCATCACAATTTCTTCTTTTGCCAGTGTTCTCAACTCATTTTAATAAACATACTTTCATTTAAAGATAATTTTCTTTGTTTTGCCTACATGCTTTCAGAATTGTCTAGCCAAGCCCCGGTAGCTCAGTCGGTAGTGACGCGGGCTGTCAATCCAGGAGTTGTGAGTTTGAATCCCGGATCAGCTGACTTTCTTTCCGATGATTGACAAAAGTCAATGCGACATGCGTCATTCGTCTTCCACCAATGGGCTTAGAATTTTAGTCTATGTGGAAAAGCAGCCAGTTGCTTGGGAAGATTGTTGTGTGGAGTACTGGTGTGAGAAAACCAGGAAATGCATGATTAGGTGAACTGGCCGCCGTGATATAACTGAGAAATTGTTAACAAGACCTCGGGATGAGGGTGTCTCGCCCTTCTAAGAAAATCAGATATTAAATGGTATCACTATGCAAAAAGAAAGTATAGTTGATAAAATTCCAGCAGGGGTTGCTGAGATATAAGAAAGGGTCAAGTTCTGCACAATTAAGACCTTGACCCTGAAAATTATGACCTTGACATATGTCCCATGACCAAACAATACATCTGACAAAGTTTCAGAAAAATTCAAGCAGGGGTTGCTGAGATATAAGAAAGGTTAAGTTTTGAGGTTAAGTTACCTAACAAAGGTCAAGTTTTGCACAATTATGACCTTGACCCTGAAAATTTTGTCGTTGACAGATGTCCCATGACCAAACAATACATCTGACAAAGTTTCAGAAAAATTCAAGCAGAGGTTGCTGAGATATAAGAAAGGTTAAGTTTTGAGGTTAAGTTACCTAACAAAGGTCAAGTTTTGCACAAATATGACCTTGACCATGAAAATTTTGTCGTTGACAGATGTCCCATGACCAAACAATACATCTGACAAAGTTTCAGAAAAATTCCAGCAGGGGTTGCTGAGATATAAGAAAGGGTCAAGTTCTGAACAATTATGACCTTGACCCTGAAAATTATGACGTTGACAGATGTATCATGACCAAACAATACATCTGACAATGTTTCAGAAAAATTCAAGCAGGGGTTGCTGAGATATAAGAAAGATTAAGTTTTGAGGTTAAGTTACCTAACAAAGGTCAAGTTCTGCACAATTATGACCTTGACCCTGAAAATGTTGAAGTTAACAGATGTCCCATGACCAAACAATACATCTGACAAAGTTTCAGAAAAAATCAAGCAGAGGTTGCTGAGATATAAGAAAGGTTAAGTTTTGAGGTTAAGTTACCTAACAAAGGTCAAGTTCTGCACAATTATGACCTTGACCCTGAAAATTTTGACGTTGACAGATGTCCCATGACCAAACAATACATCTGACAAAGTTTCAGAAAAGTTCAAGCAGGGGTTGCTGAGATATAAGAAAGGTTAAGTTTTGAGGTTAAGTTACCTAACAAAGGTCAAGTTCTGCACAAATATGACCTTGACCCTGAAAATGTTGACGTTGACAGATGTCCCATGACCAAACAATACAGCTAACAAAGTTTCAGAAAAATTCAAGCAGGGGTTGCCGAGATATAGCTATTTGTAAAAGCGGCTGCCATCGCCGTCGCCGGAAAAGTGACTGCTATGTCTCACTACACTATCGTGGGCGAGACAAAAACAGCATTAAACCCCAATCAATCAATCAATCAAAATTGTCTGCTGCAGATTTGTTATATATGGCAAATACATGTATACTAAACTATGGTCTTCATTGAACACTAGTAGTCTACACAGTCAATTCATTACCAGTGAAAACTTACTCATTAACACTTTCACACATACAACAAAGCTGCAGCAGACGACTTGGAACACATGTTGGCAAAAATATGAAAAATGTTTGTGAGTGAATAGCAGTGGAAACAATGTGGCAAAAGGAGAAATTGCTCATCATGAGCAGTATCTCCTTTTGCCACTATGTTTCCTAAGTCGTCTTCTGCAGAGCTATCAGAATGCTTCTGTATGGTGGAAAGGGTTAATATTGAAAGTTAACCGGCTTTCCTGCCTGCAGAAACATTTTGACGCAATTGCAGCAGACGACTTTTGAAAACATTGTGGCCGAAGGTGAAATTGCTCATGATGAGCAATTTCTCCTTTGGTCACAATGTTTTCAACTTTTTTTTAACAATTAAGCTGTCTTTTATGGAGACTTTTCAGGTTTTGGTCACCATGTTTTCAAAGTCATCTGCTGCAGATTTGTTGCATGTGGGAAAGGGTTAAAAGTCATGAATTCAGTAGGATAAAGGTTACCCTTTTCCTTATACAACAAATATTCAGCAGACAACTTTGAAAAGATTTCCAGACAAAAATGAAGTTTTTTAAAGTAAAACATATTTTTATTAGAAAATACTTACCAGTCATTTAATACCTGATTTAATACCTGATATATCATCTCTATACACCTTAATTATCCAAAAAAAAAACGCCCACGCTAGCGTATCCCTCACGTATCCGTGACATACACGGCCGCCCGGAAGTATGGGCGCGCACGTGACTGGGTAATCACTTTTCATTCACCGTTAAGTATTGGTGACGACGCGAGGTTGGGAGGTGGGACGCTATAAATGACTGGTAAGTATTTTCTAATAAAAATATGTTTTACTTTAAAAAACTTCATTTTTATATCAAAAATACATTACCAGTCATTTAATACCTGATGACTTCGTAGCATAGGACGGGAGGTTCGACCAATACTTACTGTCGTTCCAGGTACGTTGTAGTATATTATTCCATATTTTTTTAAGAACAAACATACTTGATTCCAACGGATGTATAAAGGGAAAGAGGGGATTGAATACAGGTTAAATCGGTATTCACTTTATTTATGTGTTGGATTATGTGAATTAGCAAACCACTCGCTGTGAAGCCACAAGGGGACCCAGGCAGGACCGACTGCAACTGGTTCTTAGCCAGGAACCCTTGTTGACACAGTAGAGTAAGGAGCCATCAGATTCATTGAATCTGATCTGCCCGGTTTCTACAGAGACGATCTGTTGTTAAAGCTAATAAAAAGACGGTTTTATAAGTAAAAACTTTAAAGACGTCGATTCAAGAGTTCGTATGGAGCTCTTGTAAGCGACCAAAGGACGCAAGACAAATCCTATTTTGGAGTTAACTCCTACAATTGTTTTTTTTCTAATTCTAACCATCAGTCTGTGAAACTTAATGTAATTCGTTTCTACTGAAAGCAAAGAACTCACTTCCCTGTTAGTGTTCGCCAAGCAATACGAATTTATAATTCTCAGTAAAACTTAAGAAGCGGTAGCCGTCGACAAACGTTCAGAGAGATTGACCTACCTTATTAACATCAATCGGTAAGAACTGTTTATATCTAAGGAAGATGTAACGGTTATGTCGATAGGCAGGCCAGAAGGACGTATAACCACGGTCTCTGGGCCAGAGAAGTGTTTCTGTCATCATCTTCCCTTTTCAGAAGTGAAACCGGAAGTTGACCAACTGGTTCTTAGCCTCATTATCAACTCGGGGAGTAATTATTATTATTCCTTTGCGAATTCTGAACGTCCACTGCCGAATGAGTAGAATATTAGTTGTATATTCTGTATTAGTGAATCGACTCTGTCCGAAGGTACTCGAATTACCGCTAAGTCGGTGAGAAACGTCATACCCACGAACGTGAACCTCTTTGACGGAATTAAATCCGACTTCTGCGTGTTGGGTATTAAACCCAACCGCAGAATGGTCCGCCAGGCTAGGGATAGATCGTGAATTAGAAGTACACGATCCGTCCTGTGGGGAAGCCAATCTTCGAAGAATTGAAGAAGTTGGGATCCTTTCATACGAAGAAAGGCTCCCATGCACTGATATCTTCGTAAGCACTCGAGGGGCGGACTTGAGGCCGAAGGGAAGAGCCCTGAAATTGGAGCACTTCTCCCTCTATCACAAACCGAAGGTATTTCCTCGAGGAGGAAGCGATCGGGATGTGATAAAAGGCGTCTGTTAGGTCTAGAGAGACCGCCCAGTCGCCTTTCCGAATTGCAACTTGGATGGAGCGGGTCGACTCCATTTTGAATTTATCGACCGGAATCAATAGATTTAGCTCAGATAAATCTATAACCGGTCTCCACTTGCCGTCTTTCTTCGGAACAAGGAAAAGACGGCTGTAGAAACCCCGAAAATTGGGGTTGAGAACGCTCTCTATGGCAATCTTTTTCAGAAGCGATGAAATCACCTCTGACATGGCCGGATGACGTGACGAAATGTCGATCGGCACGCCTGTCAGAGGAGGGGGGGAAATGAAGGGAATCAGATACCCTTCCTGTATCACAGACTAAATCCAACGATCCTCTGTGACACTTTCCCACTCCTCCGTGATAAATGACAGGCGGCCCCCGACTGCAATCTCCGACCTTGGGATTGTCATAGAGAGGAGCGAATCCCTAGGGCTGCGGCTTCGGATTCGTGTTAACTCTAGCGGGCTGCCGATGTTAGTACCCTGATAGGGGCGCTTCGGTTTAGCCGATTTCTGACCCGTGGAAGGGGTTTGTTTAGGCTGAAACGCCTTCACATACCGTTTTGGCTTCTTTGCTGGGTTGGGTTTCTTAGAACTACCCACATTCGCAGAATACGATGAACGTTTCTGGCCCTGCGCAAAAGCCTTAGCTGCGTTCGCCGAAAGGCGTCGACTGTTCTGAAGCATCAGAAGCTGTCACCGCAGCAATCCTTCCACCAAAGAGTTGTTTCGACTCCAATGGTGCGGCTTTCAGGCTGTCCTTGCTAGCACGTAGCAATGAGTTAGGAGCAACTAGAACTGTGTCCCTCCTCATGGACAGTATCTCTGTGGTGGTCTGAAGATTCAGTGCCATGAGATGCCTGTTGCCTGTGTCGAAAGCTTCGAGAATTCTGTTAGCCCCTAGGCTAGAGATATTCTCCTCTTTCAACAACAAAGACAGAGCGACTGCGAAATGGTTGTCATGAGATGACACCATTACACCCAGTCTTGCTCTGGCCTCCCACTTCTCTAGTGTCTTAGAAGAGACCTGGACAGAAGCGGGTGCAGTTAACCCCAGTGTAGCTGCATCCCCGTCTAACGCTGGCACTTTGACAGGGAAGAACTCCTTAGACGTAGAATACGCCTTAGAGTTGACCCATTTCCTAGAAATGGGACCGACCAGCCTGGAGGTATAGCCTCTAGAGACCTGGTCGACTGCAATTGGTCTAACAACCTGCCCAAGTTGTTAGTTTGAGGAAGCAAGTGCACTGGCGAAAGCTTGTACATTAAATTCCTCTAGGCTCGAAAGGTTTTTGCGACGTGGGGAGCGTCAACCTTAGGGCATAAAGTATTCGGCACCACCCGAAATACTTCGTCAATAGCCTGCTGAAGAGACCAACGCTCTACAGCTGGCTCCTCATCGGAAGTTGACCTATTTCCCTCATTATCGTCAGACGAAGATGTAGGGTTGTGTGTACTCCTCTGAGGTTGTCTACTCGGTCTTCCAACCGGTAGATCTATGTCCGACTCAGACATGGATAAATCAGAAAATCCATGTTCTGCCGAAGATTTTGCGAAGCAGGCCCCCTCTCCGCAGCAGAGGACGGCCATGCAAAAACTTCTGCCGGGGCCGAACTGACCGTATTGGACGGTTTCGACCTCTCTTTCACAGAATGACGCAATGTATTCTGATCCCGAGGTTGCCTATAACCGGACTGCCTATCAAATAGGTGTCCCCCCGAGAGCAGTGAATCCCCATGAGATGGGTAATGCTGATCCCGGTAGGCCGTTGAACCCTGTCTAACACCTAACGGTTCCATAGTATGGACCGGTGGTTGGTATTGAGGAGCAGCGTATTCTCTAGCGACATACATTTCCGTAACCCCCATACCCGATGGAAGACAGAGGAATAATAGAACCCGGTGCGATACCAGGGTTATAATTATTCTGATTCTGTAGTGGAGCAGAGATCGACTGATAATTGGAATCAATACGGTCTATCACCACAGAACCCGTGCCTGGACGCGCCATGTTTACATAGCCGGCCGGCAGTGTAGACGAGGCATTGAAAAATGCCTGACTACTCGGTTGCACTGTGTTTACACAAGACACTGGTGTTTGTGTCGTGTTCACAAGCGTGACCGATTGGCTCGTAGCACCATAATGAAATGGGCTACTGACCTGATGCGGCATGGCTACATGCGCGCGAGTTTGGCCAGTCGTCGAATCATTTAAGAAAGTCTGACTGCCAGGATGAATCGTTGCTAAATGATCAACCTTTTGCCTGGCTGGGTCCTTGCAATAAGACCTTTGCCCTGTCGCATCACGGCTAAGTGAGCGACTACCTGGTCTAGTCATGGCAACGTGACTGACTGGCCCGGTCGTGTCCAAAAAGGACTGACTGGTGACAGGTCGAGTCATTGACAAATGACTCCTCTCCGGTTGCCCGGTGGTGACCTGACGTGCCTCGGCATTTGGGTTTTGTTGCGCAGCCCAAACAAAACCCGGTTGACTATGCATAGGCAGGAGTGAAGCTGCACTATACCAAGTCTCCGGAGAACTACGTCCGCCGACGTAGGTAACCGGTACTCTGCAGCTGTCCGAAGACCGCTGTAGCTCAGAGTATGGTGTCGGATTGGTACAACTCATGCGGTTTCCCGGAAAGCTACCAAAGGCACTCCTTCTTTCGAAGGCCCAGCCACGACACCAGGCGACAGATGGTGAGGTTCAGCGGTTGAACGTTCCAGCTGAACATTTTCCCCGCTGTTTCCGTACGGTGTCTGACGTTTCCCGACGGAGCAACTCTCACCCAAAGCTACCATCCGATTTTCCTCAGAGCTCGGAAAAACGGCTGTGTTGAGTGAAGAAGAAGGCTTTTCTCAGCAGTGCCCTTCGACTCACTCAACACCGTCGCAGAGTCCGGTTGGGAGAACCCCTCGAACTCTGCCTCACTCGATGAAGATAAAGGCACCCTCTATGGGGTCTTCTTTACCTTCCTGCTTTTGCGAGTCTTACTCCGCACGACCTTTTTCCAAATGGAAATAGGCCAGGAAGAGGAATACTCGCAAGGTGAAGCCTGTGTGCATTTGGTGCACACAACGCAGGTCGGATGCGAATCCCATAGGTGCACAGCATGACCACATGGGCTACGAATCCGTTCACCATTGATTGACATAAACATTATTCAATTAATGCACAAAACACAAGACAAAATAAAATTGTTTATATATTTTATTTATATCCACGCTAACGGGGACACCCGGAAGCTTGGACACGTATTATTGAAATAAATTTTTTACAAATTTATTTTCACAAATATTGAATTGAACAGTCAATGAATTCATACAGCAATAGATAAGGTACTATCGCTAACAGGGTAGGGAAAAAGTATTGAAAACAGTACGACTTCCGCACCCGAAGACGGTAACTGAGATTAGTGGGTGGGGTAATCCACGTGCTTCTCAGAGTATCGTCCGCTACAAAAACAAGAAATACAGTAATAAAGTAAATAATTTACGACTGTGACGTTAATGCAGAAAAAAATATTTGGACAATTAAATGATTATAAGGCCTGGGCCTTATAAAACAAAAGAGTTAATTGAAAGAAATAAATAATATAAATTTTCTTATCGACTACTCCGGTGAATCCAAAAATGAAAAGTGATTACCCAGTCACGTGCGCGCCCGTACTTCCGGGCGGCCGTGTATGTCACGGATACGTGAGGGATACGCTAGCGTGGGCGTTTTTTTTTTGGATAATTAAGGTGTATAGAGATGATATATCAGGTATTAAATCAGGTATTAAATGACTGGTAATGTATTTTTGATATAAAAATAGGGAGAATCCCTTTATATGAAGACAGGATTTGTAACTGAATAAGGTTGAACATATTAACCCTTTCCCACATACAATAAATCTGCAGCGGACACCTTTGAAAACATCAAAGTTAAAATAAAGCATATCTCTATAAATGAAAGTATCAGGTTATCGAATATTATCACACTATTTTCAAAAGTTGTCTGCTGCGTCTGTATGTGAGAAAGCCAGGGATAAAGCAAATGGACAGACCCCCTTCCCTGTTTTTCAAAAGCAAAAATATAGAATATCTCTATAAATGAAAGTATGGTTATTGAACATTGTTGGAATCATTGTGACATATCGAGGGCTTGGCGTGAAACGGTTGTAACTTAAAACCTATTTTGAAAACCCTGGTTTAGGGGCAATTTTGACCCCTTTGTAAACAATGCAAATTTAGGTGCCATTGCTCAGAACGAGCAATGGCACCAAAATTTACATTGTTTACCAAGAAAAATTATTTGACGCTTATAAAGACTTTATGGCTAGGTGATTAACCTTGGTAAAAAAATGTCAATTCTGAGGTTACAACCGTTTCACGCCAAGCCCTCGATATGAAGTAATTGCTCATCATGAGCAATTTCTCATTTTTGTCACACTTAATGTTTTCAAAAAGGTGTCAAAATGCGTCTGCAAGTGGGAAAGGGTAATATGTCACTGAGTATATATAACTAGAAGATTTACTTACTGGTCTGATATATCCTGAATGATGGCAGCAAGAGGTCGGGTCTGAAATTAAAGAAAACCTTTTTTTTTAATTCCTATTAAACAAACTGTGTTGGTAGAAATGGGGTGCTATAATATATGTGTCTCTCTATTGGTATCAATGCACTTAACCTTTACAAACATACAATATGGAAACTCTCTAAAAATTATGAAACAAACACTGAATAAAGTTGAAAATATTGTGGCAAAGGGGGAAAAAAAATCCTTTTGCCACATTATCTTCAAAAGTTGTCTGCTGCATATAACCTGCATCAGAAAGCGTCTATATGAAGGAAAGGGTTAAACAAAAATATTATGCAGCTGACAACTTTGAAACCATCTAGACTAACATATGACACATTTCCATAAATGAAAATAGTATCATTTAAAAAAAAGTTGAAAACAAAGGGAGAAAATGCTATAAACAATTAATCTCTCTTTTTGCGACAACGTTTTCATAAAGTCTAAGCTGAGTACCCCTGCATGTGGAAAAGGAGTTGCATCCGTCGAAGGGGATCCTTTATTTTGGTATCACTTCACCCTTTCACACATACACCAAATCTGCAGCAGACGACAAAAAAAAGAAAATCTCCATTTGTTACAATGTTTTCCTTTTTGTCCACAATCTACTTCTTTTCTAGGCTTTCAACTCATTTCAACAAACACTGTTAACCCTTTCCCTCATATGACAATTCTGCAGCAGACGACTTTGAACATATTTTGTAAAAACGTAAAAAAACTCTATAATTGAATGGATAACCTATGACTAAAAGTGGAAAACATTGTGTCAAAAGGAGAAATTGCACGTTCTGTGCAATTTCTTCTTTTGTCACTATGTTTTCAAATAGCCGTCTGCTGCAGAGGCGTCAGAAAGCGTCTATATGAGGGAAAGGATTAACTATTTCTCATATACAATAAATATGCAGAAGAAAACTTTGAAAATATCCACGAAAAAGTATGAAATACCTTGAAACATTGTGGCAAAAGTTGTCTACTGCCAAGACATCAGAAAGCATTTTTGTGGGAAAAGAGTCGTTTGAAATGGCTCATTATACAACAGCGTCAGGGGGAGTTAACCCTTTCCCTCATACGACCATTCTGCAGCAGACAACTTTGAACATATTTTGTCATAAAAATGGAAAAACTCTATAATTGAATGAATAACCTATGACTTAAAAGTGGAAAACATCGTGCTTGTTTTTAGCAATTTCTTCTTTTGTTTTCATAAAGCTGTTTTCTTAAAGCTGTCTGCTGCAGAGGCGTCAGAAAGTGTCTATATGAGGGAAAGGGTTAACGGATATTTTCATCACAATATCTTGCTACTATCACCAAACCAAACCTATGTTGTGGGTACTCAATATAATCGTCTCGGGGTTTAAGAGTAAAATAAAGATTTAAGAATTGGAAATATATGAACCTTATCTGGAGCTCTGTATTAACCCTTTCCCACATAAAGACGATTTCTGACACGTCTGCAGCAGACAATTTTTGAAAACATTGTGACAAAAGGAGAAATTACTCAAAAATGAGCGCTTTCTCCTTTCGACACAATTACTGTTTTCAACTTTATTCAACAATTTAAACTTTCATTTACAGATATTTTTCAAATAATTGCAAATAGGTTTTCGAAGTCGTCTGCTGAAGATTTGTTGTATGTGGGAAAGGGTTAACATATCAGGTAAATCATTAGGACAAAATTGATAAAAACACACACCTGATCAAGCGTATACAGAAGATTAGGTCCCGGACCAAGTATCGCCACTTTTTTATAACATTCTGGTAGTTTAACACGTGTGACCTTTCTCGTAATGCCACAGTGGTCGCTTTCAGAGAAATATCTGTGTCTATCTACTCCATTTTGTTTAAAGCCAGGTTTACTTGAACAAGCATCGAAATGTTCAGATCTTTCACTTGGAGGTAGAGTACTTGAACGGGAAACCCTCCGTGTGAAGCGTTTCGACATAGTTCGTCTCTCTACGAAATCCATATTAACAAAACAGAAATATTTTTCTTTTCGAGTTTTTACCACTAGCACTTCCCAAATAATTTAATTTTAACTTCTTTATATAATGTCCTTTCCTGTGATTGTTCTTCCTTTTATTATAAAACTATCCTTTTTCCTCTTTTCAAAAGAAGGATTTACCCATTGACTGGCGTACTATACTATATAAAGTAAATTAGCATAATGAAATGATAGGTAACAGACTAGGCTAACAATAAGAATATGAAACCTTCTAGGGTCAAGGAGTTTTCACAACTTTATGTCAAATTTCCTTAAAAAAAATCGAGAAAGACTACTCAAAAAAATATATATGTCAGAAAACTTGTTAAGGAAAAACTTCCTTGTATTATAAACTTGATAGGACAAAACATAAAATCTTACATAGATCTGCATTTCAAATCCCTTAACCCTATGATCTCACATGTAGACGATTTCAGACACCTCTGCAGCAGATGACCATTTCCTCCTTTTGCTACACTGTTTTCAACCCTTTTTCAATCATTATACTTTCATTTATAAAGTTTTTCAATATTTCTGTCTCTGACTTGATGAATATTTGGTGTATCTGGATAAGGGTTTCATATGATGAGCCATTAACCCTTTCCCTCATACGGTAATTCTGCAGCAGACGACTTTGAACGTATTTTGTCAAAAAATAGAAAATCTCCATAATTGAATGGATAACCTATGACAAAAAGTGGAAAACATTGTGGCAAAAGGAGAAATTGCACGTTTTGTGCAATTTCTTCTTTTGTCACTATGTTTTCAAAAAGCTGTCTGCTGCAGAGGCGTCAGAAAGCGTCTATATGAGGGAAAGGGTTAAAGGTCATGAAATAATAATCAATTCAGAAAAACTATCTTCTGACATTAAAGTTATCACATTACAAGATATAACATTTCTTCCGGATATTTGCTTTGAAAAATAAAGAGGAAAAATGCAAACTTCTGAAAAATTGGAAGAGTCATTATGAAACATATTTTTCCTTTTTAACCCTTTACCTCCAATGACAATTCTGCAGCAAGCGACTTCGAACATATTTTGTCAAAAATTTGAAAATCTCTATAATTGAATGGATAACCTATGACTAAAAGTGGAAAACATTGTGGCAATTAAAGGAGAAATTGCTTGTTTTGAGCAATTTCTTCTTTGTCAATATGTTTTCAAAAAGCAGTCTGCTGCAGAGGCATCAGAAAGTGTCTATATGAGGGAAAGGGTTAATAAGCAATTTCTTCTTTTTTTTAATATGTTTTCATAATTTGTGGATTTTAGAGACATTTTCTGTATCAAGTATAGTTATAACTTATAAGGAAAATTGATTGCAAATCATGAAATGAGTAACTAAATTCACAGGTACCCGTGGGTTATATTATCGTAGCCTGTTAAAAAAAAAATCACATTTGACTATAACCAAGAGGATTTAATTTTATAAAAAACAAGAGCTGTCGGAGGACAGCGCGCTCGACTATTCCACCGCTTATTTAAGTTACCGAGATAATGGACTCTAATGTAGTTGCATGCAAAACATTAACCACAATTTCTTAGTGGGTGATAATTTGCATTATATGCAGGATAGTGTTATTTAACATGATTATTTTCATAGGTTTGATGGTTAGATAGGGTTGTATAACCTTTCAATGGAATGCATCAAGTAGTTACTAAGATATGGACTCTTAATGTAGTTGCACGCAAACCTTTAACCATAATTTCTAAGTAAAAAAAGGGCAACAATTTGCACCATATACAGGATAGAGTTATCTTAATTGGTTGTGTTTATAGTTGTACAATTGGGAAAGGTTGTATAAAGTTTCAATACAATTGTTCAAGTTGTTACTGAGATTACACTCTAAATGTAGTTGCAAAACTTTAACCAGAATTTCTAAGTCCAAAAAGGTCCATAACTTGCATAAAATGCTGGTTGGTAAGGGCTGTATAACGTTTCAATGCAATGCATCAAGTAGTTACTAAGAGATGGTCTCTTTATGTAGTTGCATGCAAAACTTTAACCAGAATTTATAAGTCCAAAAAGGCCATAACTTGCATAAAATGCAGGATAGAGTTATCATACTTGATAATCTACATAGGTGTGATAGTTGGGTAGGGTTGTATAAAGGTTCAATGCAATGCATCAAGTATATACTGAGACGTGGACTCTTAATTTAGTTGCACGCAAAACTTTAACCAGTATTTCTAAGTAAAAAAAGGGCCATAACTTGCATAAAATGCAGAATAGAGCTATCATACTTGATAATCTACACAGGTGTAATAGTTGGGTAGGGTTGTAGAAAGTTTCAATGCAATGCAGCAAGTAAATACTGAGATATGGACTCTTAATTTAGTAGCACGCAAAACTTTAACCAGAATTTCTAAGTAAAAAAAAGTGCCATAACTTGCCTAAAATGCAGGATAGAGTTATCTAACTTGTTAATCTACATAGGTGTAATAGTTGGGTAGGGTTGTATAAAGGTTCAATGCAATGCATCAAGTATATACTGAGATATGGACTCTTAATTTAGTTGCACGCAAAACTTTAACCAGAATTTCTAAGTAAAAAAAGGGCCATAACTTGCATAAAATGCAGGATAGAGTTATCTAACTTGATAATCTACATAAGTGTGATAGTTGGGTAGTGCTGTATAAAGTTTCAATGCAATGCATCAATTAAATACTGAGATATGGACTCTTACTTTAGTTGCACGCAAAACTTTAACCAGAATTTCTAAGTAAAAAAGGGCCATAACTTGCATAAAATGCAGGATAGAGTTATCTAACTTGATAATCTACATTGGTGTGATAGTTTGGTAGGGTTGTAGAAAGTTTCAATGCAATACATGTAGTATTTAAGAACTTGCATGCAAAACCTTAACCAAAGTGTGACGTGGACGCCGACGCCGACGCCAGGGTGAGTAGTATAGCTCTCATATTCTTCGAATAGTCGAGCTAAAAATAGTAGAAAATAGTGAAAATACCAAATCTTTTTATAAAATTTAATCTCTGTAATAGTTACAAGAATGCAGGGAAAAAAAAATAATAACAGGCTAAAATACTTAGTACCTGTGATCAAATTATGCAAACTACCAGTTCTATGAACTACTATCAAACTTCTCCTTTCCCTACAGTTTCATCAATTCTGTCTCAAAATCTAACCCTTTCCAACATGCAACAAATCTGTAGCAAATGACTTTGAAAACATCCAGGCAAAAATGTGAAAAATCTCTATTAATGAATGTAAAATAATGAAAGAGAGTTGAAAACGTTGTGACAAAGGTGATATTGCTCATTATATGATTTTTTTTTCATTTTGCCACAATATGTTTTCAAAAGTTGTAAGCTGAAGAGGCATCAGAAATCATCTGTATGTGGAAAAGGGTTAAATTTTAATTTATCCACTTAATTCTTATTATTCAACTCGAGTGCTTGCTTATTTTCTTACAAATTGCCTATCAGGTAAAATGGTTAAAATGAGAAATTTCTCCTTTTGCCACAAGGTTTTCAACTTTTTTCAGTAATTTTACCTACATTCATAGAGATTTTCCATATTTTTGAGTAGACATTTTTTAACCCTTTCCCACCTGCAGAGGTATTTTGACGCAATAGCAGCAGATTTGAAAACTGTGTGGCCAGAGGTGAACTTGCTCATGATGTTTTTAACTTTATTTAACAATTAATCTGTCTTTTATGAAGATTTTTCAGGTTTTTGTCACTATCTTTTCAAAGTCATCTGCTGCAGATATGTTGTATGTGGGTAAGGGTTAAAGTCATCTGCTGCAGATATCGAGGGCTTGGTGTGAAACGGTTGTAACTAAAATCAGTATTTTTTTACCAAGGTTAATCACCTCGCCATAAAGTCTTTATAAGCGTTAAATCATTTTTCTTGGTAAACAATGGAAATTTAGGTGCCATTGTTCGTTCTGAGCAATGGCACCTAAATTTGCATTGTTTACAAAGGGGTCAAAATTGCCCCCTAAACCAGGGTTTTTAAAATAGGTTTTTTAAGTTACAACCGCTTCACGCCAAGCCCTCGATATGTTGTATGTGGGTAAGGATTAAGGTTGTCTGCTGCAGATGTGTTGTATGTGGGAAAGGGTCAAAGTTGTCTGCTACAGATTTATTGTATGTGGGAAAGGTTAACACAGCAGAATTTACAGAAGTCATTATCCTAGCTGACACATCATTCACCTTTTGTCACATTACAACAAATCCGCAGTAGACAACTTTGAAAAATTCTCGGCAAAAATATGTAAAAAATCCCTATGATTGAATGCCTATCTATTGAATAGATTTGAAAACATTGTGGCAAAAGGAGAAATTGCTCATCGTGAATTTCTTCCTTTGACATGAGGTTTTCAAAGGTTGTCGTCTGCAGAGGTCATTATGTGTCTATATGTGAGGAAGCCGGTGATTACATTAGCTTTTCTGACATTCAGAGGCTTTCTGATGCCTCTGTTGCAGACAACGTTTGAAAACATTTTGGCAAAAGGAGCAATAAAAATTGCTCATTATGTCACTGAGCAATTTCTCTTTTTGGCACAATGTCTCCAACTGTACTATTTAATAATCAAACTTTAATCTATGGAGAACTGTCACATTTCTGCCTGAATGTTTCAGTAGTCTGCTGCAGATTTGTTGTTTGCAAGAATGAGTTAAATCATTCAGTAAACTTCCCCTGATATGATATTTTAAACCTTTCCCTCATACGACAATTCTGCAGCAGACGACTTTGAACAGATTTTGTCAAAAAATAGAAAATCTCAATAATTGAATGGATAACCTATGACTAAAAGTGGAAAATATTGCGGCAAAAGGAGAGTTTGCTCGTTTTGAGCAATTTCTTCTTTTGTCACTATGTTTTTAAAAAGCTGTCTGCTGCAGAGGCGTCAGAAAGCGTCTATATGAGGGAAAGGGTTAAAGTTGTCTGCTTTACAAATATCTGAGAAAAATTACGAAACTTGAAACCTATTTTTTCATAAAGAAAAGAAAAAAATTGTGGAAAGTAAAGATGAAATTGCTTATTTGGAGGTATCACAATTTTTCTGCTGCAGAGGAATCAACTGCCTTCTCAATGAGGTAATAAATAAATTCCATTATATATTATAATCCGAAATAAACCAAAAGTCACAATCTATCTGCTGCAACTCATTATAATCCTCTACAGCATACACTGATGTAATATATTAAACGGCAGCTTGTTCTGTCCTCACATTGCCTGTGTTTTTTTACTTCCTTAGCATGACAAGTAGGTTAACCCATTACTTGATAAGCCTGGTTTAGACTTTTCCAAAGTTAAGAAATTTTGACAAAGAGAGGTGTTTTTTATCTCCTTTTGTCACAACATTTTTAAAAGTAGTCTGCTGTTGGTGCGTCAGAAATCATCTGTAATTGGAAAAAGATTTATTGCTGATTTTTTTCCACTTGCAGATGCTTTCTGACTTTTGAAAACATTGTGACATAAGGAGAAATTGCTCAAAGAGATCGATTTACCATAATTTTTCTGAGATTGTTTCAAAATCGTCTGCTGCTGATTTGTTGTATGTGGGAAAGGGTTTACAAACTAAAAGGATGAAGGTTTTTTTGGCTGCATATGCTTCTTAACCATACACAACATCTGTAAGGAAAGACTTTGAAAACATTGTGACATTATGAAAAATTGTTTTCTAAAGACGTCTGCTGCAGATGTGCCTGTATAACTTGGAAAGGGAAAGATGTCTTAGCATTGGCTGAACCCTATGTTTCCATGCCAACTTAGATGATGTTAATAATTTTCAGATTTCTAGATAAGAGGGGAGTTTCACTTTCAAGAATTCTGATTTGACATGCAAACCCTATATTGTAGGTGCACATACTAAAAAGATAATTCAGCCAGACAATTCTTTTGAGTACCCACACTATAGGGTTTAATTGCTAAATTAAGGAGGTATTGTCTAGAAAATACTTGTTTACTCCCTGCTTATCTTGGTTTCTGTAATTGTAGAATTCTTATCTTCTTGGTATGTGAGAACGTATGTGTGTGTCTGTGCAGATTGCCCTGCATAATGGGGAAACAATTTGAGCTAAGGAATGAGGAAAGTCTAGAGTTTAACCCTTTTCCTGCATGCCTTTGTTAACATACTAAATCCTCTGCAGCAGACGACTTTTGAAAACATTGTTGGAAAGAGAAATTGATCATGATGAGCAATTTATCTTTTTGCAATAACATTTTCAACTCAACTCATGATTAAACTTTCATAAATAGAGATATACATTGTGTTTAACCCTTTCCCTCATATAAACGCTTTCGGACGCCTCTGCAGCAGATGGCTTTTTGAAAACATTAAGTGACAAAAGAAGAAATTGCACAAAACGTGCAATTTCTCCTTTTGCCACAATGTTTTCCATAGGTTATCCATTCAATTATGGAGATTTTCTATTTTTTGACAAAATACGTTCAAAGTCGTCTGCTGCAGAATTGTCGTATGAGGGAAAGGGTTAAGTCATCTGCTGCAGATTGGTTGTATTCATGGGGAAGCATTAAAACATTTCAAAAGTGGTTATATCTTCAATTAAACAGATTTTGTTCATATTTGTTTTAATAGATGTTTTCAAAGAAGATTTGTTGTATATGAGAAAGGGTTTGTGCTAATTTAAACCCTTATCGCATACAGACCCTTTTTGACGCCTCTGCAGAAGAAAACTTTTGAAAACATTGTGGCAAAAGGAGAAATTGATAATACCTGTAATTAGCAATTTTCACTATTTGCCACAATGTTTTCATCTCTGTTCAATCATAATACTTTCATTGTACGAGTTATTTACGGTTTTCATATTAATGCCTGTATGTTTTAAATGTTGTCTGCTGCAGAAAATTCGAGGGCTTGGCGTGAAACGGTTGTAACTAAAATCGGTATTTTTTTACCAAGGTTAATCACCTCGCCATAAAGTCTTTATAAGCGTTAAATCATTTTTCTTGGTAAACAATGGAAATTTAGGTGCCATTGCTCGTTCTGAGCAATGGCACCTAAATTTGCATTGTTTACAAAGGGGTCAAAATTGCCCCTAAACTAGGGTTTTCAAAATAGGTATTTAGTTACAACCGTTTCACACCAAGCCCTCGAGATATGTTGAAGGTGGGTTGGTGAAGGGTTTAACTTTTTCAATAGGAAACTTCATCATTTAACCCTTTCCCTCATATAGAAGCTTTCTGACGCCTCTGCAGCAAACAGCTTTTTGAAAACATAGGTTATCCATTCAATTATAGAGATTTTTCTATTTTTTGACAAAATGAAGTTCAAAGTCGTCTGCTGCAGAATTGTCATATGAAGGAAAGGGTTAAAGAGATGTTTCATATGTGTTTTGATAGATGTTTTCAAAATTGTCTACTGAAAATTCGCTGTAAATGGGAAAGTGGGGTTTGTGTTTTTTTAACAATAAACATTGTACAAACTATGACTGTGTCTCTTTGCACATGCACAGAAAATGGGTTAAAAACATGTAAAACCTGGTGGGAGTACGCCAATCAGGAAATATTTTACATAATGTAAACAATGAGTTTCATTGACAAAAATAGTAATTGTAAGACCAGAAACAAGGATAAAATTGCATGGTCACTTTCCTATTTCACTTTCGTGAAATTAACACATCTGAGGCATGACATTTATGGTAACCCTTTCAAATATGTTGTTAACCCTTTCCCTCATATAGACGCATTCTGACGCCTCTGCAGCAGACGGCTTTTTGAAAACATAGCGAGAAAAGAAGAAATTGCACAAAACGTTCAATTTCTCCTTTTGCCACAATGTTTTCCACTTTTAGTCATAGGTTATCCATGCAATTATAAAGATTTTCTTTTTTTATGGCAAAACTTGTTCAAAGTCGTCTGCTGCAGAATTGTCGTATGAGGGAAAGGGTTAACTTGGAAACTTGGAAACTTGGCACATGTACATGTATATTCTCTATAATGAATCCATATATGAGTATATATATAGGCGGTACCTATTTCGGGTGAACATTTAATATGTTAACCCTTTCCTTCATACAACAATTCTGCAGCAGACGACTTTGAGCATATTTTATCAAAAAATAGAAAATCTCTATAATTGAATGGATTTTTTTCAATGGAATTTCAGTTCACCTAAAATTTTCCCTCAGGCTTTCTAGAAAAAATACTCCACACAACAATCTTCCAAGGCAACTTGCTACCTTTGCATGATCTGGCTCAACATATAATTTTGAGACGAAGATGAAAACACTATGCATATAAAGACTAAGAAAACTGTACTTTTTCAGAAGTCCCATGTGTAAGCATCCTCGGTACCCAGGCTATTCATAAACTATATGATACCCTGGGCAAATTGGCTAGCGAATTTTCGTAAAGCATGCACCACGATTTCCTCCGTAACAACACTGTAATTTTAGTATCGCAAAAGGTTTATGTCATGCGGCCAATCAAAAGGCTGCATTTCATCTGATAAATTATTCATGAGTACGAGATTTGTACAGCCAATTTGCCCAGGGTATCATATATTTTATGAATAGCCTGGGTACTGAAGATGATGTGTAAGATATTTCGATATTGTGTGTCTATATAAGGGAAATGAGTTCAATTCTGTAGGAAGAAAAGAAATTCCCCATATTATTCTTTAAACTATTTACCCGATATGCTGCTTTAAATAACTCAAGGAAAGACATAGAAAGGTTAAAGGCATTTTGAGTTAAAATAGTTGACGCATATGAAAATAGTGTGGAGAAAAGGACCACAGTGCTCATGATCAGCAATTTCTTCTTTTGCTACAATGTTTCCAATTCTATTCATTAACCCTTTCCCTCATATAGACGCTTTCTGACGCCTCTGCAGACGGCTTTTTGAAAACATAGTGACAAAAGAAGAAATTGCACAGAACGTGCAATTTCTCCTTTTGCCACAATGTTTTCCACTTTTTGTCATAGATTATCCATTCAATTATAGAGATTTTCTATGTTTTGACAAAATACGTTCAAAGTCGTCTGCTGCAGAAATGTCGTATGAGGGAAAGGGTTAATCAAACTTTGGCTTTCCCTTTTTTTTATCTCAACATTGTCAATGTCATCTGCTGCAGGTTTGATGTACGTTTGATGTATGGTGGAAAGGGTTAAGTTTAGCCCCTTGCCTGATGTAAATGACTTGATATCTGTGACTAATCTGAATTTCTGTCTGTATACATTGTCTGAATGTTGTAATTGCTCCAAAATGAACAATATCTTCCTTCACTTTAAACCCCTTTCTCCTTGCTGGTTTTTAATTTGTAAAACATGAAACAGCATCCGTTTATTTGTTAATAAGTACAAGTGTCAACAACTATGAAATATGTCGTTTGACAATATTGATAGGGAAGGATACGATCAGACCTTGAAAATGATCAGCTTCTCAGAGTCATCATTGTTGATCAACTTCCAAGTTCCTTTTTCTGATTGTTATTGCTCAATTATAAAAGCTTTTGAAAAGGGTACAGGGAGTAAATAATAACAAGGGCACCGCAAAGCGGGATGCATCCCCCTCGGTATTCAATTTAAAAATATGGCTAAAAATATGGCCAATGACCTGGATATTAATGTTATGTACCAGAAAACTAATATTATTTGTCCTTGCCTTTATTAAATTGTTATTAATGTTATGTACCACAGAACTAAGTGTAATTTATCCTTGGCTCCACCTTTGGCCTTTGCCAAATGACCCCGCCTATGCCCGTTGACATTTACAATCAATAGGCTTCTAGATCTTACCATATACTAAATGTATGGCAAGTTTGGTTATGATCTGCCAAAAGATGATCAGTGAAGAGTGGTCACAAGGTTGTTGATATGGGAAAATAGTCAGTCCAATTTTGACCTTGACCTTTAACCTATGACCTTGAAAATAAATAGGCTTCTAGACTTTGCCATATACTAACTGTATACCAATTTTGGTTAAGATCAGTCAAAGGATGTTCAGTGTAGAGTGGTCACAAGGTTGTTGATATATGGAATAGTGAAAGTCAAATTTTGACCTTGACCTTTAACCTATGATCTTGAAAATATACCAAGTTTGGTTTAGATCGGCCAAAGGATGTTCAGTGTAGAATGTTCACATGGTTGTTGATATGGGTAAATAGTCAAAGTCCAATTTTGACCTTGACCTTTAACCTTTGAACTTGAAAATAAATAGGCTTCTAGACCTTGCCATATACTAAGTGTATGGCAAGTTTGGTTATGATCTGCCAAGAGATAATCAGTGTAGAATGTTCACATGGTTGTTGTTATGGGTAAATAGTCAAAGTCCAATTTTGACCTTGACCTTTAACCTATGACCTTGAAAATAAATAGGCTTCTAAACCTTGCTATATTCTATCTGTATGGCAAGTTTGGTTATGATCTGCCAAGAGATGATCAATGTAGAGTGGTCACAAGGTTGTTGATATGGGAAAATAGTCAAAGTACAATTTTGACCTTGACCTTTAACCTTGAAAATAAATAGGCTTCTTGACCTTGCCATATACTAACTGTATACCAAGTTTGGTTAAGATCGGTCGAAGGAAGTTCTGTGTAGAGTGGTCACAAGGTTGTTAATATGGAATAGTCAAAGTCTAATTTTGACCTTGACCTTTAACCTTGAAAATAAATAGACTTCTAGACCTTGCCAAATACTAACTGTATACTAAGTTTGGTAAGATCGGTCGAAGGATGTTCAGTGTAGAGTGGTCACAAGGTTGTTGATATGGGAAAATAGTCAAAGTCAAATTTTGACCTTGATCTTTAACCTATGATATCGACCTTGAAAATAAATAGGCTTCTAGACCTTGCCATATACTAATTGTATACCAAGTTTGGTTAAGATCGGTCAAATGATGTTTAGTGTAGAGTGGTCACAAGGTTGTTACGGTCGGACGCACAGACGCACAAGCAAACGGACAGCCCTGTTACTATATCCCCTCTCTAACTCTGTTAGAAGAGGGGATAATAATGTGATAAGCGTTTCATTTAGACAACTCTGATGATTCCCCACAACATAATGGTTTCATGTATAACTTGTTAAGTTTAGTTGCTTCTTTCAAAACATGTTCCTGCTGAGATTTGAACTCAGAACTTTTGTTAAAACAGCAGTTTCAGAAAGTTAACATTTGAGCAAACATGGATTATGCAAGCTATATTTTACTTGACAATTTTAAACTAATCAAGAAATTAGTGCAAAGATATACAGGATTGTGCCAAACTTGTCTTATTTTCTTCTTTTGCCTCAATATAACTCTATTCAATAGTCATTCTTTCATCTATAGAGTATTTCAATATTTTGGCCCTAGATACTTTTAACTCTGTTGGCTGTATTTTGTTTGCATGTCTCGAGGGTAACATTTTAGAACAGCTGAAGCGGAATGTCATATGAGAAGATTTATCTATCTGCCTGCAATAACTGTGGGAATAACGCATGTCTGGTAATTATCATCCTTAGAGCAAAACTTCATTTACATTGTTGGATAGGATGGTTGTTTTATGCCACTTTCAACATGTTTTGAGTTGTCCCGCAATAAAACCAACGGAATGTGTCGGCCGGATCAGTATGCGCGGACAGCGCAGGCTGATCTGGTCGATACATTACGCAGCATTGTGGACTCTGTGTAAAGTGTGAACCTAGATCAGCATAAGCATGCCACGCAGGCTTACCCGGATAGACACATTTTGCCTCTTGTGGATTTTCTGTTTCAGGAATCATTAATCTATCACCTCTATTCCCCTGAGACAGAATGTGTGGGCCCGGATCAGTCTGTGCGGACTGCGCAGGCTGATCTCGGTCGATACATTACGCAGATGCCATAATGTTGGTTTTCTCGCGGGATGGCTCTTTTCATTTATATCACGTGTATTTCCTGTGTAATTTACCATCCTACTGATTCATTTATCCAGACAAAAGCAAGTGAGTCTTACTCGTAATGCTAACCCAACAACCTCGAGCACCAAGGAGGGAAAGACATTACAACCATTTTAAAGTCTTTGGTATGACCCAGCCAGGGATCAAATCCTCGACCTCCTGTTCCACTACAACACCTCATTTAGACACAGGGTGCATCAATAATTACTCTTTCATTTATTTAGATTTTCCATATATGCTTTCAAAGTCATCTTGTTGTATGTGGGAAAGGGTTAAACCAGAGTGGTACAGAGTCATCAGCAAAGGTTAAATGTGCCTGATATACTAATATTGTTAATGTTCTTTGCTATAAGATAATAAAAACAAAATCTTGAAAATCCAATAAAGGAAACATTGTAGGAAAAGAGAAATTGCTCATCTTTAGAAATTTCACTTTTTTTATAACGTTGTCTGCTGCAAACACATCAAAGGTCATCTGTTTCAGGTTAAGAGTTAACCCTTTCCCTCATACGACATTTCTGCAGCAGACGACTTTAAACATAGTTTATCAAAAGATAGAAAATCTCTATAATTGAATGGATAACCTATGACAAAAAGTGGAAAACATTGTGGCAAAAGGAGAAATTGCACGTTTTGTGCAATTTCTTCTTTTGTCACTATGTTTTCAAATAGCCGTCTGCTGCAGAGGCGTCAGAAAGCGTCTATATGAGGGAAAGGGTTAAACAGGAAATGTGTCATTGTATGTCAAAGAAAAAACTGAGTTTCTCCAATGTGTTGTTACTAATAGTGAGTCAATGAAACAATTAACAAATATGAACTTTGAACCGATTGTTTATACAATACAAATACTTGCTTATTTATAGATAATGTTATTTTGACTTCATTGTTTTCAGCCTAGATTCTATTATGCTTTTAAATTTCCAGATGTTAACCCTTTCCAACATACAGCAAATCTGCAGAAGACAGCTTTGATTGAAAACGTCTAGACAAAAATACAAAAAAATCTCTTTACTTGAAAGCTAAACAAGTAAATGTTAATGATTGTCAAACATTATGGCCCCCCTAAGCATAATTTTGTCAAAAACATCTTCATTGATTGATGAATTGTTTGGTGTTTTACGCTGCTTTCAATAATTTTTCAGTTATCTCTTGGCATTTCCTTGGAATGTTACCAATACTATTATCCCATTTATCCTGACTCTAGCCAGTCAGTCTTAATGCTTACCCATCAACCCTGAGCATCTAGGAGGTTCGGCCATAATTATCATTTTTAAACTCTTTGGTATGCCACAGCCGGGGATCGAACCTATGACCTCAATGCGGACGATCTTCTACTACACCACCGAGGCAGTCTTCAAATTATGTAGAAGAGTTAATTAAATATGCTTGATCCCAAAACGGGAAGTTAAATAAAACAAGAGGGCCAAGATGGCCCTGGATCGCTCACCTTAATTATACAATGTACTGTTATGCAAAACACATCAAGAAAATTATTCTGAATACAACCTCCAGTGTTAACAAGATTTACCTTCATTTGGCCTAGTGATCTATAAATTATTTTTCCTGATATGACCCATATTTCAACATGGACTAGAAATTTTCAACTTGCTCAAAGTAAAAATGTGGCCTCCGGAGTTTGAACAATATTTTCCTTTATTGACCTTGTTTCTGACCCCCATATGACCCATATTCGAACTTGAACTAGATATCATTTAGACAAACATTCTGACTAAATTTCAAGCTGCTTAAGCAAACAAGATGTGTTTGTGAAACACTGATGCCCCCCAATGGCAACATCTAGGTCAAAGGTCAAGGTCGCAAGGTATACACATGTGAAATATGGTAGCCTTACCTGTTATTGTTCAAAAGTAGTGGGGAAGGTTAAAAAAAAAATTGAGAATGGCAACATCTAGGTCAAAGGTCTAGGTCGCAAGGTCAAAAATGTACTGACAGAAAGGTCATGTCACAAGGAATACACATGTGAAATATGGTAGCGGTATCTGTTATGGTTCAAAAGTAATGGCCAAGGTTAAAGTTTTTTTCGAGAATGGCAACATCTAGGTCAAAGGTCTAGGTCGCAATGTCAAAATTGTTGGTACTGACAGAAAGGTCATGTCACAAGGAATACACATGTGAAATATGGTAGCCGTACCTGTTATGGTTCAAAAGTAATGGCCAAGGTTAAAGTTTTTTTCGAGAATGGCAACATCTAGGTCAAAGGTCAAGGTCGCAAGGTCAAACATTTTGGTACTGACAGAAAGGTAATGTCACAAGGAATACACATGTGAAATATGTTAGCCGTACCTGTTATGGTTCAAAAGTAGTGATCAAGGTTAAAGTTTTTTTCGTGCAGACAGGCCAAAAACTACATCTAGGTCAAAGGTCAAGGTCGCAAGGTCAAAAATGTTGGTACTGACAGAAAGGTCATGTCACAAGGAATACACATGTGAAATATGGTAGCCGTACCTGTTATGGTTCAAAAGTAATGGCCAAGGTTAAAGTTTTTTTTGTGCAGACAGACAGACAGACCAACAGACAGACCAACAGACAGACAGGCCAAAAACTATATGCCCCCCCAATCGGAGATTCCGTGGGGGCATAAAAATGCGGCATCCAAAGTGTTAACAAGATTTCCCTTCAATTTGGCCTAGTGACCTAGTTTTTGACACGGCATGACCCATATTCGAACTTGACCTAGATATTTTAAAGACAAACATTCTGACAAAATTTCAAACTGCTGAAGCAAAAATTGCGGCCTCTGGAGTGTTAACAAGATTTTCCTTCAATTTGACCTAGTGACCCATATTCGAACTTGGCCTAGATATCATTCAGCTCAACATTCTGACTAAATTTCAAGCTGCTGAAGCAAAAAATGCAGCTTCTACAGTGTTAACAAGATTTCCCTTCAATTTGGCCTAGTGACCTAGTTTTTGACACGGCATGACCCATATTCGAACTTGACCTAGATATTTTAAAGACAAACATTCTGACAAAATTTCAAACTGCTGAAGCAAAAATTGCGGCCTCTGGAGTGTTAACAAGATTTTTCTTCAATTTGACCTAGTGACCTACTTTTTGACCCAACATGACCCATGTTCGAACTTGACCTACATATCATCAAGACAAACATTATGATAAAGTTTCAACATGCTCAAGTTGAAAATGTGGCCTCCAGAGTGTTAACAAGATTTCTCTTCAATTTGACCTAGTGACCTCGTTTTTGACCTCATATGGCCAAGTTTCGAACTTGACCAAGATTTGATGGAGATGAATGTTCTGATACACTTTCATGAAGATTGGATGCAAAATGTAGCCTGTAGAGTGTTAACAAGCTGAAATGTTCACGACGGACGACGGACAAAATGTGATCACAATAGCTCACCTTGCACTTCGTGCATAGGTGAGCTAAAAAAAATGGATTCAAGATCACTTGACTAATTATAAAACTTGAATAGAATTAAAAATAATGTTGGAAATGGTGAAATTGCTCATGAACAACGAATGTCTCCTTTTGCCACTACTAATTGTTTTCAAGTCGTCTGCTGAAGGTTCATCAGCATTTGGAAAAATATTTAAATAACTCCTCACAACAATTGAACCCAGTTAGCCTTTTTTCCTGACGACTTTGAAGACATTTAATATAAAACATGAAAAGTCTCTATAAATGAAGGTATTATTACTGAATACAGTTGAAAAAATGTGGCAAAAGGAGAAATTGCTCGTTTGAGCAATTTCTCCGTTTTCTACAATGTTTTCAAGAGTCGTCTGCTGCAGATGTGTCAAAATGTGTCTATAGGTAGGAAAGGGCTATACATGTATATCTTCTCTGAACCCTTTCACCAAGGCATTCCTATTTTGATAAATCTGCAGAAGTCCACTTTTAAAAAAACTGTGACAAAAGGTAAATTGCTTACAATGAGCATATATCTCCTTTAATTTCTCCAGCAGATAGGAATAATTTAAACAATCTTGGTAGAGGGTCACCCATTTAAGAACATTAAGCCAAATCATTTTTAAATGTTTCCTTTCTGTTTCCAAGACAACCACAGTTTTCCATGCAATTAAACAATTTAAATTCTTTAAACAATTTTGAAATGGAAAACCTAAGCAACATTCCTGTGAAATTATTTTGAAATTGGTTCCTACATTTACAAGACCTTTTTTTTAAGTTGTTTAATGGAAGTTGTGAAAGGACAGACAATGACATGATCAGGTGAGCTAAAGAACATGCTTCCTGCTCAAAGGCAGGTCACCGGATAAAAAAATGTGCTTATTATTGATTTAATCCAGTTAAACTGTTTGCGCTAACTAAACACATTAATTTGTCAAATTTTGAAAACATATAAGGGGCTTCTTGTTTAGCCCTTTCCCATAAACAGAAGCCATCTGACTCCTCTGCTACAGATGATTTTTAAAAAAATATGACAAAAGGAGAAATTTCTCAAAACAAGCAATTTCTCCTTTTGCCATAAATGTTCTCAACCCTATTCGATAACTATCCTATCATTTATAAATAGTTTCAATTTTTATGCCTAAATGTTTGAGTCAGTTTACAAAGTTGTCTACTGCAGATTTGATGTATGAAAGAAAGTGCTGGAAATATATAGTGTTCACTGATTACGGTATATCAATGATATGGTCAGGAGAGCTAAACCAAGAGCTGTCGGAGGACAGAACTCAACTATACGCCGCTTTTTCACTTAATTTAAACACTATTAATTATATTGCACTTAAGTACTATTAAATCATATATACTCTATATGTAAAAGCAAATGAATAGATACATACATTTAAATATATATTATCTAAAAATCAATTGTATAAAAATGTATGAACATTGATATCAGTACTCGCCTCCAAAAGTTGTATTCTTCGATATAAAAATGGTCGAAAGATCTAAATGCTCACAAATTTTAGATAACAGTTCAAAGCATCAAGTGAAAAGAACAAACATTATTCAGATGTAAGTGAAGATCACAACAAATTTCCTAAGTCAATCAAGGGCCATAACTCAATATTTAGGATACTATGGAGTTATCTAACCTAATTGTGTGATGGTCCTGAACAAATGTTTGTTTGTTTGTTTGTTTGGAGTTTAACGCCGCTTTCAACAGCTTTGGTCAATATCACGCAGTCAGTGCACCTACCCATGTTTTCCTGGCTTTCCCACACCAGTACTTACACAACATTCTTTCGAAGCCACTGACTACTTTCTCACATAGATCAGAGGTGAGAGGCAATGGAAAACATCGCCCGAAAGAATGTCGCCGCAACCCTGAACAAATGTGTGAATTATGAAACGATTTAAATGAAGGGTATTGGAGTTATAAATGGAAATGCCAGCTTGCCCTGAAACATTAACTGGTCGCCGACACCGGGGCGAGTAGTAAAGCCCTCATTATCCTTCGAATAGTCAAGCTTAAAACGAAACTTTATTTTGAGCTAAACACAAATGTTAAAACTGACGGAGTCCAAAAATAGCATAACATTAAAAAAAGTTTTTCCAATAGTTTGACCCCAAAACCCATTTGATATCTTGTAGAACTATATTTGATAAATGAATGATCACAATTAGAAATCAATGTACATGTAACCAAACAATTATGAATTTTTCAGTTCAGGGGAAAATTGACAGGAATCTGGCGAAAGAATTGTGTGGAAAAGATCAATAGGCCTTAAAATTGCGATGCATGGGTTGTTCCTAAAATAAATAAGGAACTGTGGTCTACCCCAACAATGAAGAAGACAACAAAAGATTTGGAAAAATCGTTCCAATTAGCACAAAAATATTAAAACCAAGTCCTTAGTTCCTTTTGTAATGTTAATGGACAAACTCCTGAATACAGATAAGAAGGAAGAATTCACAATGACCCAAAGTGCTTTTCAACTCTGTGCTTATGCACATAGATACTTATCCAACTTGAGAAGACCTCGAGGTATGTTGTATCAGACAGATATAAGCAATTGTGTAATGCCACTACATGTACACCTCTTACAGGTGGTAACCTTTTTCGGGATGATTTGGAGAAACAAATAAACACATTGGATGAGCTAAGAAAAGTGGGGCTAGATCTTAGCAAATCAAAACCTGATAAACCCATCACACAAAATAAGACAAATCAGGGAAATTACAAAAGACATGACGAATTCAAGAGGAAATACCAATACGCTTTCAAATATGAAAGAGACAGCTCTTTTTTAGGGAAAAAGAGTTGACCCTATCAGTCGGCTCACAAAAGATACAACAAGAAAAACAACAAACAGAAATAGAGAAACCAATAAATAGTGAAACTGTAAGTTATTGTTTATTCAAATCATTGAAAGATAAACCTGACAATTTCCGAGCAGGGCAAATATCTTAATGCTATGGGAAATGGACGGAACTGACTAATTTAGACCTAACATTGTTGAACATTGTCAAATATGGATATGAGATTGAATTTGTAACAAAATGTAAAAAGCGTGCAATCAAAATGAAATATCAACTAGAATTGTTTTGACAAAAACATATGTCTCCCCCTCAAATATCTGTCATCTGCCTTGATGAGGTGAACATGTGACCCACGTATCATGAAAATCCTTTAAGGAGATATGGAGTGGACACAAAATAAAGCCTCAAACCTTTGACCTTCAAGCGTGACCTTGACCCAGTATGGTCGAGACGCGGGTTCTGCACGTCGCCTTGATGAGGTGAACATCTGACCCAAGTTTTATGAAAATACTTCAAACCGTCTTGGAGATATGGAGTTGACACAAAATAAAGCCTCAAACCTTTGACCTTCAAACGTGACCTTGACCCGGTATGGTCGAGACGCGGGTTATGCACGTCGCCTTGATATGGTGAACATGTGACCCAAGTTTCATGAAAATCTTTCAAGCCGTCTTGGAGATATGGAGCGGACACGAAATAAAGCCTCAAACCTTTGACCTTCAAGCGTGACCTTGACCCTATATTGTCGAGACACGGGTTCTGCACGTCGCCTTGATGAGGTGAACATGTGACCAAAGTTTCATTAAAATCCTTCAAGCCGTCTGGGAGATATGGAGCGGACACAAAATAAAGCCTCAAACCTTTGACCTTCAAGCGTGACCTTGACATTGACCCTATATTGTCGAGACGCAAGTTCTGCACGTCACCTTGATGAGGTGAACATGTGACCCAAGTTTCATGAAAATCCTTCAAGCCGTCTGGGAGATATGGAGCGGACACGAAATAAAGCCTCAAACCTTTGACCTTCAAGCGTGACCTTGACATTGACCCTATATTGTCGAGACACGGGTTCTGCACGTCGCCTTGATGAGGTGAACATGTGACCCAAGTTTCATGAAAATCCTTCAAGCCGTCTCGGAGATATGGAGCGGACACGAAATAAAGCCTCAAACCTTTGACCTTCAAGCGTGACCTTGACCTTGACCCTATATTGTCGAGACGCAGGTTCTGCACGTCGCCTTGATGAGGTGAACATGTGACCTAAGTTTCATGAAAATCCTTCAAGCCGTCTCGGAGATATGGAGCGGACACGAAATAAAGCCTCATACCTTTGACCTTCAAGCGTGACCTTGACCCTATATTGTCGAGACGCGGGTTCTGCACGTCGCCTTGATGAGGTGAACATGTGACCCAAGTTTCATGAAAATCCTTCAAGCCGTCTGGGAGATATGGAGCGGACACGAAATAAAGCCTCAAACCTTTGACCTTCAAGCATGACCTTGACCTTGACCCTATATTGTCGAGACGCGGGTTCTGCACGTCGCCTTGATGAGGTGAACATCTGACACAAGTTTCATGAAAATCCTTCAAGCCGTCTTGGAGATATGGAGCGGACACGATTTCGGACAGACGGACAGACAGACAGACAGACAGACGCCCAGGACAAAAACAATATATCTCCCCTGTATACAGGGGGAGTGATGAGGTGAACATGTGACCTAAGTTTCATGAAAATCCTTCAAGCCGTCTCGGAGATATGGAGCGGACAAGAAATAAAGCCTCAAACCTTTGACCTTCAAGCGTGACCTTGACCTTGACCCTATATTGTCGAGACGCGGGTTTTGCACGTCGCCTTGATGAGGTGAACATGTGACCCAAGTTTCATGAAAATCCTTCAAGCCGTCTGGGAGATATGGAGCGGACACGAAATAAAGCCTCAAACCTTTGACCTTCAAGCGTGACCTTGACCTTGACCCTATATTGTCGAGACGCGGGTTCTGCACGTCGCCTTGATGAGGTGAACATCTGACACAAGTTTCATGAAAATCCTTCAAGCCGTCTTGGAGATATGGAGCGGACACGATTTCGGACAGACGGACAGACAGACAGACGCCCAGGACAAAAACAATATATCTCCCCTGTATACAGGGGGAGACATAATTAATGGGAAACAAGACTTAGTAAGTAGTGATTTGCTTAAACAAATTCAGGATAAAGCAGTGGTTGTAAAATCTTCACATGAAGAAGGAGAAATAATTTCACACATTTGTATCCGTCCTAAATCAGATGGATCCTATGGACTAATACTCAATTTAAGTAAGATTGATAATCATATTGAGAAAACACACTTCAAAATGGAAACACTTCAAAACAAGCTATAATTAGTTAAAAAAGAGTGTTATTTCGCAAAAATAGATCTGAAGGATGCTTATTATTCTATGGGCATTGCATATCAAAGTCAAAAACAACTAAAATTCTCATGGAAAGGGAAACTTTTTTCAATTCACATGCCTGGCTAATGGATTATCTCGAGCTCCTAGAATTTATACCAAGCTATTGAAACCAGTTTTTGCTTCCTTTAGAAAAGTAGGACACAGCAATGTTCCCTATATTGATGATAGTTTGTTAAAAAGTGAAACTAAAGAATCTTGTAGTGAAAATGTGAATGATACAGTAGGCTAATGGACAGGTTTGGACTGACAATTCATCCAGGAATGTTTGTGATTACACCCACTCAGTGCATTGAATTTGTTGGATTTACTTTGACATTGACATATTCAGGATATCATGAAGATATATTCATATGTTCATAAAGAACTTCGTTGCCTCAACACACATTTATGAATGAAATGTATATATGAGGAGAATCAAGTGAGTTGAGAAAAATGATTCATATCTGACTTTGTTAACCCTTTCCATCATACGACAATTCTGCAGCAGACGGCTTTGAACATATTTTGTCAAATAATAGAAAATCTCTATAATTGAGTGGATAACCTATGACTAAAAGTGGAAAACATTGAGGCAAAAGGAGAAATTGCTTGTTTTGAGCAATTTCTTCTTTTGTCACTATGTTTTCAAAAAGCTGTCTGCTGCAGAGGCGTCAGAAAGTGTCTTTATGAGGTAAAGGGTTAAAATAAGAATAATTCAGGGTGATACCCCAAAATGCAGACATCACTTGAGTAGTTCTCAAATACCGGTACTTAGAAGATTATATTGTTTCAAAGCGCATTTATGATTGAAATGAATATTTCAAGGAGGTTGATAAGAATTGAAACAATGGATTGCTTATTATTATGATTGGGAATTAATACTTCCTATATAGATGATATTCACATTGAGAGTGATATATATTATGAATGCTATATATACTTATCTATATAAATGTTTAAAATCAGTTATCTTGGGTTTCATTTTCAAATACAAATTCTTGGAAATTGGACTCTAAAAACTCCCAATGATTCGAAAATGTAGATTGGTTCCAACATAATTGGAAATTTAAATGAGACTTACCTGTAAGTTGAAGTTTGACTACAATTCTGTTGGAACCAATCTACTGAGAATCATAGGTCCCGCACTATGACCCAACCCATGCAGAAATGACCATTTCCAAGAATTACATCTCTGAACATCTGAAGATGCGTCATGTAATAGGTCAAAGTTCACTCCTATGATTCTCAGTAGATTGGTTCCAACAGAATTGTAGTCAAACTTCAACTTACAAGTAAGACTCATTTAACTTTCCAATAATATTCCAGATATGAAAGCCCTAGCACAAGTACTTATTGAGAAAAGGTAAAAAAAACAAGAGCACCGCGTACGGCACAGACGCTCGACTGATAGGGAGAAAAAAAAAAAAAAAATGAGCTAAACAAAAAACCTTAACTGGACGCCCACGCCGCTGCCGACGACGCCAGGGTCATGACAATAGCTCTCTTTTTTTTCAAAAGTCGAGCTAAAAATGAAAATGCCAACTTGCCCTAAATCTTTAACCAAAATCATGTTTTTTACCCCAAAAAGAAGGTCACACTCAGCATCTTCAGTATTCAATGTGAAGAAAGGTATTAGATGTAACTATATTCCAATTATGAAAGCCCTAGCACAAGTTATTATAAATTAAAATGCCAACTTGCCCTAAAAATTTAACCAGACACCGGGGCAAGTATTAAAGCTCTCATTATTCTTCGAATATTCAAGTTAAAAACAAGCTTTCTGTTAAAAGGCAGGTGATATGCAATATGTGCTTAATATTGACTTTATCCAGTTAAACTGTTTACTTTTTTTTAATTTTTCAAATTTTGAAAAAACATAAAAGGGTCATCTTGTTTAGCCCTTTCCTATAAAGTACTATTTCTCAACTATTTCATTGTCTTAACCTTTTCTGTATGTATATTTGTGAATATCAACCATGAGCTGTTTATGCTTAAGTTGAAAATAAAATTTCTGTTCTGTATAAACAGAAGCTTTACAACAGTTTTTGAAAACCATATGATAAACGGAAAAAATTATCAAAACAAGCAATTTTTCCTTTTTCCACAATGTTTTTCAACTTTATTTGATAACTAAACTAAACCAATGTTGTGGGTACTCAAAAGAATCGTCTTACTGAGATGATTCTTTAGAGTACCCACAACATAGGATTTGTTTTAATAATAAGAGAAAAATTGTGAGAAAAGAGCTAAAGGCTTAGAAATATAGAAATATAGTGTTCATTGATTATATCAGTCAGCTGATCGAGCCAGTTCTATGTGCAGGATGTATACCACAGTGACAAACAATCCAGCAATAAATTTACAGACACATAAAAACCAGTTACAGGGGAAATAAATCTTGTTTTGATGATGAAGCTACAATCAAATTACTTCCCTTGTAATGTACCTATACATGTACCAGGAACTATAAAAATTCTTATTCTTAAAAACGAATATACCTAGCTGTTAAGTCTTTCCTGATATTGGGCAATAAGGTCTTTTATCTGGATCATCTATTAATAATTAATAATAGTCTAGCTAGTTTGTGGATATTTATACATGTATATATGCTGCTCTGATGTTTTGGATTTGAAAAAGGATGGATACCACTACTTGTTTTAAAATAAAAAGGTCATTTCTGACTTAGTACATATAGTTACAAACAATACACCTAAGCATGTTTACTTCCCAAATCCTTTACTTTTTGCCAGGCTCTAGACAGATAGGCTTTCTGTAGTACCTGTACCACTTGTAAACACCCCTTTTCCACATACAATAAATGTGCAGCAGACGAATTTGAAAATATCTCGACAAAAATATGAAAAATATTAGTAAATGGAAGCATTATATTTTAAAAGAGATGAAAGCATTGTGGCAAAAGGAGAAATTGCTCATCATGAGTAATTTCTTCTTTTGCCACAATGCTTTCAAATGTCGTCTGCTGCAGATGCGTCACAATACATTGATAAGTGGGAAAGGGGGAACTAACTTAACTTACCAGCCAAAGCAAGATGATTCTCACTCTTGCCCTCCTACAAAAGTCAAAAGCAGATGCCTTAACCATTGTGACAAAAGGAGAAATTGCTTGTTATGAGCAATTTTCTTCTTTTATCACAATGTTTACAAAAGCCGTCTGCTGCAGAGGGTTAGGGTTAACAACTAGGCTATAGAGATAGGTATACTTATTGAGATAAGAATTGAGAACATTATGATTTTAGGAGTAATTTTTCATGACAACCAATTTCTCCTTTCGCTAAAGTGTTTCCAAAATCGTTGAAAGTCATCTGCAAGTGAGAAATAGCTGAATCCTTTCCAACCTGCAAGAAATTTGCAGCATACAACTGTAAAAAAACATTGGTTACAGTATGAAAAATTTCTACAAAGGAAATGAAGATCATTGATAAAGAGTTTAAAACATTGTGACAAAAGCAGAAATAGCTTTTGCATCAATGTTTTCAAAGGCAGTCTGCTACAGAGGCATCAGAAAGCGTCTGTATGCGAGAAATGGTTGACCATTTGCTACATACAGAAAATCTGCATCAGACGACAGAAATATCTGGGAAAAAATATGAAATGATTCTAAAAATGAAAGTAATTAGTGAAAAGATTTGAAAACACTTATTATGAGCAAATTCTCCCTTTGCCACAAAGTTTTCAAAAGTAGTCTACTGATAGCTTGTGGGAAAGGATTAAAAAGCATATAAAGAAAAAGGAGTAACACACATAACCCTACCTGATCTAATTCCATAAACAAAGCCTGTTGACTTGTCATGGTGACAGCCACTTTCTTTATATTCTCTGCGGTTCCCCTGGACCCTGTGGACCCACTTGAGGCTCTGGCACTCTGGGGTCCCTCCATCTTCGGCTTTACTTTCTGTCTGCTTTGTTCGGATCAAGTTCCTCCCTTGTCCTTAATTTATTTAGAAGATTTCGTTTCTGTAAGTAGACAAGAAAACCATGACAACAAATGCTAAATGTGTCATTACTTTCATATCATCATGTAATTGATTAACCCTTTCCCTCATACCATAATTCTGCAGCAGACGACTGAACATACTTTGTAAAAATATAGAAAATCTCTATAATTGAATGGATAACCTATGACTAAAAGTGGTAAACATAGTGACAAAAGGAGCAATTGCTCTTTTTGAGCAATTTCTTCTTTTGTCACTATGTTTTCAATAAGCTGTCTGCTGCAGAGGCACCAGAAAGCGTCTATATGAGGGAAAGGGTTAAAGCAATCTAACTGTCTATGTATTGCAAAACTCATTAAAAAATTGAGTAAAAGGCTAAATTGTAAAGTTAAGGGGCAGGGCATTCAGACAAAGTGCTAAACACAGCATCGTCACAGTTTCTACTTTTTTTTCACTGCAAATATTCCAATCTGGACATATTTGAGCCAACCAGAAACTTATTTGAGGCGGTAAATTTGGCCACCTGTCGCCTCTTAATGGTCTGTTCATTGTTCTTAAATCCTTATTTGACCTCCAAACCCCTATTGTAGGTACTCAGTATTTATCTTTTGCGTACCGACAATATAGCTTTTATTGATTTAGAAGAGAAATTTCTTGCAAAGACCTCCTGTTTACTCCTCCTTGACTCAAACTCTATATGATAATGTCTTATTATTACTTTGCATGTAAATTGTGACTATTTGTCTATTCAGTCTTATTACATGACAGTATGTAGAAAAATATTGTTGTGTCTGTGTAAACATGCACATTATACTAGTTTACAATTTTTCCCCTTTTTTTCTAAAATGCCGCGAAATTTTCCCCTTCTCAAAGGCCCCAGGCCCCTTCCCATTTTTAGAAAAAATTGATTGGACAAAATTTTACCATATATGATTTATCTATCGTAAAGAGTAAACACAAAGGATCTTACTCATGTTTTTGTGTGTTTTAATCCTTAACCCTTTCCCTCATACGACAATTCTGCAGCAGACGACTTTGAACATATTTTGTCAAAAAATAGAAAATCTCTATAATTAAATGGATAACCTATGACTAAAAGTGGAAAACATTGTGGCAAAAGGAGAAAGTGCTCGTTTTGAGCAATTTCTTCTTTTGTCACTATGTTTTCATAAAGCCGTCTGCTAGCCTGCAGAGGCGTCAGAAAGCGTCTATATGAGGGAAAGGGTTAATTAATCCATCTCTTAGAGGATAAGTTAGTTTAAACTTATTTATTTTACATTGATTGCGAAACAAGCTTTCAGCTTATATTAATCACACTCAATGTCTTCTTCCCTGGAGACTAAACCAGTACTCGCGCCTTTTGTGTGGAAATCTTAGAGGATTGGCCTACATTAATCACAGTTCCTTGATTTTATTTAACCTAAATAGATATTTAATAAAATAATTACAGATATTATTCACACAAGACGTAAAGGGAGTTTGGGCGATATTTCGTTTAATTTTTATTTACCAATTTTGTCTAGTTTATTAAATTGAAAGTTGTCAAAAATAAAATAGTTGACGATTTTAAATTTATTGAACTTATAAATTGAGTTTTCATGGATTAAAGTGGCTCAATTCAATGTTAATTATGATTTATTTAATCGTTGCGATAGCTGTCAAGCAGGGTTGTCAAAATGTTTTCTTGTAACAGATCAAATGAGGAAAGTTATAGATCAGGCTGGGTGTCAGGTCAAGGGCAAAGCCCAAGTGAGCAAACTAAATTACTAATAGATCAAAGAGTGATTTTAACAGATGATTTTGATCAGCAATCGGGTAATTTTGACAACCCTGTGTCAAGAATGTAAATGTCATGATAAAGTTGTTCGAGGGGGTCTCATAAATGCTAAAGGAATATTGAATAGAGTGTTTAGACTTCGTTTACCAAATGAATAACAGGTGATAAAACAAGCAAGCGAAAGTCTGAATTATCTCATTCCTGTTACACAATATTAACACTATTTTGTTGTTTAACCATAAAACATATCCTTAATGACTGTAAACATTTAATTTAAAAATCAAAATTACATTCTATTTGTTTGTATTTTCTGTTTTTGAACTGTTCAAAGTGTTCCGCTACAGCTATGAATCTATCCACTGTATTGGACTGTAGCAGTAGACCTGTGTAAGCCTTACTAAAGTCACATTTTTTTCTACGGGCCTTCTTGCACATTGAGTCAAGCATTTACAGAAATGTCATCGGATCATTTGACGAGTAAATTGCCTGCATAATAACCGTGGAAACTTACCAGATTCGCCGACAAGATGAAGTTGATATCTTTCTTGTGCTTTTGCCTTGTTTACTTCCTACTTCCCGTTTGTTGTTGTTTCTGATAACACTCGTTTCGTACCATTACAATGTCGTACTAAGATATAAAAAAAAACGTAACACAGGTAAAAACAATATTTACATTGCTGTAAGCATTTCGTATCATGATTTAAATAATACAGTCTTTGGCTATTCCTAATAATTATTTGACCAATATTTGCAGTGAATACGGAAATGGATAACTCGTTTATACATTTGTATTTTATTTAGTTGACCATGTGTTATGTCCCTTATTGATACCAAGGCGAGATAACTCTTGGTTTATACATTTGTATTGTATTTGGTTGACCATGTGTTATGTCCCTTATTGATACCAATGCGCATGCCATTTCATAGGTACCATCCTTTTAATCCTTCACACACAAACATTGCAGCTGAAGACTCATCAATGCAAAATATGTGGAATATTTCCTTAAATAATAGATGAATAATTGAATAGATATGAAAACATTATGGCAAAAGAAGAAATTGGTCATAGTGAGCGATTTCTTCTTTTGTCACAATGTTTTTCAAAGTCGTCTAATGCAGATGCATCAACAGGCGTCTGCAAGTGGGAAAGGGTTGAATTATTGTTGAAGAGTACTGTAAGAATTATATGAAGGCAATTACCAAGATTTTTAAGAATTAATATGGCTATCATTCCTGTAAAATGCGGGATAAACAAACAAAACAAACATGTTGTAAACGGACGGCGTCTAAAATATCAGATGAAGTACAGGGGTTGTTGAACAACATAAATCAGGAGATCGGCCTTTGAAAGATAAGACATGGCAGTATAGATCACATCTATTGACTTGTATGGTCTTTAATAATGTTGTTGACTATTTAGAATACACAGGCGATGGTTGGTAACCCTCTCTCTCTCGGTCTGTCTGTCTGTCTCTGTCTGTCTTGTCTGTCTGTCTGTCTGTCTGTCTCTCTCTCTCTCTCTCTCTCTCTCTCTCTCTCATCGCTCTCTCTCTCTCTCTCCTGTCTCTCTCTCCTCTCTCTCTCTCTCTCACTCTCGCTCTGTCTTCTGTCTGTCTGTCTGTCTGTCTGTCCTGTCTGTCTGTCTGTCTGTCTGTCTGTCTGTCTGTATGTATGTCCTGTCTGTTCTGTATGTATGTCTCTCTCTGTCCTGTCTGTCTGTCTGTCTGTCTGCCTGTCTGTCTCTCTGTCTGTCTCTCTCTCTATCTCTCTCTCTCTCTCTCTTCTTTTTCTTCTTGTTCTTTTTCTTTCTTCTCCTCCTCCTCCTCCTCCTCCACCTCCTCCTCCTCCCCCTCCCCCCTCCTCCTCCTCCTCCTCCTCGTCCTCCTCCTCCTCCTCTCCTCCTCTCTCGTCCTCCTCCTCCTCCTCCTCCTCCTCCTCCTCCTCCTCCTCCTCCTCCTCCTCCCTCCTCCTCCTCCCTCCTCCTCCTCCTCCTCCTCCTCCTCCTCCTCCTCCTCCTCCTCCTCCTCCTCCTCCTCCTCCTCCTCCTTCTCCTCTCCCCTTCTCCTCCTTCTTCTCCTTCTCCTCCTCCCTTCTCCTCCTCCTTCTCCTCCTTCTTCTCCTCCTCCTTCTCCTCCTCCTTCTCCTCCTTCTTCTCCTCCTCCTTCTCCTCCTCCTTCTCCTCCTCCTTCTCCTTCTTCTTCTCCCTCCTTCTTCTTCTTCTTCTTCTTTCTTCTTCTTCTTCTTCTTCTCCTTCTTCTTCTCCTCCTTCTTCTTCTTCTTCTTCTTCTTCTTCTTCTTCTTCTTCTTCTTCTTCTTCTTCTTCTTCTTCTTCTTCTGTCTCAACACTCTCTTCGGTCCCCCTGCGCTAAATAATATGTAACTAGGTTTTTTCGTCGTTGTTTTGTAGATTGACTATAATAGAGAGATAGGGTATTTAAAAAGCATTCACGAATGTACCGTGTCTATTTGTTTTCAAGTGCACTGGGCCAAATGATTTATTTTATTCCCAACGTATCGTCAATAAATTGTCACAATGATAATTTCGAAATTCAATTACGTTTGAAAATGTGTTTCCTTGTTTCGATAAAGATCCAGTCCTGAGGTCAGGTTAATCCTTTTCAACTTGCAGACGCATTCTGACGCGTATCATTATGCAACAGACGACTTTTGAAATCATTTTGGCAAAGAAGAAATTGCTCATAAATGTTGCATCTATTTAATATTAAAATTTCAAATAAGTAGAATTTCCATAGTTCTACCTCGATGTTCTCAAGGTTGCATTTTTATGTATGTGGGAAAGGGTTTAACATTTAAATCGTCATTTTGATTTTGACTTTGCTTTGATAGAGATTGTGTCAATTCGTGCGTTCATGGTTTAAGATAAGAACGTTTTTATCAGAACCGAGGAAATATACATATGTCAAATGGTAAATTTGCCTTTCAGTTATTTGTATTTAAACAATTTAATATGTAGAGCATGCTTTTGTCTCACGCCATTATGTGGTCGACGGTCAAGGGACCGTGTAAGTTGTTTTACATTAATATTTTAAAAGCCTTGTTTCTAACAAAAATGCAAATGGGGACCTCGCTTCACTGATCACTGCCAACCCAGAATTACTTTTACATTTCAAACATAGTATCTGACCAAAGCAGTAGCTGTCATGGAACGACACTGTTTCAATTCCTCCAATCTTTTTCACATGAAGATAGTTTTGACGTAGCTGCACCAGACGGCTTTTGTAAACACTGTACCAAAAGGGACATTGCTTATAATGAGCAATTGCTCAATATGCCATACTGTTTTAACTATAATCTATAGTTATACTTATATTTGATGAGAGTTTCCATAGTTTGATGTTTTCAAAGTGTTCAAAACTGCTGCACATTTGGTGTGTCTAAGAAAAGGGTAAGAAACAAAGTATCACAGAATGATCCGAACAAAATGTACCACAGGGAATCGTCTTCGTAAATGTGCAGCAAAAATCGATATATGAACCGTTCCACGAGAAAACCAACAGTATTGCCTCTGCGTAATATATCGACCAAGATCAGCCTGCGCAGTCCGCGTAGGCTAATCCGTGCCGAAACATTCCGTTACAGACGGATAGAGGTATAGAGTAATGATTCCTGAAACAAAAAATCCACAGGATGCGAAAAGTGTCTGTCCGGGTTAAGCCTGCGCGGTATGCATGATCCGGATCGATACTTTAACCCTTTCCCTCATACGACAATTCTGCAGCAGACGACTTTGAACGTATTTTGTCAAAACATAGACAATCTCCATAATTGAATGGATAACCTATGACAAAAAGTGGAAAACATTGTGGCAAAAGGAGAAATTGCACGTTGTGTGCAATTTCTTCTTTTGTCACTATGTTTTCAAAAAGCCGTCTGCTACAGATGCGTCAGAAAGCGTCTATAAATTACCACATTAAATTTATCAAATACTGGGTAAGACTGATTCATATGGATCCTAACAGATATCCAAAACAGTGCTATTTAATGCTTAAGAAGTATGATGATATTGGTAGAATTAATTGGGTTACAAAAGTTAGAGAATTTCTATTTAAGTATGGCTTTGGTTTTGTGTGGCTTTCGCAAGATATAGGTAATGAAACGTATTTCATAAAACAAGTAAAACAAAGATTAAAAGACTGTTCCTTTCAAATGTGGCATAATGATATAAATACTTCTTCAAGATGTGATTTGTACAAAAATGTGAAAACATTATTAAATGTTGAAAAATATTTAAATTTAGACATTAAACCCTACTATAAACGTTCCCTGTCGCGTTTTAGATGCTCAAGCCACAAACTTAACGTTGAACTTGGTCGTCATTTTAATATTGAAAGAGAAAATCGAATTTGTTTATATTGCTTTATGCAAAAAGATGCCTTAGTTATCGAGGATGAGTTTCATGCCTTCTTTGTTTGTGAAAAGTTTAAGATTATTAGAGATTTGTATCTAAATACGTGGTTTAATGCGTTACCAAGCTTACAGAATTTTTATTGTCTTCTGCAAAATGAAAATCCATTAGTTATTAAAAATATAGCCATTTATGTTTCAAAGCTTTTTGAAGAAATTTGATTGTGCACATTACTACATTGTAAATTGAATGTAATATAATATGTATGTATTGTGGGCCGGAGGCCTAATTACGCAAATAAACTATTGTATTGTATTGTATATGAGGGAAAGGGTTAAAGCAGAGTCCACAATGCGGGACGGCTCATTATATCAATGTGCACCTCAATCTACACAGTCCAATATGCGTCTGAACCAATGCTCGCAACAAAGTTAAGTATCTATTATCGAGACTCCTGGGTAAGCATCATGATCCAAAGACGGCAGTGTAAGTTTTTCAATCTGCTCTAAATTCCGCCATTGATTTTGTAAACTCCGACCGTGGAGGTTTTCATGTGTCATGCCTAAAGCGATAAGGTCATTGTCATGATAAAATAGTTAACGAGGTCAAATTGACGTCACGTTTGACGACGAATCATACGAAACCAGAAATATATTCATAGTATGAATTTCATACATATAATGATGATTGCCACGCGTCTAGCGAGTTTGGCTTCTTATGCATCTGCGTACAGTGAAGACACGGGCTAGACTCTGCATCCTGAAAGTCTCACCAGAGTCTTCGCTGACTGCCTTAAATGCTATATAGACAAAAACTAGCCAACGTAGGTATACGCCAATGTTGTTTTAACCCTTTTCCTCATATATACGCTTTCTGCAGCAGTTGGCTTTTTGAAAACATAGTAACCAAAGAAGAAATTGCACAAAACGTGCAATTTCTCCTTTTGTCACAATGTGTTTCCACTTTTAGTCATAGGTTATCCATTTAATTATAGAGATTTTCCATTATTTGACAAAATATGTTCAAAGTCGTCTGCTGCAGAATTGTCGTATGAGGGAAAGGGTTAATGAAAAACCACAGCGGATTGTCAGTACTAACGGGGCATCTTTTGTAGTTTTTGCCAAAAAGATTATTTAGGTCTTTATAACATATAGGCAAACAACGACGACTCCTGTGAGACTAAGCGTTTGGACAGTCTCAGATGAGTGTTCACTGTACGCAGATGCAATAAGACGTGACTAATTAGTTATGTATTACAGATACTCCCAAGTGTTGACAGTGGCATTGTTGGTTCACCTGGTCGCAGCAAGCACAGGTAAGTGTCAGTTGGATCATCCCTGATAAGACCGCTGCGTGTGTCCAGGAGTATATAGTCTTACGTTATCTTTACACGATTAGGCATATAGTCAATCGAAACTGTTCTTCTATAAGCGTAATCTCGAGTTTTGTTCGCTCGATATTTGACCCTTGGCCCAGACTAGTAAATAATAATTCGAAAATAATTCAGTCTTCCTATAAACTCTTGTGTTGTTAAACATTTGTAAATTCTTGTCGAATTGGGTAAATTTATGTAACATAAATGTAGATTCTCAAACAATAACGTCACCGTTTAGACGCGCGTGCCGTGTAACAGATGAACTATTGACTCGAAAATGGACTATTGGACCTGTATTTTAGAATAAAAGCGAAAAGGAGTCAAATAGTCATTTTTTATTGAATCACACGTGACTGCTTCTCGTCCAATCAAATACTTTGATTCATAGTAGGTATATAATAATGTACTGTATTGAATGTAAGTCAGTTTCTGGATATGTGATGTGGGTACAAACAGTTCTGTTTGATTGATTAACTGGTGTTTTATACCACTGTCAATGGTTTTTCAGCAGTGTCACTGTTGAATTACTAGTATTACCGGTTACTATTTGTCGGACACATAGATACATCGTAAAGCTATCCAGGCAGTCTTTTGAGACAAGAAATTAAACCACTAATACTTCGTTTAAATCTTTGCTATGAATCGAGTCGACAGAACTGGGATCGAAGCCCAATCGACCGAGGCTGCAACTCTAATCATTACACAACTTAGTCGAGTGGTTACACACAGTCCATTATTTACTCTTTCAGCAACGATGGCTATATTGAGGTTTTTTTTGCAAACAATACAGATTCAGGTTAGTCAGCTCGTAATGAGCTGTCTTACCTGAAACCAGCATTGTTTGCCATGTATTGATCACAATATTCATAAACCCTGTTTTTACTTGATTTGATATATTGAGTCGCCCGGTTTTGATTTTGCACTCAAATCAAACAATCTGATTACAAATTCCTCTTGATAACGGTAGAATGTAAGTGCATACAGATCTAATCTACACTTATCACACATATCCTACTTCAAGGTACAGTAAAACGTTTGTATAGAGGCAATCCATGGGAACACACCTGCATGGTCGTTGTTCGCATGTGGTCTATAATTGCAGGGTCATGTATGCAGAAACTGAGTAATTGGGAAACTGAAAGAGTGGTTTCTATAGACAGGGAATCCCTATTCAAAGGTGGTCTTTCGCACAGGTTTGGCTGTACCTGATTTTCTTGATCGTCTCTCATATATATGAGCCGCGTCTTAATCCCTTCCCACATACACCAAACCTGTTGTAGACGACTATGAAAATATCTAAGCAAAAGAACAGAAAAATATCAACTAATGATAATGTAAGTATTGAATAGAATTGAAAACATTGTGGCAAATGAAGAAATTGCCCATTATGAGCAATTTCTCCATTAGGCACTATGTTTTCCAAATTCGTCTGCACCAGAGGCGTCAGAAAGCGTCTCTATGTGGTAACGGAGGGGGGAGGGGGGGGGGGGGGGGGTAATTAATGTATCTTCGTACAGTGGAGACTCAGACGACGAGGCTTTGCATCCGTACATCTGACGTATTTATATTAACCAATCACTAATGTCGTCATCTTTTGAATCACGCCAGGTTGCGAGGATGAGATATCGCATGACCAGTGCCAGGCCCTAGACTGTACAGCGTTTCCGGATCTGGCCCTGTCGTTCTGTCCGAATACGTGTCAACTTTGCCGTAAGTGTTGCTTGAATGATTAGCGGGTTTACGCGGGTTCCAACATTATATTATCTATATCACGGGGACAGGTTCGCCTGCCTAAACAACTCTTTGCTTTGCCGAACCAGTAAAGATTCTTGATTAACTCTTTCAGCGCCAAAGGCAATATTGAGCTTATTTCAAACAATGCATATTCAGGTGAGTCAGCTCGTAACGAGTTGTCTCACCTGAAATCTGCATTGTTTGGCTGTGTGTTATAAAAATATTCCAAAAATCCTATAACATGAAAATAGAGTCGTCCGAGTTTGAACATGGAAGAGTCTACTTTAAACAATTCGGCGCTGAAAGGGTTAATGGTAATCGTGACTTTGTTTCCTTGGCACTCCTGATTGTTGGGTTAGCGTTACGACTGACTCACTGTGGACAGGATAAATGGACCAGTAGTATTGGTAACGTATCAATAATGAGCAATTTCTACACATTGTTTTCAACATTATACTTTCATTTTCCAAGATTTTCCATAGTTTTGCCTAGTCGTCCGCTGCATATGTGTTATATTTGTTTATAATATTTGGTATGACCCACTGACTAACCTAAATGCGTGAATTTCCTCCGTTAAACCCGCGATATTCAGAAATCCATACCAAGTCCCGCCCTGACGTGTTAGATATACAGTACAGGACAATGACAACGGGCCGACACATTCCGTCTCAGGGGAAAAGAGGTATAGAGGAATGATTCCTGAAACAGAAACTCCACAGGAGGCAAACATTTTTTGTCAGGCATGCTTAGGCTGATCTGGGTCGATACATTACGCACAGGCCATACTGTTTGTTTTCTCGTGGGACGACTCATATGCAGTGTTTTTTTGTTTTTCTTTTCAGACATCCAAACCAACGGTTCTACTGCAAGTCCAGCTGTAGGTAAGTTTAGACGATCAATTCAACCGTTTTCCAAATCGATGCATCAACAGCAAGTGGCGTTCGACAACATTGTGGTAAAAGGGGATATTGGTCTTGTTTAAGCTAGGTTTCCTTTTTTCCAAAATGTTTCAACTCTATTAAATAATTTTTCTTTTATTTACAAAGATTGTCCATAATTTTCGGCTTAGATGTTTCACTCTCGTCTGTATCAGCTTTGTCGTATGAAGTGAAGTTTTTAACGCGGCCGCATCGACCCCGGGAGACCAGGATTGGATCCCCAGTCGGGTCTAAACATAGACATGGTGTACGCCAATACACAGTGTTAATTTCATTGTCTATATTGTATGTGTAATTGAATATTTCAGTGACAAGACAATATGGCTTACAAGCAATGTCATGCGAGTAGTCTAGACTGTAATAGTCTCCCCGGTCTATACGATATGTGTTATTTAATATGTAACGGTGTCAAGACCACATGGCCTACAAGCAATGTCATGATCTAGACTGTAATAATATCCCCGTTTTTAACTATATGTTTCATTAAACACTGTACACAAACAATGTCAGAATCTAGACTGTAATAGTCTACCCGGTCTATACGATATGTGTTATTTAATATGTAACGGTGTCAAGACCACATGGCCTACAAGCAATGTCATGATATAGACTGTAATAGTCTTCCCGGTCTATACGATATGTGTTATTTAATATGTAACGGTGTCAAGACCACATGGCATACAAGCAATGTCATGATCTAGACTGTAATAGTCTCCCCGGGTTTAACTATATGTTTCATTAAACACTGTACACAAACAATGTCAGAATCTAGACTGTAATAGTCTTCCCGGTCTATACGATATGTGTTATTTAATATGTAACGGTGTCAAGACCACATGGCATACAAGCAATGTCATGATCTAGACTGTAATAGTCTCCCCGGGTTTATCTATTTGTTTCATTAAACACTGTACACAAACAATGTCAGAATCTAGACTGTAATAGTCTACCCGGTCTATACGATATGTGTTATTTAATATGTAACGGTGTCAAGACCACATGGCCTACAAGCAATGTCATGATATAGACTGTAATAGTCTTCCCGGTCTATACGATATGTGTTATTTAATATGTAACGGTGTCAAGACCACATGGCATACAAGCAATGTCATGATCTAGACTGTAATAGTCTCCCCGGGTTTATCTATTTGTTTCATTAAACACTGTACACAAACAATGTCAGAATCTAGACTGTAATAGTCTACCCGGTCTATACGATATGTGTTATTTAATATGTAACGGTGTCAAGACCACATGGCATACAAGCAATGTCATGATCTAGACTGTAATAATATCCCCGTTTTTAACTATATGTTTCATTAAACACTGTACACAAACAATGTCAGAATCTAGATTGTAATAGTCTACCCGGTCTATACGATATGTGTTATTTAATATGTAACGGTGTCAAGACCACATGGCATACAAGCAATGTCATGATCTAGACTGTAATAGTCTTCCCGGTCTATACGATATGTGTTATTTAATATGTAACGGTGTCAAGACCACATGGCATACAAGCAATGTCATGATCTAGACTGTAATAGTCTCCCCGGGTTTAACTATATGTTTCATTAAACACTGTACACAAACAATGTAATTGTCTAGACTGTCATTGTTTTTAGAGTTTATTGTGTACATGTATATGCTATTTATTACTTTAGAATGTCAAGACCACATGGCTTTGTATGCAAACAATGCAATTGTCTAGACTGTCATTGCCTAAGAGCTTTATCCTTCATATGCTATTTATCATTTTAGAATGTCAAGACCACATAACGTACGAACAATGTCATACCCTAGACTGTCAGCAGTTCCCTGGACTGGCCCAGCAATACTGTCAACGCACATGCGGACTTTGCCGTACGTGACTTAACCCTTTCGCTGTCAAGTTCAATTAAAGGCCTTTTCAAACAATGCAGATTCCTGAAATATGCATTATTTGCCACTTAGACATTCAATTTTACCAAATTTATTGTTGAATGGTCCAATTTTCGTCGACTTTGTGATATTCGGCAGTTAGAAGTCTCATTGCATCCAGGCACATAATACACATGCGTGAAACCAGTCGGGTTATACTTCTAGTATTGCTGTAGAAGTTACTTTTCTGGTGCTCCAAATCGTATGCTATGGCGAGGCTGTGCATGTACACAGGCTTATCCGAGTCTTCACTGTCCGATGTGCAACTCTTAGCTCGCCTGATATGTCTCATGTATACGTAGTTAGTTAACCCTTTCCCACATATGGACGCTTTCAACTTTTTTCAATAATTGTTCTTTATTTGTATATAATAGTTTCCAAAGTTTTACTAATTGTTTTCAAAGTCATCTGCTGCAGATGTGTTGTGTGTGGAAAGTGTTCAGCTTTAAAATATTTCATTTTGTTCATAATCTGGGGCGAGGGGTCAATGTGCCTGGCCCAGTCATACGAAATACTTTGAAATTATAGTAATTGGCACTCAGCATTGATGGACTGACACGCAGTACTGGAAACTTAGCCAGTAAACAAACGCGCCAATTACATTCATTTATTTTACCTGTTTACCTCAGCTCACGCACAATGTGTGGACCTCGAGGACTGCAAAAGTTTTGGACCGACGATCTGCACCAAATTCCTGGACCTGGCAAAACGAGCATGTCCTTTATTCTGCAATATCTGTGGTAAATATGACATTCCTTTTGCTTCACACTCAATAAATATGTCTTTAAATAGCAGCGTTCATGTTGACCATAATCAGCTTTTGAAGGCCAACCGCCTCGATGGTGTAGTGTCAAAGAGTCCACTTCGGTTGCAAGAGGTCGCGGGTTCGATCAACCAAAATACTTTAAAAAAAAAAAAAGCGTACCCTCTATACCAGTTGTATCTGTCAAATGCTCGTGTCCATGGCATCGTTTCTGTTCTCCGCAAAGCGGGAAGCAATTGAGCGTTGTTCCAGTAAACCCAACCCTAGTATATCTGCTAAAATGGCAGATGAGGATCTGCCTACGTATCAAATGTAATCGGATCCATATTAAAAACTTTTGTCAAACGTTTCTTGAATCTTTCTATTACTTATTGGAGAAAAGCGGTGGGCCATATCAGCCTTTGCGAATCCGATCTACACTGGTCGCAAACGCCTTAATGTTTATTCTCCGGAATCACAGCTGGTATTGTCACCGTGCGGTACGACTGACGTGTGTGTGTTCATGTACCGTACGTCCGGTCCATTTTCAAGCATTTACTGGCTTGAATTAGGTCAAACTGTTTACGAACCGTAAGGACGAAGACGAGAGTTGTGAATTAAACAGCCTGCTTATAATGGACTTTTCCTTGTACAGAAATGATCCTGTAGTTTTTGAGGTCCTTTTTCACGAGTACAAAATATATGAACAAAGCCTTTACATTTTAATTAGATTGCAATTCAATATTCATGATTCAATCCAAATGTTTAACACTTATCTAGTAGACTCAATCCCTTTGCACATTCTTTACATACAGTCAAATATATACTAAAGACCACATTGGAATAGCGATTCCTTGTCTATAGCAACCACACATTTAGTTTCCCAATAACTCCTGTTCTGCATCAATGGCCCTCTTATTAAAGACCACCTGTGAACAAAGACCATAGTAATGTGGTCTTTATACACAGGTGCCACTGTATTTTCGAACGACTGTCTCAATTTCTTCTAGAGAAATTTAACAACAAAATGTCATGTTTCAATAAGCATGCACCGTCTGTATTTATATATTCTTGTTTATTTCAGATTCAGACATTATAACAAGAAGGCACAACGATGCACGCACCCTAGGTAACATGTAGTGTCCGTCTGTCACGGCACTATCTATCTGTAGACCGTTTGAATAATTCTCATGTATAAGCTTGTCTCATCAGTTAATTTTACCTTTATTTATTTGACATCGAGTGCGAAATAGGTTTTCAAACTGTTATTTTATATTAACCCTTTCCAACATACGACAAATCTGCAGCTGATGTCTTTTAGGATAAAAGTGAGATGTTTCTATAAAAGAAGGATTAGAAAGCTAACCCGGCACAACGTGAAATGCACTTACTTACCAACGGGACAAAGTTAGTCCTTGGTAATACAGCTTTACAATGAATATAGAGTATTATATATTGATTAGTGCTTTACAAAGCGTTAATAAATATGGTATAAATTATTTGATCAATAGTTTAACAGTTTTTCAAATACAGCATAACAACCAATACAAAACATGAAAAACAGCTGCGTAAGGTGTAACAGACAGAAGCACAATTTCGATATTCACACCTATAATATAATACAATACAATACAATACTATATATTTAATGTTTATCAGGCAGATTTGCGTATAGTAAATTGCAAATAGTTATGTACAAATAACAAAACGTAATCCTTTCACGAGAAGCAAAATAAAATAAAAATTGGAATAATAACTAATTGTTCAAATAATATAGACAGTGACAAAAGAAATGAGATTGAACGTGAAGATAATGATCGCATTAAAATGTATCTATATTTATATTTGCTTCCTTTATTTCTTTAATTGTAATGCAGTATTGATCATTTCAATAACCCACAAATTACATCGATAAGGTAGTCGTATATATACAATTACTTACTCAATACATGTGATAATTATAATATTGTACATCAAGATCAAACACATAACTATATGAAGTCTGATATCGGTTTACACTAAATATCTATAACCCACAATTAACATCGATAAAGTATAGGGAATATTATGTTGCAGTAACGATACTGGGTTTGATATTGTTCTACGAGGGGCGTGGACAATTGATATCTCGCGAGACCAAGCCAGGTCTCGCTACTGCAACATACTTTTCCGTTCATTTATGCCTTGTATAACTTTTAAGATAGAATAAAGAAAGAAAAAAATATAAATTTCTTCATTTTAAATAAAGAAATAACACAATTAACACATTGAATAAAATTTATGATTGGATTGTGAACCACGCCCTACTGCCTCATTTTTAAATGACATGAATTCACATTTCAATGACGTCACATCATATGTCAGTGACGAACCATTACCATATTTGACTTCACTAGGGTTGATTACAATACTATTTCAGATGAAAACATCAAATATATCCGAGGAATTTCCTCAGCAAGTTATTTGTTTATTTATGTATCGTACCTGATGTAGTTAATGTTTTTCAGGTGAGTCTAACAGAGAGAGTAGATTCGTACTGGATCAGTTACCAAATACAACAGTTTCAACAGTCAGTCATGATGACCAAAATGGAGGTAAGATACTCCTTAAACAATTAACTTGATCCGGATCTAGCTCCGATAGCTCAGTCGGTAGCGACACGGGCTGTCAATCCAAGGGCTATGAGTTTGAACCCAAACTCGACCAACATTTTTTCCGTCGTTTGACAAAGGTCAGAATGACAAGTTTGAATTCATCTTCTGGATTTTTGGTTAGAGAAAGCTGAACAATTGTTGAAAACGACATTAAACCCCAATCAATTAATCAATTGACCGGGTCAGGGGCGTAGCACCCTTTAGGCACTGTAGGCATTTGCCTACACATTTTTTCTCAAAATGCCACAAAATGCAGCTGCGGCGATATACATCTGCGTAATGTATCGTCCAGATCAGCTTGCGCTGTCCGCGCAAACTGATCCGACCGACACATTCCGTCTTAGGAGGATAGATGTATAGAGTAGTGATTCCTGAAACAAACAAAAAATCCACAGGAGGCGAACAGTGTCTATCCGGGTAGGCCTGTGTGGCATGCTTAGGCTGATCGGGGTCGATACTTTACGCAGATTCCACAATGTTGATTATCTCACGAGAAGGCCTACACATTGATTATTGCAAAGCTACGCCCCTGCGGGTCCTTTATGAAAAGAGGTAGTAATGGTTTTCCATCCTTGGCGCTCAGGATTATTTGGTAAGCATTACAATTGACTCGCTGGTGTCAGGATAAATGGATCAGTACGAGTAACTTACCCAGGAAATGCCGTGATATATCTGAACACTTTTTGAAAGCGGCAGCAAATACCATTCAAACACACATAGAAATTGTTCCGAGATCTTTTAGATTTAATATATATATGCCGTACAATTAATGTCATCAAGTTGAAACTGTTTCATTTATTTCACTATTAAATAGGTTATTTCATGGTAACTAATGTTGGGTACCAATTAGGGAAGTTCGCTTGAAAGGGGTCATGGCGCTGCGTGGTAGATGAAACTGTTCAAATATGTGTCAGAATTCAATTTACGGGCTTTTTTCATGAACAATTCGCGAAAACCATACATGCATGTAATCTGAGGAAATCTATTTAGTAAGAAACGTGCCAATGTGTGCCGGTACGTGAGCAATCGGCTTAGTGGCATGCATTTTAGGATCAACTCGGTTGTACATCATGTGCCACTCATTGTTGTCGTGATTTCTTTTGTTTATTGAATTATGTGTTGCATCGGAATTACTGGTCTTCTCAAGAATTCCCTTATTCCTGTGTAATACACAACATGCACTGACTGAATAGCAACTTACATATAGCTAACCATACCCCCACTCAGTCAATCGCTATAATACCATATATCGACTTAAATCAATCACTAAATTACCAATCACAACGACCTACAACATAGTCTTTCAACAACACTAAACACACTCAATCACAACATTATCTGAGAACAATACTCACGTATGTCCTCCTGTATTACAAATAGGTTTCCTGTGTCTATATTTCTATCAAATTGAAAACAAGTTTGGTTTAAGTATGTCCGGTATACATACGTAATGATCTTCGGAAAATATTGTCTTTTGTTACGGGTTTGTTTGTTTTATACTTGCTATAAAAGTTGTAGTTTATATGCAATAAAGTAGATTGTATTGTATAGTATTGTATTTGGTGAACTGTACATATATACAGTTTACATTAAAAACATTTTCGCCTGTCGCAGCTCATTTATATTCATGATTCGAGTTATTTACTAGAGTGTGCCAACTCGGGTGGGTCTACCAGATGTTTGTTCGTGGATTGTGATCGCTTTCCATTCGAGGCAGGACTGTATTGTGAAAAGAAATGCGGAGTTTGTCGTAAGTAGCTGCTCACTCACATGTTATTATAGGTGCTCTTCGAAAACCAACATTATATCATTGGCGATCAGTGAAGTCCTACACTCTTCGACAATAAACCACAGAGGGTTTTAAGAAACTACAATCAAACACTGTCTATTTGAATATACAGTTGTAATAAACTGTGGTTTTCTTTGATCATTGCTCAATCTTTGACATGTGTATACATCGGGTTCTATAAGAAAACATCGGTAATCATTACGCACATTAACCTTATTTCTACTACTTAATTGTGCAAATACGTAACTTCAGAGAGTTGTAATTTGGAAATGAAATGACGTAATTCCAGTTCGATTCTACTCCGAATGAATGAAGTTCATGCGGGCTATTTCTGATATTATCACAAGTCAAGTAATTCCAGTTCGATTTTACTCCGAATGAATGAAGTTCATGCGGGCTATTTCTGATATTATCACAAGTCAATATGGGGGGACTATTTAACCGCATCACATACCCTGAAATCGATTCACTTACCATATTTTGATATTTTTTGATGTTACGATTTGAACGGACTAGTTGTGATTACCATGCTTCGCATCAGGATAGGTTTGAAAAGATCGCTTCTTTGTTGCCATCGAATTATATAAAAATTGTCAATGCGCAAAAATACACCTGGCGGTTTAGGATCTTATTACCTCTCCGGGTTTTTTTGTCGTCATTTAAAGTTGTAATGGCGTTGAACTGGTCGGGGTCAACATTCTTATTTTTTTGTCCGAAGATGCGTATGAGTCTATATAATATATGGACGGACTGTGAATATTCTAGTGAGACCACGCGTATGTTCATACTAATGTGAGTCTCGACTGTACGCACATGTAATAATACCCCAAATCGCCAGCCAGACGCATCACGTGTATCTTCTATATACGTTTTATCTAATCTAGGTAGTTGCGACAATGTAAGTCCAAAGTGCTCTGACTATGGACCGGAAGTCTGCACGAAGAATCGAGAGTGGTCTGCCTTCAACTGTGCCAAATACTGTCAGTTTTGTGGTAAGTGATGTACATCTTTAAGATATAATCTATCAAATTCGTGGCTTTCATAACATTTTCTCGGAGTTGAATACTCTACGTCGTCCGTTGACACAAACTAGACTCACTGCACGTTGAGACCGCATTAACTATCCAGCTTATATCATGTCAATGTTCAATATAAAGGTGATGTAAAAAGACCGTTGGTCACACTGCGAAACAAAACAAAAATCACAGACTACCTTGCATAACGGATAATTAACCACGTATTAGTATTACATCAGTAAACGCAATACATCTGCACTTTATTTCTTTTAAATTTGAAGTTCAAATGTAAACGCAATACATCTGCACTTTATTTCTTTTAAGTTTGAAGTTCAAATGTAAACGCAATACATCTGCACTTTATTTCTTATAAGTCTAAAGTTCAAATGTAAACGCAATACATCTGCACTTTATTTCTTATAAATCTAAAGTTCAAATGTAAACGCAATACATCTGCACTTTATTTCTTATAAATCTAAAGTTAAAAACTCGAGCCTATACAACAATTGACCGCCTTCATTTGTTGAGATATTGACTAAATCTAAATCTTAATATTTAGTCCACGTTTTAGATTTAATCCGTATTCACCAACGCGTTTTAAACCGATCTCAATTTGGTCTAGTTTGTAAATGTCGTAAGCGGCCGCGCAGCGACTCTGGTTCCCGAATCAAGTTAAGACAGTACCATTCATCTATAGTCTATTTATAGATTTTCATTTTTATCGTAATTTCACATACATTTTTGATTTGCTTTGCTTTTAATAATCTGACTTTCATGTTCAGTACATACTTGATTCAAAGTTAACTTTGAGTACAATTGTCATCACAAAATGCAGACATGAAAATATTTAAACCACATAACTATCTGTTTCAAGATCAATTTTGTTCTTTTTCGCTGTTGCAGTTTCACATTTCATGAATATCGCGGTAAACACGATATCGGTGTATTTTGCCTAGCCAACAACATGTTTTGTCACGGATGCGATGTGAACATCCAGAAAACTTAAATGAAATGAAATCTTCTGGTTCTTACAAACAAAGTGTGATCGGATTAACTGAACTGTATTTAAATTATCACTGTAAATGTAGACAGCATTTCAACTTTTATATCAACTGGTAAATTTACAGTTTGATAAAATCAATTTCGTTCTTTTTCGCTGTTGCAGTTTCACATTTCATGAATATCGCGGTAAACACGATATCGGTGTATTTTGCCTAGCCGACAACATGTTTTATCACGGATGCGATGTGAACATCCAGAAAACTTAAATGAAATGAAATCTTCTGGTTCTTACAAACAAGATGTGATCGGATTAACTTATCACTGTATTTAACTTATCACTGTGCACTGTTAATGTAGACAGCATTTCAACTCTTATATCGACTGGTAAATTTACAATTTCGAGAAATAAATTCAAGTAAATTTTCATGCACTGGTTTAACGTTTTTAAAAAAAATGAAACTAGTTCCTATGTTAAGTCTTTCCAACGTACAACAGATATGTAGCACATTAAGTAAAAATTGGAAAATCTTGATAAATGAAGGTATAATTTATGGACATAAAGTAGAAAACATTGTAGCAAAAGGATAACTTTCTCGTGATCAATTTCTCTTTTTGTCACAATGTTTTAAAAAGTCGCTGCAGCTCTTGTCAGTCTTTCGTATTACGTGTACATTGAATTACGTTTCCTTGATTTTCTGAATGCTAATCACGAAACGAGTTTCGTCAACTCGAGATTGTTCGTTTGTAATCCGACAGCTTTGATTTTCAATTGCTCAATTTGCCACAATAATTTCAACTCTTTTCAATTATCTTACTATCATTTATAGAGATTTTTTACTTGATAATTTCAAAGTCGTCTACTGTAGATTTGTTTTATGTGGGAAACCCTTATCCACTCTCATGACTTACCGATACAAACGAAAAACAGATTTTCTGTGTGTCAGTCATTATTTGATAAAACATTATCATAACAGGGCTTGTGTTCAATTCAACCTCTTGTCCATTTATCTTTAGTATTATATGTCACTTTTCATGATCAGTTTAACTCTAAATTATCTCATTCACTTAAAACACAGACCCTGCCAGGTTAAATATCCTACATAAAACTTATATCTTCAATAACCGATATCAGCATTACTGACTACAGATTAAATTGTTCTAATGTATGTGGATTTAAATGATCTTTTTCCTTATTTCTTCATGTGAAACGAAATAGTGCGGCTTCTCTTTGATGCTTTGCATCAAACATCCGTCTTGTTCACGCCCTGTATACATATTTTCCTAACACATCGAGCTTTTGATAAGCACCGCATTCGTTGTGTAAGAACAATCTGAGTACACCCCTGATCAGTGCTAACCGAATGCAGCCAATACCATTTAATCGAAGGGACAATTGACTCGCGTTCCTTTCTATTTATAGACGTTTGTGAAGACAACACCGACTGTTCTTTCTTCAAACACGATTGGTGCCATACATTCCCGGATTTAGCAAACATTGAATGCAATCGAACATGCAAAATGTGTGGTAAGCATCAATCAGTATCCAGCTCCTCCTCCCCATCCCTCACCTTTGCCTCCTCCCCCTTGCTCCTCTTCTTTTTCTAGCATCTGCTCCTACCTGTCCGCCCTTCCCTTCTACCCTCATTGTTCTCTCCCCAAGCTTCCTTTCTCCTATCTATCACCTCCTCAATATCATTCCTCTCTTACCCCTCCGTTTCAGCCACTCCCCTCATTCTCCCTCATTCTTCTCCCCATCATCCACCTTCCCTGCTCCTGCTGTTTATCATGTTCCTCCCTCACCTCCTCGTGATCCTTCCTCTCTTACCTCTCCTTCTCACCTACTCCCCCCATACTCCCTCCTTCAACATCCATCCCCCTCAACCTGCTTCTCCCCATCATCCACCTTCCCTGCTCCTGCTGATTATCATGTTCCTCCTCCTTCTCCAATTCTCGACCTCCAGTTCATCCTCATTATTTAACAGCATCATTATTTTAATATTGATGTATTAAAACGTTTCAAATTAGTTCATTACCCTTTTGCAATAGTATTTTCACGAGAAACCCAACATTATGGAATCTGCGGAAAGTATCGACCCGGATCAGCCTAAGCATGCCGCGCAGGCTAACCTGGATAGACACTGTTCGCCTCCTGTGGATTTTCTGTTTCAGGAATCATTTCTCTATACCTATATTCTCCTGAGACGTAATGTGTCGGCCCGGATTAGCCTGCGTGGACTGCACAGTCAGATCTGGGTTGATACGTTACGAAGAGTCCATACTGTTAGTTTTCTCGTGGAACGGCTCATTTTACCTAGCTGGAAATGAAACGTGTGCAGGTCCATAAATTGGAAGCAGTACACATAAACCGACGTTCGGAACTTGGCGACCATCTACCATCCAGTTCAATATATATATATTTTTTTTATTTATTGACATAAGCTAATACAGCTTCTAGTCATATTACAAATTTAACAATAATTTACATGACATGTCACCTTTCAAATAAACAATAAGCAAAGTGTTTATGGAAGAAAGATTGATAATATATATAAACAATAAATTATATAAATACTGGTAAGGTTATACTAATCAGTTTTTCAAATTGTTAATGTAATTATTTTTTGTTTCTAAAGCGTATTTAATATATTTGGCCAAATCAAACAAAATTTTAGGGCTTTTCCTTTGAAACAGTAAAACCATTTTGTGCATAGATGGACGTATATAGTAAAATGTCCTTAAATATAAATTTCTGATACGGTCATATCTGTTGCAGACAAAAATAAAATGAAACTCATCTTCTATGTCATTTTCATTACAAATTAAACATAGACGTTGGTTTCTGTCGACTCTATTTACACCATATCTTCCAGTTTCTATTCGCAATGCGTGAGAGGATAGTCTTATTCTTGAAATGTAATTTCTAAGTTGATTTGGCAAAATATTCATATAATGTTCGAGTCAATGCTGCTTCCTTGGTTCATTTGATATTTCACATCATGTACATTCCTGAAGTAAATTTCATTTGACATCCTTGACATATATATTTACGCCTCCCCATTTTCCTCCACATACGAAACCGGCGAATATTAATGATAACGTTCTGAATTACAATGAGCACTTCATCAATTGTGCCCAAACCCTTTCTCACATACGAACAATCTTCTGTACAGACAACTTAGGAAACAACTTTAGACAAACGTAGGGAAAATGAAAGTATAATACGTGGATAGAGTTGAAAACATTGTGACAAATGGAGCAATTGCTGATAAAGAGTAATTATTCCACTTGTCACAATGTTTTAAAAAAACGACTGCTGTAGAGGCGTCAGAAAGCGTCTTTATGTTGGAAATAGTTAAAATATGTTACCGTTGATCATATCAACCAATATTTTCTAGAAATAAGCCCACGTTAGGACAGGTTATAAAACTTCGCTAATAAGAGACTGATATTCTAGCATCTTATCAAAATATGGTCGACATACGTACTCCAGTGAAACCTGTGATTTCATTAGGCAAAATCTGATGCCATCACTTGGACCATTTCCTTTGTTGTATAGTATGTGAGAACGATCAAGTTATGTGTGTTAATGCATGCCTTTTAACTCTTTCAGCACTCTGTTTAAAGTAGACTCTTCCATGTTCAAACTCGGACGACTCTATTTTCATGTTATAGGATTTTTGGAATATTTCTATAACTCACAGCCAAACAATGCAGATTTCAGGTGAGACAGCTCGTTACGAGCTGACTCACCTGAATAAGTATTGTTTGCAAAAAGTTCAATATTGCCCTTGGCGCTGAAAGAGTTAACATAAGTTCATTGGTGTTTATTTAGCGGTAGTGAGCTACAACCAGTGGGTGGTCTTAAGAGACTTTGGAAAGACAGGACATGGTTGACTAAATTATAAAGTCCACACCGGTGAACCTGGCACAATATGTCCATTATGATATAAGTGATTTCATATACTATATATGTGATCATTGTATGAATGATAATATCAACGTCCACAACCTGACACAATTTATGCGTTAGAGTATTTGTTATTTCATACAATATATATGAACCGTTCCTCAAGAAAACCAACAGTATGGCCTCTGCGTTAGGTACCGACACAGATCAGCCTGCGCAGTCTGCGCAGGCTAATCCATGTCGAGACATTCCGTCTCAGGGGTATATAGGTATAGAGTATTGATTCCTGAAACAGAAAATCCACAGGAGGCGAAAAAAGCCTATCCGTGTTAGCTTGCGCGGCATGCTTAGACTGATCCGGGTCGATGCTTTACGCAGAGTTCACAATGTTGGTTTTCCCTTGGGACGGCTCATATGTGATCTCTGTATGGATAACAAATTCCACAACCTGGCACAATATCCCAAGATATGCGTTATGATATTAGTTATTTCCTACACTATATATGCTGCAATGCATTATGATATGAGTTATTTCCTACACTGTCTTTCAGAGCTTTCCTTCCATCCCTGGAAGTTCTTGAACATCACAGTTGATAGCACCATGTCAATACAACCACCACTACGACAAGTACTCACGACCACAACCAAAGCGACGACACAGACACTACCTACAACACAAGCAAGTAATTACAGTTGCTTCCATTCAATTAAAATTCAATTAAACATGTTTTTACAATGGTATTGATATTGTAATTTGTTTTTGTGTTGCTGTTTTTTTGTTGTTGTCAATGTTCATTCAAATCCACCTACCTGTAGTATATGTATTTAAGTTTTCAATGACTTAATTAAGTACTTTGTATACGTCTCAATAAACGTTCTGTATTGTTCTGTTCTGATAAGTACATTTGACAAAATGCCCAAAGGGTAAACAAATTCAGGCATACATTACATATATTAGTATACATGAACATACATACAATGCAGGTTGTTTGCTTCAGAAATACAACAATTACATATATACAATGTACGTATACATGAAAATACTTTTTTTAGCAAATGTTACCGCCAGCGTAGGAACATAATTTACACGCAACATGTATATTTGTCAGTAGTTGCAATTATAAGCATTGTACAAAATACAGTAAAAACATAGAATACTTATTATGAAATGTTATATGAATGAACGTATCATACATTCAAAAAAACAAACATGAAGATTGCAAAATATTGCTTATTTACAAACAAGTTTGAATACAAAATATGTCGTTATGAAGTAAACGTGTTCTTAAATTGTAATATAATACATTCTGGATGATACGTAAGTATGTACCATGGCGTTTGGTAATTTGATTGGGGATTTTTAACAGATGTACATGTTTGTTGGTAACACAATTTTAATGAAATTGAAGTCCAATTTCGAGTGCATTTTTTTTATTTTAAGAGATTCATTTGCAATATGTATCGAAATAAGTTTTCCAACTGAATGTACATAAACTGAACACAATTCAGTGCAACACCATGTAGATGCAAGTAATTATAAAGACATACTACACATTTGTAAAGACTGTTTAACACAATCGATAGTGTTTGTGTCAAATAGATTATATTTTCTCTTTAAAATTTCGACATGACAGGAAATGCCAAATAAATAAGAAGTACCACACGTATATATCTTTTCTTTTGCAGCACTTCAAACCCATGTTTGCAATAAATTTGGATTAATATACGATGTGGCAGAGCGCATATCTGTTACACATCCGGGGGCGGGGCAATGTATGTCCGCTTCCACTTCAAACAGCCGATCAGAAGCCGTTATTTTAGAACATTGTTCGGCGCCAAAAGTTACAGACTGGAGGCAAGGCGAAAAGGTTTAGTATTATTTTCCTGCTATATATTTCCTTTGCAATTCCCATCCCTTTAACCCTTTCCCTCATACAACAATTCCGCAGCAGACGACTTTGAACATATTTTGTTAAAATTGCAAAATCTCTATAATTGAATGGATAACCTATGACTATAAGTGAAAAACATTGTGGCAAAAGGAGAAATTGCTCGTTTTGAGCAATTTCTTATTTTGTCATTATGTTTTCAAAAAGCCGCCTGCTGCAGAGGCGTCAGAAAGCGTCTATATGAGGGAAAGGGTTAAAAAGATATGAGCCGTGGTTTGGAAAGCTCTATGCTTTGTCACGATTTGTTACAACTATGACTCTACGTAAAGGCATACATAGGGAAATGTATAGGGTCAAATGGAGATGATATTTTATTCGGTGTGGTCAGGTCCAATAAACATACGTACGTACAGCGTAGTATTTAGGAAGGAATTCACTACGATTGGATGTAGGTAGGCAGACAGTGAATGACACTTTTCAGAGTAGATTGACGACTGGGTAAACTGTTCGAGTGCGTAGACACGTCTAAGTCTTCGCGGTTCGCATGTACAGCAAGAATTGTTTTCGCTTGCTGTGGATCGTATTTAGATATGTATTAATGCCAATCCGAACAAAAATATTTTTACTTATTGAGTCTTTCGACCAAAATAAATGTCTACGTCGTGATAGTTAAGACCATCGGTTAAGGACATCTTGGTCGTTCAGACCTTTGTCACCCGAGCTATTTTTATCGTAAATACATAATCTTATCTGTTTATATTGAGTATTCTCACATTTACAGGTAGTGGACCATTGCGGACACAACCCACGCTATACTCCTATTAAACATATTCTCACGTTTACAGGTAGTGGACCATTGCGGACACATCCCATGCTATACTCCTATTAAACATATTCTCATATGTACAGGTAGTGGACCATTGCGGACACATCCGACGCTATACACCTATTAAACATATTCTCACATTTACAGGTAGTTGACCGTTGCGGACACATCCCACGCTATACTCCTATTAAACATATTCTCACATTTACAGGTAATGGACCATTGCGGACACATCCCACGCTATACTCCTATTAAACATATTCTCACATTTACAGATAGTTGACTGTTGCGGACACATCCCAAGCTATACTCCTATTAAACATATTCTCACATTTACAGATAGTTGACCATTGCGGACACATCCCACGCTATACTCCTATTAAACATATTCTCACATTTACAGATAGTTGACCGTTGCGGACACATCCCACGCTATACTCCTATTAAACATATTCTCACATTTACAGATAGTGGGCCATTGCGGACACATCCGACGCTAAACACCTATTAAACATATTATCACATTTACAGGTAGTTGACCGTTGCGGACACATCCCACGCTATACTCCTATTAAACATATTCTCACATTTACAGGTAGTGGACCATTGCGGACACATCCCACGCTATACTCATATTAAACATATTCTCACAGTTACAGGTAATGGACCATTGCGGACACATCCCACGCTATAATCCTATTAAACATATTAAACATATTCTCACATTTACAGGTAGTTGACCATTGCGGACACAACCCACGCTATACTCCTATTAAACATATTCTCACATTTACAGATAGTGGACCATTGCAGACACATCTCACGCTATACTCCTATTAAACATATTCTCACATTTACAGGTAGTGGACCATTGCGGACACATCCCACGCTATACTCCTATTAAACATATTCCCATATTTACAGATAGTTGACCATTGCGGGCACATCCCACGCTATACTCCTATTATACATATTCTCACATTTACAGGTAGTGGGCCATTGCGGACACATCCCACGCTATACTCCCATTAAACATATTCTCACATTTACAGGTAGTTGACCATTGCGGACACATCCCACGCTATACTCCTATTAAACATATTCTCACATTTACAGGTAGTGGACCATTGCGGACACATCCCACGCTATACTCCTATTAAACATATTCTCACATTTACAGATAGTGGACCATTGCGGATAAATCCCACGCTATACTCCTATTAAACATATTCTCACGTTTACAGGTAGTGGACCATTGCGGACACATCCCACGCTATACTCCTATTAAACATATTCTCACATTTACAGGTAGTGGACCATTGCGGACACATCCCACGCTATACTCCTATTAAACATATTCTCACATTTACAGGTAGTGGACCATTGCGGACACATCCCACGCTATACTCATATTAAACATATTCTCACAGTTACAGGTAATGGACCATTGCGGACACATCCCACGCTATAATCCTATTAAACATATTAAACATATTCTCACATTTACAGGTAGTTGACCATTGCGGACACAACCCACGCTATACTCCTATTAAACATATTCTCACATTTACAGATAGTGGACCATTGCAGACACATCCCACGCTATACTCCTATTAAACATATTCTCACATTTACAGGTAGTGGACCATTGCGGACACATCCAACGCTATACTCCTATTAAACATATTCTCATATTTACAGATAGTTGACCATTGCGGGCACATCCCACACTATACTCCTATTATACATATTCTCACATTTACAGGTAGTGGACCATTGCGGACACATCCCACGCTATACTCCTATAGCGATGTTTACATTCGGAAAGTTCGTACAGTCAGACAACTCGATGTCTGCTGTATTCATAAACTGTGAGCAGGATGGGTTTAAGGTAACTGGACGATAATTTGTTTGTTTCTTTGTATTTCATTTTACGCCGCTTTCAACAAAACATTTCAGTCATGTCACGGCGCTTCCTGTGTTAGTTATTAGTACTACCAGTACTACTGGTCCATTTGTCCTGACTGAGTAAGTCATTCTGATAACTCCAAAACCCTGAACGCCAAGGAGTGAAGGCCACAGTTATCAATTTCAAAGTATTTGGCTGGGGGATCGAACCCATGACCTCCCGCAAAAATAAACCCTTTGGTCGTGAGTCACGTCACACGAAATCCGACCTTCGAACGTTATGAAGTTAACGGTAACTACGATCTAATTTCATAGTAGCTTATTAAGCGGTTGTTGGTCAAGCCCGTTCTCTAAAGACTTCTACGAGGGTTGACCCAGACGTAATATGACGCCAACAATAACTGGAATTTGTGACGTTTGTCATGCAAAAGAAAGTTCGCTATCTTTATTGCATTTTTGTTTCTATTGTTGATTGGTTGTTTGGGTTTAACGCCGTTTTCAACAATATTTCAGTCATATGACAGTGGCCAGTTTACCTACTCATATGTTTTCTGCTTTTCTCACACCAGTACTCCAAACAATTTACTTTCCAAGCAACTGGCTACTTTTCCACATGGACTGTTTGTTAGCCCATTGGTGAAAGACGAATGACTCTTGTCATAGTGACTTTTTGTCAAACGGAGAAAAGAATGTTGGCCGAGCTGGAATTCGAACTCACATCCCCTGGATTGACAGCCCACGTCGCTTTCACCCGACTGCTACCGGGACTCGGCTTAAGTTGTTTATTGATTGTGCACTTGATGTTAATAAAGGTAACATATTCATGGAAATGTAATAACTTACACAGACCCACTAAAGCTACCTCGCCGTACGTAACATGATATTGAGTTTCTGATCTTGGTTTTTGAAACTCACAAACGTGCTGCAAACGAAATAACGCGCAAATGCAGACGACACTTAAATGGCGTGACGTCATGACACTGAGACGTTTAAAACCATTTAAATTTGATTGACGTCATAGCGAACGTTTACATTCTATGCACACTGGCAGTTCTTCATGAGAGTATGAAAAATGTCTGTTTTGGACAAAACGCCACAAGGTGCAATAATGCATTTTCGCTATAATTTCGTATGATGTTTGTTTGGCATGATTGCGAACGGGGAAAGATCCAGTTAGGACTAAACAGACGTTTAGGCTGACCTGAAAGTTCCTTTATCACAAAGTTCTGAAGGTCCCTTTACTACATGACATAACGTTGATGCAACAAGACCGTCTTTCGCCTGGCGGGGAGCGTAACTTAAAGATGATACTAGCTTGTCTTTTATGTTTTTCAGGCGATTGTACAGATTTGTGGACACGCAGTAGGGATCGTGCACATGCAAACGAATAGCCCAAACAATGTCGAGAATGCTAATAATTACTTTATAATCAACTGGTAATGACACGTTTTAATAAAAGTAACAGAAAAAAAATCAGATTTTGTTCAGATTCTTTTTTTCTTTTGTGTGTGTGATGTATAGGTTATCTCCCTTAACCCTTTCCCTCATATAGACGCTTTCTGACGCCTCTGCAGAAGACGGCTTTTTGAAAACATAGAGACAAAAGAAGAAATTGCACAAAACGTGCAATTTCTCCTTTTGCCACAATGTTTTCCACTTTTTGTCATAGGTTATCCATTCAATTGTGGAGATTTTCTATGTTTTGACAAACTACGTGCAAAGTCGTCTGCTGCAGAATTGTCGTATGAGGGAAAGGGTTAAGGGTTAAACAAGTAAATTGCGTTTGCATCATGTGTTAACGTTTACATGTAAACGCCATCATGTAACTGGTGGTGAAAAGCTATGGGAAGCGACGTAAATACAGTAAGTGTCCTTTTACAATCCAGAAAAGGAAGGCTTATGTATAGTCATCACGATCGATACCTAGACTTTGATAGTTTAACATTTCGTATTTTTTAAGAAAATTAATGGTATCGAAGAGTTAATTTGTAATTGAATATCATATACAACCTTCACTATACTTAGGCATAATAAAGTGTTAAATTGAAAGCATGGAAGTTGTATCAATAAGTACAACGTCTGGTCAATGGGAAAAAAGTAATGAACGAGCAATATTATTTCTGTAAATGAGCCGAAGAATGTATCGACCCGGATCAGCCTAGGCATGCCGCGCAGGCTAATTAGGACAGACACTTTTCGCCTCATGTGTTTTTTCTGTTTAAGAATCATTACTCTATACCTCTTTTCCCTAATACTCCACCCCCCGCGATGGTTTCTTAAACATCTGGATTTAACCACAAACTAATTAAAGTCAAGCTTCGTGCTGCCCGGCATCGTAGTGTACCGCATTTAATGATGACGTTGTACCTTCTACACTTAACAATGACGTAGTATAAACTTGTGTTCCATAATCAAAGTATTACGAGTATTATAAATACAACACGCCCCACCCCCCACCACCCACCCCCACTACGGAATGTTTGACCCGGATTAGCCTGAACGGCCTGATCTGGGTCAATACATTACGCAGAGTCCGTAATGTTGGTTTTCTCGTGGAACGGTTGAAAGCATTGTGGGAAGTTTTTTTTCCCTCTGTCAAAAAGTTATTTAATTTACAATTTATTCGATTTCCATCCTGTATTTTTACATTTTGAAACGATCTTAGAATAACAATAAAAGTTAAGTTGTGTTCGGTATTATGCGCAGCGATGACAAGACGCCGTTGCTCATTTAACAAAGTATGTATCTATATGTTAATTAACTCTTTCAGCGCCGAATTGTTTAAAGTAGACTCTTCCATGTTCAAAATCGGGTATGTCCATTTCTCAATTTATGAAAGTTTTTTGGACTATTTTGGTAACTAAAAGGCAAATAATGCTGATTTCAGGTGAGACAGCTCGTCACGAGCTGACTCGCCTGAATCTGTATTGTTTGCAAAAACCTCAATATTTGCCCGTGGCGCTGAAAGAGTTAATGTGTTTACCCTGTATTACATAACTACTGTCGTCTCTTTGAAAACATGTCAGTGTTATAATTCATAAAAATGAAAGAATTAAAGTTTACTTTTCATACGCAGTTGAAAATATTATGGACAAAGAAAGTATCCAGCAATTTATCATTTGTAATAAGACTTCTAAAGTATTCTGCAGCAAGTGGGTTAAAGGTCCTCTGTATTCATTAGGAAAGGTGTTTTTAAAACCTTGAATATTGCGTCTAGTTTTACGATATGTATACAAACTACGTAAGATATATTTTAAAGTGATTCGGTTTTATAACCATTATCTTTCCCCATTCTATTTGTTACGAACACAAGTGTTAACAACATTCATAAGATAAATAAATGTGCGTCGTTCTTGAAAAACAAACCGTTTGGCATTTGTGACCAGTACAGAGCCAGATCACCCAGCGCAACCGCGCAGTCTTATCTGCCTCTGCACTATTCGCAAATTAGTTATGGGAGTTTGATGAAGTTCCTGTTTATATTTTTTCCATTAAATCCGTACTTCTTCCCGGACCATTTATTTAAAAGACAAAGGTACAAACAAATAAATATTTCTAAATTTTGGAAAAAAGAGTTAATACCAGTCTTCAAAGAGAGTCCAGTTTGCTTTCACTTTTTGTATGCAGAATTCAAGGGACATGCATACATGTATCTATCTAATTGTGAATAGTTGGTCACAGTAACCCTTAGCCTGCTATACTCAACTTTTACATATGAACCGTTCCACCCTTGTGGACTCTGCGTAAAGAATCGACCCAGATCAGCATAAGCATGCCGCGCAGGCTTACCCGAACAGACACTGTTCGCCTCCTGTGGATTTTCTGTTTCGGGAATCATTACTCTATACCTCTATCCCCCTGAGACGGAATAAGTCGGCCCGGATTAGCCTGCGCGGATTGCGCAGGCTGATCTGGGTCGATACATTTCGCAGAGTCCATAATGTTGGTTTTCACGTGGAACGGCTCATATGTATTGAAACCGTAAGATGCTTGTCTAGACTATTCTCTGCTGAACCAAGGTGTGTGTGAACTACCCGGCTGTCAAAACGTCTTCCCGCATCAACGAGAGCATACCCTAGCACCGAAGTAAATGATACCTGGAATGTGTTCAGTGTGCACGCGGTGAGTGCTAGTTAAACGCTGTAATTTGAATGGTCGATTTTGGCTAACACATGTCCGAGCGCTCGGTGTGTTAGGACAATCTAAACGCCGCCGTTGGATTAAGGGTAAGAGGAGATGGAATCTCTTCAAGTCTATTTTAATGGGGTTAAGAATCGTATGTGTATACAATAGTCGGGTCTGTGAACTAATTCAAACTTGCGTTATCTCACTCTGATCCTGTTGTACAGTTATTAGGTACTCATTATTGCTCCCGTGATATCTCACACGTACCTCGTATTGACTAAAACGGATAGCTTGTAAACGCCCCTGTGTGGCACACTACTTTAGATATTATGAGAACAAGAATATATTGCTAGATTTCCACTTTTATCACAACTCTTTCAGCTCTTATAAACATCTTTGTAGCTAATTTCTTTTTAAAACATTTTGTGAAAAAATTAGATTTCACGACACGAACTTTTTTTTTCCTTTTCCCATAATGTTTTGAGCTCGTTTCAAAGCAGACGACCCAAAGAAAAGTATATTCTAATGCGGTTAAGATTTTGTATATACATGTACATTTAAGGCTTGACAATAGGCGACATTTGTAAATAAGATATGTCTTGAAAGTAGACTGTCATCAGATTATAATGTTTTGCTAACCCCACATACAGACGATTTATAATGCCTCTGGAGCAGACGACACACTTTTCAACTCTATTCAATAATTAAACCTTTATTAATATATATTTTGAATATTTTTGCCCAGATGTTTTCATAGTCATCTGCTTTAACATCTGCTGCAGTTTTTGCAGATGTGGCAAAGGGTTGAATTAAAATTCGCAATTTAACAAAAAATGCCAACAGAGACGGGCCTTTGTTTACCTTTAGATCGCTCGTTTATTCAATCATCATCGAGATAGATAAAGGGGCATTTAGCGATTGACTAACTGGTTGACAATTATACAAATACAACTCGATGACTTTGCTCAAAATGAGCCGCGTCTGACGATTCGGGGTCTTATTGTCTCTCCGTAACGCAATCCTGTATAGTATATTGAGGGATTGGCGTGAAACGGTTGTAACTAAAAACCTATTTTGAAATTCCTGGTTTAGGGACAATTTTGACCGCTTTGTAAACAATGCAAATTTAGATGCCATTGCTCAGAACGAGCAATGGCACCTAAATTTCCATTGTTTACCAAGAAAAATGATTTAACGCTTATAAAGACTTTATGGCGAGGTGATTAACCTTGGTAAAAAAAATACAAATTTTAGTTACAACCGTTTCACGCCAAGCCCTCGATATATACATGTAGATACATTTGTGTAAGACTAATCGGGCTTCAGTTCTAGTTTTTTTTCTTCAAAAGATGCATCAAGGACTACATTATATGTAGACGGACAGTGAATGATGTACTGAGACTGTGTGGATACACAGGTGTAACGTGTACCGGCGTTAAGCCATCCGGTGGGTCACCCATCCAGGCACTAAACGCGATGAACGTTGCTTAACTTTAAGAAAAGGTCAACCACTCTACCAACGTCGCTATAAAAGCCGGCTTTCACAGCAAGGCTGTAGAAGTGATATGTATACCTATACCCCGTTCTCGTTACATTTCTCCGTATTTTTCTTGACTTCGACCCGAAGTCACACAACTGAACACAAGCAGTATACCAGAGCGGAGTCTATGTAACATCACTGGGAACACCGGGGTCCGGGGATGATGGTGATATCAACCCAAAATCGCACCGCTGCCACCATTTGTAACGTGTACCGGTGTAGCGTGAAATTGTAGATACTACCGGCGTTAAGCCATCGCGGGTCACCCTTCCAGGCACTTACCGTGATGAACGTTGCTTAACTTTAAGAAAAGGTCAACCACTCTACCAACGTCGCTATGAAAGCCGGCTTCAACAGTAGAAGTGATATTTATACATATACCCCGTTTCCGTTACATAGGTAATCTTTAATTTTGAACCAATGTGCTGCACCGGCACAGAAATCAGTGTGATTTGGGCTACACTACGCTGATGTTATATAACATGTTGTAAATATTTATGTTTTTATAGGTCGATGTCATTAATTAAATTCAGTTTTTATAATTGCTATTGGTATTATTGCCCCATCCAACGTACAGAAAAGGCCTTGGAGATACTGCAATATACACATATACCATCGAAGCCTTTACTGTTCACACCTGTAGTACTTAGAGCCTTTTATACGGACGCAATTGTGTCTTTATGTTTAATGTATTTGATAACTATATATACGTTTAACCGTTTTCCTGATATTAAATGTATGTTCCCTTTTAACCCAATAGGAATCATTTTCATCCTCTGTAAATGGGTTGACAATAAGAAATGGCTCGTTTTTAGCAATTTCTCATTTCATTCACAATGTTCAGAGAAGTCCTATAGTTGTTAAATGAGAAGGGTTAAGATCCCTGTGTTAGCCTATTACTAGAGAGTCCTTGTAACACTATCTTCGACTGAAGACACTTAATTTAGGAAACTTCTCGACCAATAAGAGTTTTGAGACTATGTGTAGGACCGAAAACAATATGAAAAATATTGAAAACGCTCGTTCTGGGTAATTTCTACTTTTTCCTTCATAACTCTTAAAATCACGTTGACATAGAGCAGTAAACGATTTTTTTTCTTTTGGTATAAAGTGTAAAGTATGTGTTTTCAATCAAATATAAAAATTGTACAAAATTGAGTGTACTTTTGAAATTAAATAGAATATTCAAACTTAAATGTTAAATCAAACGTAAAGTCAGCCCAGTAATGTCTATATATCTTTAGGCGGATAAGTGGTCTATTGAATTGTTGTAAGTTCGACTGAATAGCTCCAATAGATCGAAGTTTTAATTAAAATGCTCAAGGGTCGTTCATTTTGAACTGTAAATAGCACATCTCCCCCTTGTACTGCTACTTATATACAATAAAACTTTAACCCTTTTCCACGTGAAGACGCATTTTGACGCATCTAAAACAGACGACTTTTGAAAAACATTGTGGTTAATTAAGGAATTGTTCATAATTAGCAATTTCTCCATTTGCCACAATGTTTTCAACTGTATTCAATATTGATACTTTCATTTGTTGTGAATTTCCCTATATTTTAATAGATATGTTCAAAAGTCGACTGCTGCAAAAGTGTTGTACGTGGTATAGGGTTAACCTGATTTGACAATAGTCTGTTTATCCCTTTTCCTCATACGACAATTCTGCAGCAGACGACTTTGAACGTATTTTGTCAAAACATAGAAAATCTCCATAATTGAATGGATAACCTATGACTAAAAGTGGAAAACATTGTGTCAAAAGGAGAAATTGCACGTTTTGTGCAATTTCTTCTTTTGTCACTATGTTTTCAAATAGCCGTCTGCTGCAGAGGCGTCAGAAAGCGTTTATATGAGGGAAAGGGTTAAGAAACATCTGAAGGGGGGGGGGGGGGGGGGGGTTATCATGTTTTATAGAAAATTGGAAGTATTATAGTGTTGAAAAAGAACCATTGCAAGAGAAGGAGACATTGCTTATTTATTGCTTATTTAGACATCAGAAACTATCTGTATAATGGGATGGGTTGACATTTTCATGTTTGTCTTAAGGATAATAAGTAGATAGATGTCATGTATTATAGAAAATTGGAAATATTATAGTGTTGAAAAAACAAACATTGCAAGAGAAGGAGACATTGCTTATTTTGACATCAGAAACTATCTGTATAATGGGATGGGTTAACATTGTTATGTTTGTCTAAAGGATGATAAGTAGATATATGTAAGGTTAAGAAAAACCAGTTAATGAACGTTTGCGATTAAAGAATACGTAGACCCATATCGGAGAGCACAGCCATGAAGTCTGCTCTTGATATGCACTGTTCGTTATCTAGAAACCTGTAGGAAGTTCTGATTGTTAAGATTTGGAACAGTCTACACTATATATATGTGGACCTGCGAATAGCGAAGTTCAAGGTTTACCTTAACGTATATACTTTACATCGATTGCAAATCAAAGTTTCAAACGTGCTCGATGTCTTCAGCATGTGCAAACGCAGGGGCGTAGCTCCCTTTAGGCACTGTAGGCACGTGCCTACACACTTTTTCTCAAAATGCCCCAAAATGCAGCTGCGGCGATAGACATATGCGCAATGTATCGACCAGATCAGCCTGCGCTGTCCGCGCAGACTGATCCGGCCGACACATTCCGTCTTAGGGGGATAGATGTATAGAGTAGTTATTCCTGAAACAGAAAATCCACAGGAGGCGAAAAATGTATATCCGGGTAGGCATGGTGTGGCATGCTTAGGCTGATCCGGGTCGATAATTAACGCAGAGTCCACAATGTTGATTTTCTCACGAGATGGCCTACACATTGATTATTGCAAAGCTACGCCCCTGAAACGCACTGTCTCATCATATCCTTCACTGCCCGCTTATATACTATATATTTCTACGTGCATCTTCTAACCAAAGGCTGGAAGTATTGTCTATCTAACTTTAACCCTTTCCCACATACAATAAATCTGCAGCAGACGACTTAAAAAACATATTGGCAACAATGTGAAGAATCTTCATAAATGAGAGCTTTTTAAATTATTTTAAAATACGTGAGTTAAAAACACTGTGGCAAAAGGAGAAATTACTCATTTTGAGCAACTATCCTTTTTGTTACAATGTTTTCAAAAGTCGTAATGCGGGTGTAGGTGTGACATGGTTAAATATTATCAAACCGGAGAGGTATATGTAAAAAGACCTAAAACCGAAAGACGCATATATACCATAGTTAATGAAATATCCCCGACGTTGGTTATTGTTGGAGCATGTCCCACCCTTCAGATATGTAGTGAATAGAGCTAATTTAGGTACCCAGATGAGTAAATAACAGATTGGACTATTTTTCCAAGTGCAATCTGATCTTGGTATTTTTTTATTTTGTTTTATTAAAGACTCGAGCGTTTATATGGTTAAAGTATGTACTGAAGGGTTTGACGAAGATATGTCGTCGATTCACCGACTCTACGATGTACGCATATTGTTCTCTAATTCTTTCCTACACACTTCAAATCTGCAGAAATCGACTCCGACAAAGATTATGAAAATCTCTATAAATGTTATAATATATATATATATACTTATTGAATTGATATGAACAGGTTGTGACAAAAGGAGAAACACATGTAGCTAATTTTGAGAAATGTCTTCTTTTGTATTTGTTGTCAAAAGTCGTCTGGTGCAAATGCCCCTAAATGCGTTTGCACATGGGATAGGGTCATCCTGCAATATGCGATTTTTAATAACATTCTCATTATCTTAATATAGATCTACACAACTTTTTGTCATAACATTTGCGAACAGAAACCAATATCGACCGATACATTCTTGCAGTCACATAAGTCTCTGCGAATCTAACAAATGTCACTCCATAAATACAAAAAAAAAACCTGTAAGAATAACAAATCACTTGACACCATTTTAGTACGAAATTGGATCCTCTTCCTTCTATCTTCCTTCTATCATGGTTATTCATTTGTGTAAGGGACTTTAACATCATTGCTTAACCCTTTCCCTCATATGACAATTCTGCAGCAGACGACTTTGAACGTATTTTGTCAAAACATAGAAAATCTCCATAATTGAATGGATAACCTATGACTTAAAGTGGAAAACATTGTGGCAAAAGGAGAAATTGCACGTTTTGTGCAATTTCTTCTTTTGCCACTATGTTTTCAAAAAGCCGTCTGCTGCAGAGGCGTCTGAAAGCGCTTATATGAGGGAAAGGGTTAACTTGGTTAACCATTTCCCACATATAGACACATTTGACACATATGCAGTAAACAACTTTTGAAAACATTTTCATAAAAAGAAAAAATGTTCAATGCATAGGCCTACATTCAGTAGATCTAATAGAGCTTTTCCTCTCTCATTTTTGTCTAGTCTAAATGTTTTCAAGGACAGTACTTGTTATCACAAATATCGTATAACAAAATGACTGTCTTGTATAAAAAACGAAAACGTCCGTGTTTTCTTCACTTGTTTTTTTTACACTACGTAAACGGCTATTTATTATATACAGATGACGTCATGGTACATAAGCTATCATGACGTCATACTACAATAACATTAGCGGGAAATCTGATATCGTTAACATGCATACATAATGAAACTATTTATCACATACAGCCCTCTCTAGGAGTGTCAGAATGCCATTACATAAATATCATATGACACTACATAAAAATCATATGACACTACTAGTTTGATTTCCAGTCTTACGCTCAAGTCTTAAACGATTACAACGCGGAAACCAAACTATGAAAATGACGTCACGTCAGCAGTTGGACGGCAGAAGTTAACATTAGTCACTTTGGCGCCAAAACCGGCAAATTTCATATAGAAATATGGTAAACGTTATGTACATTTTTTCGAAATAAGCATCACCTACGGTTTCGTGATTTTAACCAAATTACCCCTTTCTTCCCTTGTGACATAAATTCGATATCAAAAACATGCAGTTAGTTATTCTATTTATTATATATCTGGAATAAATCTCCCCTTTATTTTAAAGAAACATATAAAAAAAAAAATGACTTGGCCTGAGGCGTATGAATGTTACGTAACCAAATACTGCTGCTTCTATTTGGCGCCAAATGACTAGCGTTATGACGTCAAAACCGCTGACGTGACGTCATTTTCCTAGTATTCGGTCTCAGTTTTTTTTTAAATGCCTAGTAATAAACCCACTTTAAATTCCAAAGATGTTCCAAATCTAAAAAAAGTAGTTCCGGCAAAAATGATATCATCACTAGTGATGATATAAAAAAAACTGAAAGTGTTATCGTCACAGTGTTAGTTATCATTTTTTTTAAAATTGATATTGATTTTATGTCACCTAAATTTCAATGCAAAATTTGGATAGGTATGTAATAAACTCGTTTAATAAAAGTGATAATGAATAAACACTCATGAAATATCCTCTATTTAAGTTTATTCAGTTCGTAAACTATTTCCGACAATAGTAGCCTATCTAAGTCATTTCACGTTGTGTCGGGGGGACGTCAAACTATTTCCAACACTTGTATCTCAGTCATTTCACGTTATGCCGGGCGCGACGTCAAACTATTTCCTACACTTGTATTTAAGTCATTTCACGTTGTGCCGGGGGGACGTCAAAATATTTCCAACACTTGTATCTCAGTCATTTCACGTTGTGCCGGGCGCGACGTCAAATTATTTCCTACACTTGTATCTCAGTCATTTCACGTTGTGCCGGGCGCGACGTCAAACTATTTCCTACACTTGTATCTCAGTCATTTCACGTTGTGCCGGGCGCGACGTCAAACTATTTCCTACACTTGTATCTCAGTCATTTCACGTTGTGCTGGGCGCAACGTCAAACTATTTCCTTCACTTGAATCTCAGTCATTTCACGTTGTGCCGGGCGCGACGTCAAACTATTTCCAACACTTGTATCTCAGTCATTTCACGTTGTGCAGGGCGCGACGTCAAACTATTTCCAACACTTGTATCTCAGTCATTTCACGTTGTGCCGGGCGCGACGTCAAACTATTTCCTACACTTGTATCTCAGTCATTTCACGTTATCCAGGCGCGACGTCAAACTATTTCCAACACTTGTATCTCAGTCATTTCACGTTATCCAGGCGCGACGTCAAACTATTTCCAACACTTGTATCTCAGTCATTTCACGTTGTGCCGGACGCGACGTCAAACTGTTTCCAACACATGTATCTCAGTCATTTCACTTTGTGCCGGGGGGCGACGTCAAACTATTTCCAACACGTGTATCTCAGTCATTTCACGTTGTGCCGGGCGCGACGTCAAATTATTTCCAACACATGTATCTCAGTCATTTCACGTTATGCCGGGCGCGACGTCAAACTATTTCCAACACATGTATCTCAGTCATGTCACGTTGTGCCGGGCGCGACGTCAAATTATTTCCAACACATGTATCTCAGTCATGTCACGTTGTGCCGGGCGCGACGTCAAATTATTTCCTACACATGTATCTCAGTCATTTCACGTTATGCCGGGCGCGACGTCAAACTATTTCCAACACATGTATCTCAGTCATTTCACGGCGTCGTGTTCAACGTATCAATGTGCTTCCTCACTTCATTACGTCAGTCATGCATTCGTTTTATTTGGAAGCATATATACGTTTAAGACAATGCGTGAAAGACGACGGTGATGAGATATAACTGAAAGATTGTTTAAAGCAGCGTCAAACTCCATACTAACCAACACACCTTTCGGGGGCAACGGGTTATTTTGACATATAAGCTTTACATTTGGGTTGGAACAGTAAAAACTCAAACGAAAATGGTAGTAATGGCTGCCCTCATTGGCGTTAAGGGTTGTGGGGTTAACATTACGACATACTGACTGGTGTCAGGATAAACGGATGAGTAGTACTGGTAACTACGCCGTGATATAACTGAAACAATGTTGAAAGCGGCGTAAAATACCGAACAATTAATCAAACAATTGAAAACTCGAGTCTGTATATGTGTTTAACCCTTTCCCTCATACGACAATTCTGCAGCAGACGACTCTGAACATATTTTGTCAAAACATAGAAAATCTCTATAATTAAATGGATAACCTATGACTAAAAGTAGAAAACATTGTGGCAAAAGGAGAAATTGCACGTTTTGAGCAATTTCTTCTTTTTGTCACTATGTTTTCAAAAAGCTGTCTGCAGTAGAGGCGTCAGAAAGCGTCTATATGAGGGAAAGGGTTAATTAAAGAATGTGTTTTAGTCTGAAGGGTTTAACAAAGATAATAGATTTCGATTAAATGATTCTTCTATAAAGATCTACGGTGTTCTCTAACCCTTTCCTACATACTACAAATCTGCAGAAGTCGACTTCGAGCAGAAATTGAAACTCTCTATAAATGTCGATATACTTATTGAATTGAGATGAACACGCTGTGACAAAAGGCAAACTACATGTAGCTTATTATGAGAAATGTCTTCTTTTGTCACATTTATTTGTCAAAAGTCGTCTGCTGCAAATGCCTCTAAATGATGGGTTTTCATATTGGAAAGGGTCATCCTGCGATATGCGATTTTTAATAACAATCTCATTATTTAAATATACACAACTCTTTTTTTTTTTTTTTTTAAATATGCGAACAAGAGAAACCAGTATCGACCGAAACCTTCGTGCAGCCTTATCTATGTTCGCTTAAGTCCGTACGAATTTAATAATTATAATGGAAATGCCTCTCAATAAATACAAAAGAAACCTGTAAGAATATCAAATAACTTGACACCAGTTGCAATACAGTACGAAATTTGATCCTCTTCCTTCTATCATGGGTAATCATTTTTGTAAGGGACTTTAACGTCCTTTATTAACTTGGTAAACCATTTATATCATGCAGACAACTTTTGACACATGTGCAGCAGACAACTTTGGGAAACATTGTCATCTAAGGAAAAACTGCTCGTAATGAGCAATTTTTCAATTGGTCACAATGCTTTCAACTCTATTTAATAAGCAAACATTCAGTTATAGAGATTTGTAACGCACATTTTGATATAAAAAACCTTTCATTAATTTCTAAACCGAATTATCAATGTTTTCCTATTGGTAGGTGCATTTCACGTTGTGCCGGGCGCGACGTCGAACTATTTCCTACACTTGTATCTCAGTCATGTCACGTTGTGCCGGGCGCGACGTCGAACTATTTCCAACACATGTATCTCAGTCATGTCACGTTGTGCCGGGCGCGACGTCAAACTATTTCCAACATATGTATTTCAGTCATTTCACGTTGTGCCGGGCGCGACGTCAAACTATTTCCAACACATGTATCTCACTCATTTCACGTTGTGCCGGGCGCGACGCCAAACTATTTCCAACACATGTATCTCAGTCATGTCACGTTGTGCCGGGGGCGACGTCAAACTATTTCCAACACATGTATCTCAGTCATTTCACGTTGTGCCGTGCGCGACGTCAAACTATTTCCAACACATGTATCTCAGTCATTTCACGTTGTGCCGGGCGCGACGTCAAACTATTTCCAACACTTGTATCTCAGTCATGTCACGTTGTGCCGGGCGCGACGTCAAACTATTTCCAACACATGAATCTCAGTCATTTCACGTTATCCAGGCGCGACTTCAAACTATTTCCAACATATGTATCTCAGTCATTTCACGTTGTGCCAGGCGCGACGTCAAACTATTTCCAACACATGTATCTCAGTCATTTCAAGTTGTGCCGGGCGCCACGTCAAACTATTTCCAACACTTGCATCTCAGTCATGTCACGTTGTGCCGGGCGCGACGCCAAATTATTTCCAACACATGTATCTCAGTCATTTCACGTTGTGCCAGGCGCGACGCCAAACTATTTCCAACACATGTATCTCAGTCATTTCACGTTGTGCCGGGCGCGACATCAAACTATTTCCAACACATGTATCTCAGTCATTTCACGTTGTGCCGGGCGCGACGTCAAACTATTTCCAACACTTGTATCTCAGTCATTTCACGTTGTGCCGGGCGCGACGTCAAACTATTTCCAACACATATAGGCCTATCTCAGTCATGTTCAACGTATCAATGTGCTTCCTGACTTCGTCACGTCAGTCATGCATTCGTTTTCTTTGGAAGCATATACGGTTAAGCCGATGCGTGAAAGACGACGTGGACTTGATATAACTGAAAGATGGTTTAAAGCAGCGTAAAAGACCATACAAACCAACAAACCTTTCGGGACAATGGGTTACTTTGACATAGTCCTTATTTATATGTTAGAACAGTAACAACTCAGACGAGCTTTCACTGTCCGCCTATATTTAGAAGATGAGACAAACTGAAAACGTAGCCCAAACAGTTGCACCAATGCAATTCCAAACCGGAGATTCAACAGGATTCAAGTCCAAGATGTTATTCAAGATGGAGAAAATGCCCGTCTTGTACATACAATCTAACAAACAAATACCATTACAGAAACATATACATGCACGTATACGCATGATTGTTTTATAAATGTTATACTTCCTGGTTAATTTGCAGATATATAAAGAAAGGGAAGCCAAACAATAAGGAAAAAATAGTTGAGAAAAGCGTAGACTAATCCAAACAAGTTTTGGATAATAACGATGTTTATGCAAGGACACACTAAGCTAATATTAAGATCACCATATCGAGGGCTTGGCGTGAAACGGTTGTAACTAAACGCCTATTTTGAAAACCCTGGTTTAACCCCTTTGTAAACAATGCAAATGTATGTGCCATTGCTCAGAACGAGCAATGGCACCTAAATTTCCATTGTTTACTAAGAAAAATGATTTAACTCTTATAAAAACATTATGGTGAGGGGATTAGCCTTGGTAAAAAAATAACAATTTCAGTTACAACCGTTTCACGCTAAGCCCTAGATATATAGAAACAAGTATATGGAGATGCTCCCTGGGAGATTCCAAAAGCCTCAAACATAATGATAATCATCATTGTCATCATCATCATCATATTCATATGACCAGGGGCGTAGCTCCCTTTAGGAACTGTAGGCACGTGCCTACACATTTTTTCTCAAAATGCCCTCAAAATGCAGCTGCGGCGATAGACATCTGCGTAATGTATCGACCAGATCAGCCTGCGCTGTCCGCGCAGACTGACCCGGCCGACACATTCTGTCTAAGGGGGGGGGGGGGGGGGGGGGATAGATGTATAGAGTAGTTATAGAAAATCCACAGGAGGCGAAAAGTGTCTATCCGGGTAGGCCTGTGTGGCATGCTTAGGCTAATCCGTGTCGATACTTTACGCAGAGTCCACAATGCTGATTTTCTCACGGGACGGCCTGCACATTTTTTTTGCAAAGCTACGCCCCTGATGGCCGTTTTGATTTGGGTTTTTTTCTTTCTATTTTTCCCACTGTCCTTAACTTAGGATTTTTTAATTGTGTATACGTATCGACAGGCATTCACTGCGTTTCATCAATTGTTTGTTAAATCAATTATTTAAACGTCTACTTAAAATGTATCATTGGAAGTATGTATTAAGAGCTGTATTAACATGCTCTTTGTATGGTTTCCTTCATACCCCTTCCTTTTCTCATTATAGGTTTAAGTGTCTGGGATTTGAAACCGGCTGTCCCAGGTTCGAACCTTGCTCGCGACGGCCATGGTGGAATGCCCTTTCGCAGGCATATCACGGATTAGTCTTACCTTTTTATCATTTATAAGCGTTTTGTCTTCTTTATATGACTAGAATAATGTTGGATATGGTGTCAAACCAAATAGATACAAATGTAACAAAAAGAGTTCTCTACATGAATATCGTGTATAGTAGTGCATGGTTACTCTACCACTATTATGATAACAAATGGTTGACTAATCACCTCGTCACAGGGCTTCGAAACACGGCTCAGCCATTCAGTCGACGATTAACAAAGGTCATTGTTACTAACGTTATTCGTCTCCCTACAAAATGCTTGAAACTAAAAGCCTTTTCAGAGCGTTTCCAATTACCGGGCAAGAACTTATGAAGAGGCATTGGTATGAGAAAGATAGGGAATATATAATTCTGTGAATTCGCACCGTACAATAGCTGACATACCGATGAAACTTCGTTAACCCTTTCCCTCATACAGACGCTTTCTGACGCCTCTGCAGCAGACGGCTTTTTTTGAAAACATAGTGACAAAAGAAGAAATTGCTCTAAACGAGCAATTTCTCCTTTTGCCACAATGTTTTCCACTTTCAGTCATAGGTTATCCATTCAATTATAGAGATTTCCTATTTTTTGACAAAATATGTCCAAAGTCGTCTGCTGCAGAATTGTCGTATGAGGGAAAGGGGTTAATCTTCAATCAGCCAATCCAACCCGGGGTATTTGGAATTGAGCGGTTCTCTACGAACAACCAACGATGTGGCATTTGCGACGAGTGTATACCCGGATCAGTTTGCCCATCCCCGTAGTATAATCTGAACTGGACGCGAATCGATCAGTGAACTTTTAAAGGAGCTGCGATAATTAGCATACATCGCAATTAGATATCATGGATGTGAAAACTAATCTTTATTTACACATTTCCCAAATTCCCTAAGAGTGGTTTTCCTCGAACACTAACATTGGATTGTGTCGCCAATCGGCTGGACCTGTTTAAGAAAATCGATGTGTATTGAACAATATGGCCACTCGATGTCTGCCAAAACAAACCAACGGTTAAAAAAGATATTAGCAGAATGTTATCGTCCGGAAACAGACGAGAATAATATTGTTTACTTCCGGTTTGATATGAAATTGATCATTGGTCGGAAGTTAAAAGTAATAACGCTGTAAATCACGCGATTTACGAGTTTTCCTGTTTCCTTGATTGGAAGTTTATTGCCCAAAGTAATGTCGATTATCGCTAGCTATGTTTGATCACCCTTGTAGTTGTGATTTACTGATTAGACCCTGTGATTTCAAAAACATCGTAATGGTTGCTGCTTTATCTCCTTCTTGCGGATAAAAACGGAACAACCTGTCTGTTTTCTTACCAGCAATTTCTTTTAACTCTGTAACGATATCCTAGTGGTCAAGTCAACAGCACCGGCATTGTTTTCCTTCCTGTATCTCAGTGGAGTGTCTGCATTTGCTACTTTTCAAGCAGAGGATAGGTTACTAAGATGAACTAGTTCACTGTTCGCCTAACCACAACACTCTAAATTACGCTAGAACTTCACAACAACAAACCACCTCGATTTGACGGAATTAATCATCTGCTGTTAAATTGAGCTGACTCTGGATCGACGAGGAGCGAACTCACTCATTTCGTATAAATTCGCGGTATTTATACTGACCGAGGCTTGATACCGTCATGAGATGGTACCCCGTGTATAATGGGCGCAAATAAAGTCCGTTCCTGTACGCTCGTACCACTCTAGTTTCGCAACAATGGTTTGGAACTTAAATTCGCCAATCGGCTTATTGTAACATTGACCTTATTGTTGCATTGACCTTTCCTCTATAAATATACATGCATGTGAGTATTCACGGTTTGAATAAAAATTGGTTTGGAACTTAAATGCACCAATCCGGTTTTTGTAACATTGACCTTTATTCTACACATATATGTGAGTATTCACGTTTTCATATATGAAGACGCATTTTGACGCATATGCAGCACAAGATTTTTGAAAAAATTATAACAAAATTAGAAATTTCTTATAATGACCAATATCTCCACAGTCACAATGGTGTGAACTCGATTCTAGAACAATAATTGCATTTACAGAGAATAACCATATTTTGCTATTATGTTTTCTAAGTAGTCCGCTGCAAATTTCTTCTCATTTTTAAAATGTTTTTGTTTGTTTGTTTTATAAAGAGTTCAACACGACGAAATGTCTTATCAAGATAAGTAGATGTACCCCGTGTATATTAAACTACATCGCTTGTTAAGTGAGTTACCGTCTGGCTTGTTAAACTAGACCAAGTTATCCAAGTGTTTACCTTTACTCTTTACGTTTGACATTGACCTTTGAACATGAACTTTGCCCACTATACATTTTCGTATCGTGTTCAACATTTTCGCCTATAGATAGAAATTCTAGAAAAAGCTGATTAAGATACTATCGGAACGGCATCAATTTAGTTCATTTTGACCTTTGACCTTAATGTGTGAATTTGACCTTCAAGTCGCTGACAAGTGTCTTGCATGCATTTGATAGTCTCATTAGTATACACATAACACGCAAAAGAAGACCAATTATTACATGTAACATAACATAACATATCCTAATTTAGAATTGAATATTACATATAAAAAGCCAATCAATATGTGAGCCGTTCCACGAGAAAACCAACATTATGGCTTATCCGGGCCGACACATTGCGTCTCTGGGGTATAGAGTTATAGAGAAATTATTCCTGAAACAGAAAATCCACAGGAGGCAAACATGGTCTGTCCAGGTTAGCCTGCGCGGCATGCTTATGCTGATCCGGGTCGATACTTTACGCAGAGTCCACACTGTTGTTGTTTTCGCAGGACGGCTCATATCAATATATCTGCGTAATGTATCGACCAGATCAGCCTGCGCTGTCCGCGCAGACTGATCCGGCCGACACATTCCGTCTAAGGGGGGATAGATAGAGTAGTGCTTCCTGAAACAGAAAATCCACAGGAGGCAAAAATGGTCTGTCCTGGTTAGCCTGCGTGGCATGCTTATGCTGATCCGGGTCGATCATGACTTTACGCAGAGTCCACACTCGGGACGGCCCATGTTTACATTTTACAGTATACAGGGTTTGAGTAGAAGAACAGAAAGCCTTTACCGAGAAGCTGGAGATTGAATACATATGATAAGTGAATCGGGAATAAAAACAAACCTTAACAAATATTTTAACTCTTTATCACGAAAATCCTTATTCTTACGTTTTAACTCAACTCAACTCGACTTTATTAGCAATCGGCATAAAAACATGCCTTTGGCCATTTAAAAACAACTTAACATGAAATATGGCAAAGACACACAGCAACATATATACATAAAAGAAGTACGGTGGGCACCTTACACGAAAGAATGCAATTACTAAATTCCCACCGAATCAGAATTTGAGACGTGAATAATATTAATGATTATTATTACTCCCATCTTTAAAAGACGAGTTCAATATGTAATTGGATAATTGTTGGGCTTTGAAAGGTCGGTTATCAGTGTAATTGACCATGTTAATCAGAAAATAGATTTCTTTGCGATACGAGCAAACATACGGTTATCGTAAAACTAAGAGGGAATTGTTTTAAAGAAACAATTATGGATACAACAATCTCCATCAAACAATGGCATCAGACCATTTCCTTATTTATTTTACATCGATTGCGAAACAAGCTTTCAGTTAATATTAATCACGCTCGATGTCTGGAGACTTAACCATTACTCGCGCCGTTTGTGCGGAAAAATCCCAAAGGCACAACCTTTGGTACGAGAGGCCGACGCTCTACCTCTGCACATCTGTCTTCCACTGCGCCTCCATAAACAAAAATCCGGAAGTAACTCGCATAGGTGTAAGAAATGGAAGGCTATTTTAATCATTTCCAACATACACAAAAATTCTTCAGCAGAAGACATTGAAAACGTTTAGGCAACACTATGGAAAAACTATATTAAATGAAATTAGATTTAATTATCTAATAAAGTTGAAAGCATTGTAACAAAAGGAGAAATTATTACTTATTATGAGCAATTTTCCAGAATGTTTTCAAAAATTGCTGTCTGTAGTTGCGTCAAAATGAATCGGCAAGTATGAGAGTGTAATACTGGGCGATACTTTAATAAGCAAACAATTGTCTTTTACTTTTATATTCCCATTTGTGCATGGTATGTAAAGAACGAAAAAGCATGCGTTCGCTGACATAAACATTGTGTAGGTCTCTAGCGCAATCAACAGAAGCATAATAAACGGCATATCATTATGATTCATGATTGTATCCGAGATTACCATTGCATGATAAACGGTCAACATTGTTATTGTATCCCAGACTACCATCGAATAATAAACGACATATCATTGTTTTATTGTATCTATTATAATCTATATTAATATAGTATCTTTATTGAGACTATTATGGGTTTATTAACGGAATATCAGTGTTATTGTATCAGAGACTATTATGGGTTTATTAACGGAATATCAGTGTTATTGACTACCATGGCACACTCAATGGTATATCATTGTTAAGGTATCTGAGACTTCCATTGCCTAAATGACGGCATTGCATTGTTCTTGTATACAAGACTACCATGGCATACCTAACGGTATATCATTGTTCTGGTATCAGAGAATATTATGAGTTAATTAATGGAATATCTTTGTTATTGTATCCGAGACTACCATGGCATACTCAACGGTATATCATCGGTATAGTATCTGAGACTTCCGTGCATTAATAATGGCATTGCATTGTTCTTGTATACAATACTATCATGGTATACATAACGGTATACCATTGAACTCGTGGTAGAGACTACAGTGGATTAATTAACTGTAAAGCATTGTTCTTGTATCCGAGACAGCCATGGCCTAATTAACAGTAAACATTGTTCTTGTATCCAAGACAACCATGGCATAATTAACAGTAAACACTGTTCTTGTATTTGAGACAACCATGGCATAATTAACTGTAAAGCGTTGTTATTGTATCCGAGACAACCATGGCATAATTAACTGTAAAGCATTGTTCTTGTATCCGAGACAACCATGGCATAATTAACGGTAAACATTGTTCTTGTATCCAAGACAACCATGCCATAATTAACGGTATATCATTGTTCTTGTATCCGAGACAACCATGGCATAATTAACGGTAAACATTGTTCTTGTATCCGAGACAACCATGGCATAATTAACGGTAAACATTGTTCTTGTATCTGAGATAACCATGGCATAATTAACGGTATATCATTGTTCTTGTATCCGAGGCTACCATGGCATAATATCAGTGTTCTTGTATCCGTGACTACATTGGCATAATATCAGTGTTCTTGTATCCGAGACTACATTGGCATAATTAGTGTGATATCCTTGTTCTTGTATCCGAGACTACATTGGCATAATACCAGTGTTATTGTATCCGAGACTACATTGGCATAATTAGTGTGATTACATTGTTCTTGTATCCGAGACTACAAATGACATAATTAACAGTATAGCATTGTTATGGTATTTTATACTACCATTGCATAATTAACGGTATGTTATTGTTATTTTATCAGAGACTTCTATGGCATAATTAACGGTATAACATTGTTATTGTATCAAATACTATCAAGACAAAATTAACAGTATATCATTGTTCTTGAATGCGAGACTACCATATTATTATTAACGGAATACCATTTGACTTGTGCCCGAGACTATTATTACACATAACCGTTTTGCATTGTTCTTGTATCCGAGACTAGCATGGACAGAATTAACGGTATATCATTGTTCTTGTATCCGAGACTAGCATGGACAGAATTAACGGTATATCATTGTTCTTGTATCCGAGACTACCATTGCATAATTAAAGCTATATGATTACTTAGCGGTATATATTTGTTATGGTATCTGAAACTATACCATGACATACTTAATTGGAAAACATTGTTCTTGAATCAGAGACTATTATGGCATAATAAACGGTATATCATTGGTCTTGTATCCGAGACTACCATATTATTATTAACGGTATATCATTGTTCTTGAATCAGAGATTTCAACGGTATTATTACCGGTATATCAGTATTCTTGTATCCGAGATGAAAAGAAAATAACGGTACATCATTGACCATGTATCCGAGACTACTATGGCATAGTTAACGGTATATTACTGTTCTTGTATCAGAGACAACCATGGCAAAATTAACTGTATATTTTTGTAACTATGATCTGTTCTGACCGTCGATAACATTTCTTAACGCGTTATGTATCAATGGCGACAAAGGCTTGCAACAACGTGCACTTGGTGAAGACAGGTGAGAGACAGAAATGAATTTTGCCAGTTTGTGTGAGGAGTTTTTCCAGGCGGAATTCGAACAGAAGACACCTACTGTACTCTTATCAATTCATTAATTGTTGTATTTTTAAACCTAATAAAAAGGCATTTAAAAAAGACGGCGTGAAACTCGAAACCACACGAACAAATAGAATATAAAATAAGGTTCATTTCGTGTGAAAGAAATCGTTAAAATCGTGTACATGTCTATCTAACCTTTTTATTAAACTGTTTTAAAATTGATAAAGACGACAGTACTTGTCTTTGCAACAATCAACATTTGAAAACGATTTAAGAAAAGGAGAAAGGCTCGAAACAACTTCTATTGAAGGCAAAAAATACTTTGAGCAATTTCTCTTTAAACCGCTAAAATTGTATAAACTTATCAAGAATAGCACTATTTTTTCAGTCTTGAACTCGACCTTTTGTTCGAATGGTCCGGGTTTGAAATCCAGATAAACATTTATACAAATCGTATTTTTGAAATGATAAATGATTAACATTTCCGCTGATGGCGTTTTAAGGTTCAGTATTGAAAACATACGAAAACCGACTGAAACGACACTGAAATTGGAAATAAAATTTGGATTCAGAATTGAAAGTATTGTGACAAAAAGGAGAAAATGTTTATTGTAAATATTTGTGCTATTTTCCGCAAAGATGCAACGGTGCAGATTCACTTTATCAGAAAAAGTACAAGGTCTTCAGGAATCAGACATGAGTGTTGTATGCATAAAACTGAGAAATCGTTTTGAAGCAGCTATGCATGTAGAATTAGACGGACGGTGAGTTAGATACACTATGACCCATATCGCTATCATCACTTTGACAAACGGTCTGCTTTTCTAGCATTATACAATTGCCTGTACATTCATTGATTACTGAAATATTGATTGTGGTTAAACGCCGTTTTCAACATTTTTTTTCCAGTCAGTTACATACCCATGTGTTTCTTGGCTTTCTCACACCGGAACTCCACAAAACAGTCTATCTAAGCAACTGGCTACTTTCCCACAAATACTGTGGCTGTTTGTCGTGCTGGGGTTCGAACTCAAGACCCTTGATTAAGAGCCCGCATCGCTACCGACTGAGCTACCGGACATTTAAACGTCATCTGCCTTTAGCAGGCTTAAAATACTGAAATATCAGGAAACCTTGTTGATAAGTGTTAACAAACAATCAAGGACTTACAGTAAACAATGGAATGTGTCAAACTTATATTATATTGACTCTTGTACATATTGATCGCCAACGTGCTTCGACCTATTTAAACTTCTTGTTTAAAAAACATTATTAAAGTCAACGTTTGATTGCTCGGTGTTGTACACCGCTTTTAACAGTGTTTAAGTGATATAAGGGCGTTTCCTGGGATAGTTTGAATCACGACTGGTCCATTTATCCTGACACCAGCGAGTCAGTTGTAATGTTAACCTCTGCAATCATCAGGACCAAAGAGGGAACACCATTAATACCATTGTTTAAGTTAACGTACGTTTGCATTTCACCTCTCAATTATTATATTTTTTAAAGTTGTATCATTATCATCAAAATCATTATCATCTCAATCACCGCCACTATCATCGTCACATCGGCTTAACCAGCATCCGATGATTATCTAGATTTGAAGCATGCTAAAGTAAAAGTACAACATTTGTAATTGTAAGTAGTGACATGTTTCTTTGGGGGAAAATAAGATAATTGATTGGGGTTTAACGCCGTTTTTAACAATTTCTCAGTCATATCACGGCGGCCAGTTCACCTACTCATGTGTTTCCTGATTTTCTCACACCAGTACTCCACATAACAAACTTCCCAAACAACTGGCTGCTTTTCCACATAGACTTAGCCCATTGGTGGAAGACAAATGACGCATGTCGCAATGACTTTTGTTAAACGTCGGAAAGAAAGTTGGCCGAGTCGGGATTCGAACTCACAACCCCTGGATTAATAGCCCGCGTCGTTACCGACCGAGCTACCGGGACTCGACGGGGGAAAAAATAAGAACAAATCCCGTTATTTCGATACGGGGATCTTTTGTACGAGAGGCCAGAGCTCCAAAGACTGCACCACCGTCTTCAACAAAACCTTTGGAACCTTGACCATTAATGAGGGAAGCCACTACAGCAATATCACAAGGGCCGAGTCACGCACGCCTTGTTTGAGGTCCCTATCATGCCATAGATACTATATAGTACCTACAGTGTATACTCGCGATACATCAAAGTAGAAAGGGGTCCATCAATAACTTCGAGTTATAGACATGTTCGACTGATGAAGCGGCTTTGTATTCATTACATGTAGTAATCTCCAATCGTATCTAGTTGACGGCCATTTTCTTTTTAGTGATTTAAACCCTTTCCCTCATATAGACGCTTTCTGACGCCTCTGCAGCAGACGGATTTTTGAAAACATAGTGACAATAGAAGAAATTGCTAAAAACGAGCAATTTCTCCTTTTGCCACAATGTTTTCCACTTTTAGTCATAGGTTATCCATTCAATTATAGAAATTTTCTATGTTTTGACAAAATATATTCAAAGTCGTCTGCTGCAGAATTGTCGTATGAGGGAAAGGATTAAACATAGTGGCGCTCTTGGAGTACCGAATGATTGCTTGAAGTGTGACGCCACTTTCAACAATGTGTATGTTATATCACGGCGTTTCCTGGGTAAGTTACCAGGATTACTGGTCCGTTTATCCTGATACCAGCCAGTCAGTCATAATTGTCATAGGAGGACAGCCATTACTACAATTTTTAAAGTCTTTAGTATGTCCCAGCCGATAAAATTAAAGCCGGGACTTCCGCAGCCGAGCCGGACGGTCTACCACTACACCACCAAACTATACAATTGGAATAACTCGAACGGAGTCTTATAATTCTAGTATGACGTCAATAGTATATGAGTTTCGAAGTAGACTTTTAAATAGTTCTACGGATTTTCATTAAAATTGTCAAATTATTTCTAAATTAAGTAGGAATATTGCGATTTCCCTTTTTATTTTGTCGCAAATGTATAGGTTTATACATCTCTGTTGGAGTCTGTGAATATGAAAAAGGAGATCCTCCTACTGACGGGGTTACCCGAGTTCCTCCGATTGTAGGTCTACTCATTCCATACGTATTTAAAAGTCTGCAGGGGGTATTTGTAACTATTGATTTTCTAAGTGATTTGTCTTGTCATATAATTAATCTGTTAGTAATGAACGTCGTCTGTTTAAACAACAAACCAATTCAACGTTATTTAATCTTATCCCTGATGCATCTTCCTCTTTTAATGTGTAGGCCTATCCAACAGATGACATCCAACATCAGTGTAAGAGGATGAGAAATTGCTGATGTTTAATTGATGTTTAAAAAATGTCATCATAGTTACACTTTTCACATCAGAAGATGTATATAAAATCAGATAAGATATACATTGTTTTGAAACTCTTAGCCCTTTCCAAAATACATTAAATCTACATTGGGCAACGTCCTCGACTTCGACATCTAGACAAAACAGGGAAAATCTCTTTTTTAAGGAAAGCATAATTATTAAATATGATTCATTATAAGTAATACCTCCTTTTGACACAATGTTTTCGAAACCCGTCTGCTGTTCGGCAAAATGTGAAAAATCTAGTTAATTAAATAGTTTGAAAAATTTTTGTCACAATATTTTCAAAAGTCATCAGAGGCATCAGAAAGCCAGGGGCGTAGCTGGGCCGAAATATGGACTACGCACCATTCTAAGGGGGTCCGGGAAAAAAGTTTCGTCTATATGGGCTCAGGTTACTTCTGGCGTATATTTCACAATATCTTAATGAGCCTACTTGATACACTTATGTACGGCATATATACACAAAATACCCTGAAAACATTTGCAGCATTCGAAATTTATTTTTTCTGGGTCATGCTCCCCCGGGAAAAAAATCGTCTATATGGACTCAGGTGACATCTGGCGTATATTTCACAATATCTTAATGAGCCTACTTGATACACTTATGTACGGCATATATACACAAAATACCCTGAAAACATTTGCAGCATTCGAAATTTATTTTTTCTGGGTCATGCTCCCCCGGGAAAAAAATTAGGCTATATGGGCTCAGATGACATCTTGCGTATATTTCACAATATCTTGATGAGCCTACTTGATACCCTTATGTACGGCATGTATACACAAAATACCCTTAAAACATTTGCAGCATTCGGAAATTATATTTTCTAACATTGACTGTCACTTCAACAAAATTGAAATTTCGAAGGCATGAACTCGAGGGACTCACAGTTAATAGTTCGACCTATCAGTACTATGTGCTTTAATGTAGCCGAAGGGACCGTGTTTTAGTTCGATAATTCGAAAGAGCAGATTTTCGAGTTTTTCAGGTTAAAAAAACATTAATTGTATGAGGGTTTGGCCGGGACCGAGGGAGGAGTTCGAGTTTTCCAGGTGTTCGACTTTTTCCATGTTCGAGCCAACGAGGTTTTACTGTACATTCAGATGATTCATACTAGGTACTTTCTTTAAGCCTACACGCGAAATAGAAGGGCTAGTCGTCGCTTCTTTCTTCTTGCAAAATATCATCTATCACTAAATCAGTGTTTATGTCACGATCACGGTGAATGTTCATCAAAACAAGCCCGGATAATCTACCGGTGGTAAGGGTTGGCGGCCGTAGATATGTTTTCACCCTTCTCATAGTGGTAAACGAACGTTTCGCGTTTATTTCTGGTTGCAGGTTGCGACACTAGCGATCTCTTCTCAGATCCAAATAAATGGCACGGACCACAATTCGCTCCACCAATAGACTTCGAATATCGTACTCACATGTACAATATGTAAATACTATATAACTGTATACATACAAACTTCATGTATAGGCATCTAATATTATCAATAAACATAGATGCTTCATGTGACAATTTGTCCATGTATGAATTGTTCTGATGTGTCCGTTTTCAACCTTATCCCCCTTAGGGTTCAGTTTTCATTGCATTTTTCGCATTTGTTTCATTTTTTTATTTTTGAACCTCTCAAAATATTTATTATGCACGTGCGTACGTGCGTACGTGCGTAAGCCTAGCTACGCGCCTGAAAGCATCAGATTCGAGGGCTTGGCGTGACTAAAAACCTCTTTTGAAAACCCTGGTTTAGGGGCAATTTTGACCTCTTTGTAAACAATGCAAATTTAGGTGCCATTGCTCAGAACGAGCAATGGCGCCTAAATTTCCACTGTTTACCAAGTAAAATGATTTAAGCTTATAAAGACTTTATGGCGAGGTGATTAACCTTGGTAAAAAAGTACCAATTTAAGTTACAACCGTTTCACGCCAAGCCCTTGATCTGTTTGTGGGAGATGGTTAAAAAGCTTTCATCAGAACAATCATCTACCACTTTGAGGACCCCATTTAAAAATCAAAATATCTAAATACGTTGATATCTGTTTTATATTTTCATAAAACATTTTGAGCATACAATACAAATTTCCTTCCCTGCTTTTATATAAAATCCAATAAAAACAACACCATTGCTTCCTTCTTAACATAAATCTCTTATAAATGCTTTTAGCAATTTAACAATATTATTCCTTGTTTTAAACAGAATATTAAAATTATATACATGTATGCATGCATGAAATATATTGCTTAAGCTTGTAAGCTTCATGAAAATCGTTTATAGGACAACATACAATTTCAACCATTATTTGAGCAATGCTCAAGGAAAACAAACATTAAGGCTTCAACCATCCAGTGCAAATCCAGATCAGTCTTCTGTATCCATGCATTCTGATCTGGTTTTGCACTGTTTTCAAATTATTCACAGAAGGTTTTACGAAATTCCTGACAAATTATGAGAATTTGTATCAGATAGCCCAGATAGATCTTTTCCTTAATGACTCTTTCCCAAATGCAACAAATCTACAGCATATGTAAAAGTTATATGCTAATATTTTAAAAAGAGTTGAAAAGATTGTGGTAAAAGGAGAAATTGCTCATTATGATCAATTTCTCCTTTGGCCACAAGTCGTCTGTTGCAGAGGCATCAAAAAACGTCTGTATGTGGGAAAAGATTAAGCATATTACATGTACCTAATGTTGGTTTCCTTATAGCACTGCAGATTAATTTGTATTTAGTCACTATTGAACTATTGAACCATAATGCGCTAATTTAAGATTGACCAACATTCTTAAAACAGTGTAAATATCATGTTTCATGTAGGCAAATGCAGAGACATAAAAAATACAATATGTATTTATATGTCTCTAGCACAAACAGAGCTAAATATAAATCACCCTTTAACCCTTGGCCACAGACAACAGACATCTTCCATTTAATATAGATAACTTTGAAAACTTCTAAGCCAAAATTATGGAAGACCTTTATAAATGACAGTATAATTATTGAAAAGAGCTAAAAAATATTGTGACAAAAAAATAAATTGCTCATCATCTTATTATGAGAAATACCTCTTTATATCACAATAAATTCAAAGGTTGTCTACTACAAATGGGTCAAAATGGATCTGCATGAGGGAAATGGTTAAAACGAGATCTGCCATAAAGATTCAAATAGTAACTAGAGATTGCTTTTTTGAAAAAGCGCTTGTCTCCCCATTTGTGTGGTCGTAGGGGAGGAAAAGAAATGATGGAGATGAATTTTTTAGTTTTGGACTGGAGATGAAGCAACAGTGACAATCCTCAGTTATTGAGCGGAAACCATTTTTCAGCTGAGGGTTACCATGACCTTGGTCTTTGACCTAGTGACCTCAAAATCAAAAGGGGTCATTTGCTGCTGGTGACCAACCTGCACACCAAGTATGAAGTTCCTGGGCCCAAGCAATCTTCAGTTATTGAGCGGAAACCATTTTTCAGCCAAAGGTCACCGCGACGTTGACCTTTGACCTACTGACACCAAAAGCAATAGGGGTCATCTACAGGCTAGGACCAAGCTGCACACTAAGTATGAAGTTCCTGAGTTATTGAGTAAAACACATTTTTCAGCTGAAGGTTACCTTCGACATTTGACCTTGTGACCTCAAAATCAAACAAATTCAACAAAGGTCATTTACTGGTTAGGACCAACCTGCACACCAGGTATGAAGTTCCTCAACATAAGCATTCTTTAGTTATTGAGAGGAAACCATTTTTCAGCTGAAGGTTACCATGACCTTGACCTTTAAGCTAGTGACCTCAAAATCAATAGGGGTCATCTACTGGTGGTGACCAACCTGCACACCAAGTATTAACTTCCATGGCCAAAGCATTCTACAGTTATTAAGCAAAAACAATGTTTCAGCTCATTGTCACTGTGACCTTTCAGCTTAAGATCACTGTGACCTTCACTTTGACCTCAAAATTAATAGGGTCTTCTACTGGGTATGGCCAACCTGCATACCAAGTATGAAGTTCCTCAGCCCAAGCGTTCTTCAGTTATTGAGCGGAAACCATTTTTTACCTCACAAGGTCACCATGACCTTGACCTTTGACCTTCTGACATCAAAATCAATAGGAGTCATCTACTGGTCATGACCAACCTGCATACCAAGTATGAAGATCCTATGCCCAAGCGTTCTTCAGTTATTGAGCGGAAACAAGTGTGACGGATGTGACCTTGACCACTGTGACCTAAACCTTTGACCTAGTGACCTTAAAATTAATAGGGGTCATTTGCTGGTGGTGACCAACCTGCACATCAAGTATGAAGTTCCTGGGCCCAAGCAAAAACTATTTACCAGCTCATTGTCACTGTGACCTTTCAAGCTCATGGTCACTGTGACCTTGACTTTAGACGTACTGACCTCAAAATCAATAGGGGTTTTTCTACTAGGCATGGCCAACCTGCATACCAAGTATGGAGTTCCTCAGCCAAAGCGTTCTTCAGTTATTGAGCGGAAACCATTTTTTACCTCACAAGGTCACCATGACCTTGACCTTTGACCTTCTGTTATCAAAATCAATAGGGGTCAGCTACTGGTCATGACCAACCAGCATACCAAGTATGAAGTTCCTACGCCCAAGCGTTCTTCAGTTATTGAGCGGAAACAAGTGTGACAGACGGAAGGACGGACGGAAGGACGGAAGGAAGGACGGACGGAACGGGCAAAAACAATATGTCACCCCCATGTAATGGGGGAGACATAATAATACATACAGTATATAGAGACACCATTTTCAGAATGCTGGCCAATATCAAAGTTGGCTCAATTTGTATTAACTCTTTCAGCGCCAAAGGCAATATTGATCTTTTTGCAAACAATACAGATTCAGGTAAGTCAGCTCGTAATGAGCTGTCTCACCTGAAATCAGCATTGTTTGCCTTTTCGTTATCAAAATAGTCCAAAACTTTTATTACATGAGAAATGAAGACGCCCGATTTTGAACATGGAATAGTCTACTTTAAACAATTCAGCACTGAAAGGGTTAACTACAATAATGTTTATTTTTTTTAATAGTCGGCAGCACATGTAGTTGTAAGTTTGTTCTAAAACGAACAGTAAACTAATAAAAGCAAAATACATCAATCCCTTGAAGTAATGACTAATATTTCTTAACTGACATATAAATGGTATTTTCTTATGTACAAATGTTATATTATAACCCTTTCCTTAACTGCAGACGTATTTCGACTTCCAACGCATCTGGAGGATACTTTTCAAACATTGTGACAAAAGAAGAAACTGCTCATTATGAGCAATTTCTCCTTTTGCCCCAATGCTTTCAGCCTTTTTTAACAATTATTTTGCCATTAATAGAGATTTTCCCAAGCTTAGTCTTATAATTCCTAGATGTTTTCAAAGGCATCTACTGCAGATTGTACCAGCATGCGGGAAAGAGATTATAGTTTTGTTATCAATATGACTTTTCTTCAAAACAGGTGAAAACAAAGTCCAATGACAAAATATTATAATTTAAATGGTTCTATAGTTACTACTTTTGTCAATTCTGGTTTAAGTATGTATAAACAATCCTTTTGTCTTAAATAACTCAAGGACTTTTGACATAGTGGAATGATCAGATGTAAAAATAAGACATTCAGAAGAACGAGTATCATAAATTGCATCTCATTGCACATTATAGCATTAACACACATTACAACTGGTACCCGCACCAACATATAGACGCATTTGGTAGCATCTGCTGCAAACGACCTTTAAAAACATTGTAGCAAAATAAAAAGCTGTACATTAGAAGCAATATCTCCTTTTGCCACAATGTTTTCAACTCTATTCAATGATTGTATTTCATTTTTAAATACTTTCCTTATTTTTGCCTGTATGTTTTCAAAGTGTCCACTACAGACTTCTTGTATGTGGGAAAGGGGGGTTAAAAATAATGCACATTTTCTAAATTTGTTGATGTATCAGTCTACTTATTATAATATGAGGGAACCCGACCTTAGCAGATTTAACCCATTCCCTCATATGACAAATACACAGCAGACCACTTTGAACATTGTCAAAAAATAGAACATCTCTATAATTGAATGGATAGCCAATGCCTAAAAGTGGAAAACATTGTGGCAAAAGGAGAAATTACTCGTTTTGAGCAATTTTTTCTTTTGTCACTATGTTTTCAAAAAGCCGTCTGCTGCAAAGGCGTCAGAAAGCGTCTATATGTGGGAAAGGGTTAAGAAAGAAATAGATAAAGGTCAACCTGTGTACCAGTGTTATATGATCCAAATGCACACTGTTTGTTAGAGATTTCTAGAAACAGTTGAAGATTAACCTGCTGATGTACAGATCGATCGGAATCTACACTGGCAATAATAGGGTTGGTTTTCATAGTGAACCGCTTATATATTATATTTCACTACTTTACTTGACATGTAAATGGGACTTTCATGATACCAACACTGCTGTTATCAAAGTATTGAACATAGGTTGGACTGCAGCCAGTATTATAAGGACATCCTGAAAGCTGCAGTCATCAAAACAGCCTCGAGTGAATGTTACTTTGACCCTTTCATAAACGAAGATAAATTTCGCACAATTGCAGCAGACTACTTATGAAAACAGTGCGGAAAAAAGTTTCTATTGTGAAATTTCACCATTGGCCACTATGTTATGATTTTATTCAAAGTATAACATTATAACCAATTCAAGCAAAGCACACACACAAATTGAGTTTACAAATTTATATTTGTTCAACTTGGGATGACATAACAGTTATGTTAGCCCATCATGTGATGTGTCATTAGGACTAAATTAAATTGAAAATATCAAAGAAAAAGAATAGAAAATGTAACAACATCAAATTCATTGAGAGTATTATTTTGAGACACAGTGCACCGAGAATAGTAGAACACAAGAGCTAATCAAATAAAGTCTTTGAGGTCCAAATATTGTGTACTATATTTAAAATAATTTATAATCTAACTGAAATTCCCAAACATTTCAGTGTCTTAGACAAGACACCAAAATGTTATAAATATATAATTAACCCTTTCCCTCATATAGACGCTTTCTGACACCTCTGCAGCAGACGGCTTTTTGAAAACATAGTGACAAAAGAAGAAATTGCACAAAACGTGCAATTTTTCCTTTTGCCACAATGTTTTCCACTTTTTGTCATAGGTTATCCATTCAATAATGGAGATTTTCTATGTTTTGACAAAATATGTTCAAAGTCTTCTGCTGCAGAATTGTCGTATGAGGGAAAGGGTTAATCAATATTGTGCCCCTTATCTAAAGCTCTGGCAATACTATACTATCTTTGAAAGCCAGGGGTGCTTTATACATTTCATTCCAGTAAGTTATTATGGAAATGAACGCTAAATGGACAAATTACTATTAGCTTGCAAAGATGTGCAAAGAAAGATCCTATAGGACTTTTTTCCCTACATGTTGAATCATACCAGGTAACCTATTTTTTTTAAAGAGACACAAGATCTATAATGTATATGTATGAGCTATGTAACACAAAAACCTACATTAGGGACTTTGAACCAGTAGATCCAGATCAGTCTGATCAGGATCTTCAAAGTTTGTCATTTAATCGTAATAGAACCATAGAGATCTATATAAATCTATTCTGATAAAAAATGGACTTAAAAAGTTTTCCACCGTAAGCCTCATTCTGAAGCATCTTCAGCAAATAGCTTTTGAAAACATTGTGGCAAATGGAGAAATTGCTCATAGTCAACAATTTCCTCATTTGCCACAAAGTTTTCAACTTGATTCAATAATAATAGTTTAATTTAGTTTAACCCTTTCCCTCATTGTATTTTATATTCAAATCGAGGGCTTGGTGTGAAACAGTTGTAACTAAAATTGGTATTTTTTTACCAAGGTTAATCACCTCGCCAAAAAGTCTTTATAAGCGTTAAATCATTTTTCTTGGTAAACAATGGAAATTTAGGTGCCATTGCTCGTTCTGAGCAATGGCACCTAAATTTGCATTGTTTACAAAAGGGTCAAAATTGCCCCTAAACCACGGTTTTCAAAATAGGTTTTAAGTTACAACCATTTCACACCAAGCCCTCGAAATGTCAATTTTTGTATGACTTGGCTCAAATAATATACATGATTTACATTATAGTTATTTATACATTACCATGCTGATGTCACTTCAAATTCAATATTATTGTTATGGCAGAAATTTTCCCATCTTTTTCTATTTTACCCTTTCCCATTATGAAGACACATTTTGATTTATCTCCACGCGGTATGAAAACATCGTAGCAATAGGAGAAATTTCCATATATTTGCCATAATATTTTCAACTTCATAGATTATTTAATAATTACACTTTTATTCATAGACATTTTCCATATTTGTGCTCATGCAGTTGTCTCCAATATCGTCTGTTGCAGATTCGTTGTATGTGGGAAAGGGTTAAAAGTTTTTCAGGGCTATAGATAAGGTGCATTCTTTTAAGTTCTTCAATTATTATTTACCCTCTAAACCCTCTATTATTTGTACTCAAGCAAAATAATCTCAGTGAAAGGATTCCTTTGAGTACAACAATATAGGTTTAATGGTTTAACCCTTTTTCACAAGTTTACGGACGCATTTTGATGCATACATGTGCAACAGAAAAATTATGAAAACATTGTAACAAAAGAAGTCATTGCTCATGTTGAGCAATTCCTCCTTTTGTCATAATGTTTTTAACTCTTTTTAATAATTAAAGTCTTGTTTAACTCTCTTATTACTCAATTTAAACCCTATATTGTAATTTGTTGTACTCAAAAGAAATGTGATGTCTCTAGGAGATATTTTTTTACAGTACCCACAACATTGGGTTCTAACTTCTATTAATAAATAAGGATTTAAGAACATGAAATATGCTCCTAGAACTATGGAAAAGAGTTTGAAATCTTCTTGGAAGATAGGTCATCACAAGAGTCTATGCGAGACACTTGTCACTTTAAGTTGTTTACCAGATATTTCTGGTAATATTGCAGGAACACTTTGTATCGCACCTTTCTTCTCATTTTTCTTATCTATAACAACAGGTACATTTCTAAATGCATCTTGTGTATGTTCACCATTTATCTGTTCACTGTTACTAGAGGCGTTATCACAGAGAGTAATCGTTGCAGGCGTCGAAAAGCCTTTAGAACTCTTTTTATGATTGTTTGTATTGATTTTAGTGCCTGTTAGAGTGTTAAATAATGCTTGCTTTGTATTCTCAATTGATGTTTTGTAGTTAGACAGAGTTTTCTCAAATTCTGTATTTGAAGAAGGCTGAAAACTGAAATTATGGTTTGGCGGTTTAGAGGGTGAATAATGTAAAACATTTTGAGGCACAAAATCACCAGCTTGATTCAAGTTTTGTTTTATATAACCCCGCGTTTTTTCAAGAGGCTTAAGGTCTTTTTGGCCGACAGATTTGACACTAAATATATCACTTGTTAATGCTTCAGTTTTGGCTTGAAAACGTGGAGTTCCATTACCGCTTAATCCGTTTTCCTTGAAACTATGCCTTTTTGATCTACTATTTTGAATTTTCTGTAAATCACTTTCATTTTTTCGTAAAATCTTTGAATCTTTCTTGATTTCATCTTCTAAAGCACTTATCCTGGAAGAAAAATTCTCAATAAAAAGATCACTTGCAGATTTGAACATCTGACCTCCAACTGGTATTGAATATGAAGGGACTGGGGTTACAGGCTCAGATTCATGAATAGTTCTCATTTTTTTGTTTACTTGATTGACAGCACCTTCTGACTGAGTACTTTTTATCCGAGGCTCTCTGGTCTTGTATACTGGGCGTGGTATGGACTCAGATTTCAAAGCTTTTTCTGGTGTATTAAAATAATCACTTAGATGGGAATATATTTGTTCATTTATTTTTATTTTATCACGTATTTTATCATTTGCCGTTACCTCTACAATTGTTTTGTCAACTGTAACAGTAGATCGATTAGTTTCTTCCCCGCTAGGTGGTTCTACACTAGTTCTAGCACTTGCATTTGATACTGCTGACCTTTCTCTTTCTAAATTTAAATCTTTCTTAATCTGTCTCTTCATTTCTCGTTGAATACGTTTGCAATTGTGATGAAAGGCAGTGGACACCTTTTCTGGATATCTCTTTCTGATTGTATACCACTCTTTTCTGTCATCATACATAAATTTAAGGGTTCTGTAACTTCCGTTATCTGGAATATATCTGTATGTTCCAGGTTCGGTATTTGATTTCCAAGGAGGAATGGGATAGGTTTCGAAGTCATCACTTACACACCTCACGGCGGCTTTGTAATCTCCTGATGCTGAGCTATTTGACCAATATTCATCGCTGTGATTATTGCTGTTATTTCCATAGTGAATGTCTGTATATGACCGCTCCACAGGCCTTCGCTTTTTAACAGTTGCTGGGGCAGTCTGGGCTTTCAGGGTTGGATTTCCAAATTTCCAGCCCACAACAGCATCAGACCAGTCTGTCAATGCTACTTTGTACACTTTACGATTTTCTGAAAATTTACTGTAGTCACTGTTTTCCAACAAGCTGTTTATGTAGGTCCTTTCTTCTTCATCATGCAGAGGTTGAGACATTTTAACAAAATGCTGTCAACATTTATGCTGAAAACCTTTTTCAACATTCCACAAAAACTTCTATGAAACTTAATTTTGGAATCAAAACCCTTGTTAATATATTCCAACAAATTAATTTCTAACTCTCCTCTTAAAAGTTTCCATTGGAAATATCGGTATAAGAACTGTAATCCTTACTTAAAAGTATCTAAAAACGAAAACTCCGTAATCTCGACTAGTTATCCAATACATAAACCTATAATAAGTTTACCTTCTACACTTAACAAAGTTGTGCACTCTCCAATATCCAATTCAATAACCTGAAGATTAAAACTAGTGTATATACATGTTCTTGTTAATGTCACCACTTGTCTATACAAACAGACGCATAAACTGTATCTACACTCTTTTCACAAGATCCATTGTTAATCTGTTTAATTAATCCATTTTTTTAGATTCATTTAATAAGGTGAACAATCAACTGTATTGTAAACAGCCAATTTATGGAATTAAATAGCATGATTTTCCAATGAGTTAACACTATAAAGACGTTAGGTTTACAGATCACAGTGTTAAATTCTACCTGTTGAAGGGTGACTGATTAAATACCTCTACGATACACAGTCAATAATCCAATACATGGCCTCATAAAGTAGCACGGAAGCGTCATCTCTCCATGGGCAACCACTTCCGACAACAACATTTGGTCGCTGAAGCACTTAACAAATTGTTGAACTAATTCTATCTTTTAAGCTGATATAAAAAGCTAAAAGTATTTTAACATATATAAAATATATTATTTGTCTTCACAGATTAAGATTTTTTCCCATAAATGGAAAATATTTGCAACGTCTAATTATTTATTTTTATATGTTTGGATTCTTTGATCACAGATGCGCGAATTAGTTGCGCAGAAAAATATTTGCCGCCGAGTAAAGGAAAGTTGGAGAAAATGTTCCGACATTCAACTCGCTCTGCTCCAAATCGAAAATCTGTATTTCTTGCCCATGAACAATGGCAATACACGGGAAATACATTCAAACGCCTGAGTCAGGTAAGCTGATAAATTTCCAAGAACTACATTGACAGGAGATATTTTCCCGGACGACCCTTCCAATTAACGTTCCTAATGAAGCATGGGTGGGGTAAAGAAAACAAAGTGAATGTACTCTTATTGTATTTATATATTTTAATTCATAGCGTTAACTAAAGGAAAATGTGTGCAATGATAAACAATGCTTAAAATTGTTAATGCATGAAGAAAATAATTCTCGAAACAAACAAATAGTTGATAGAACATCCCGATTTCTATTATAATTTTGCCTTTCTATAACTTGGTGCTCTCTGACCTTATTTAAGGGTTAGTCATTTTCAGGAGCCTTAGTGAGTAGTGACAATGCAAAAATGCATGATAGTTCCTGGCAACTGTTGAACTGTGAATGAATTGAAAAGAATAACGCAGGCCTCAACATTAACTTTTGAACATACTTGCCGTAGTGACTAGTCGGACAAGTACTGTACTTTGAAAATTTACTTGCCCGGACTCAAATACAAATCATCCGAATATATGTCATTATATGGTGAATTACAGTGTCCTGCATTGTTGATTTGCTGTCTTAAAATGCACAGCCCAATTAAAACCGCAGTCAAATTTAACTGACAGTGTTTACGTTTATGTAAACAAGTAATTTAAACACATAAAAGTGTCCACGGTTTGACATTAGAATGTACTTTAAAAAAAATGAGTCGGAATTTGCTAAGATCTCGGAAAAATTTATTATTGACATCTGCCATTTTGAATTCAGGGGATTCCAAAAAATACCTCTTCAGAAAAGATACATAGTAATAATATGACATATTGTTAAGTTCAATTCTGACCAATCAATACTCGCGGATGAATCTTTTTAGAACGAGAAAGCATAAATTAAAATAGAGAGATTCATCATGTGACATGTATAATTTAAACAATCGCGCTGCGTTAAAAATACGTGACAAGGACTGATTTACAAACGTTTTCGGTTGTCAGCGACACATAAGATGGTTTAATCTGTGACTCTAAATTATGGTCTCTGGACTAATTGTAACTATTCAAATTCCGGTTTTAACTGGTCATAGCAGCAGACGGCTGGTTCTCTTTGAGAAATTGTAAAAAAAGGGTCCATTGGACTCTGTCAGAAAATAGTGAAGTAATTGTGAATGGAGCTGTTAATCAGTACCACTTCTACCACTGTAATAGTGAGAGACGTAAAATATGTATGGATGCTTGTATTCATTTATTTTGGTTAATTTTACTACCAATTAAAGGCTGTTTCCCCTGGCAGAAAGGATTCCATTTTCCTCCTTTATGGCAGAGTTTCGTCCTGTGACAAAGCGCAGTGTGGGGGTAACCATTACATTCAGTGATAGCTCTAGTTTTTGCCTCTCTTGTGTCATTGAACCCTATTAATTATACCCCATACGAAAAAGAGGGGTATATTGCTTTGCACATGTTGGTTAGGCTTGTCTGAGTGATAACTCAACAATGCCTGGACCTACGGTCCTCAAACTTGATTTGGAGGTTTGGCCTGACCAGATGATGACCCCTTTTGATTTTGAGGTCATCGGACAGTGACCGTGAACATGAAAAGCTTTTCCGGGTGATAACTCATTATTGCCTTCACCCATGGCCCACAAACCTGACATGGAGGCTGGGGGGTGACCAGTAGATGACCTGTATTGATTTTGAGGTCATCAGGTCACAGGGACCTTGAGCCAAAAAGCTTGTCCTAGTAATAACTCGATATTTCCTGCACCCATGGCCCTCTAACTTGACATGGAGGCTGGAGGTGACAAGTAGATGACCCCTATTGACCAAGCTTATCCGAGTGATAACTTAATAATGCCTCAACCTATGGACCTCAAACTTGACTTGTAGGTTGGGCCTGACCAGTAGATGACTCCTATTGATTTTGAGGTCATTTGGTCAAAGGTCAAAGTCACAGTGACCTTGAACACAAAAAGCTTTAACAGTGTTCCCATTCACGTACATCTGTGCGTTTTTCACGCACAGATTTCATAAGTCACACAAGTATTTTTTATTCAATCAGAGAGCATACGTGACTGTCGCGCACAGCAAAAATAAGCTGAAATGCTCCTAAGTAAGTCTAACAATGCATATGCGAATGATGAGAAAGAATGAAAGATAAACTTGGATGTGTAGACCTTTCTATAAATAACTCACTCAAATACTGTAGCTAGTATGTTGACCACGTGATCAGTATGTATTTGTTGCTTTGCTAATTTGTAATCTCGCGAGAAAGGAGAGCTTCATCCAATGGAGTCGCTTTCTACTTGAAGAAATAACACCACGTGATATTTTCGCAGGGCATAGCCATACAGATCACATGATTTTTTTCCCGCGCTTTCTTGAAGCTGTAGTAAACATCTCCTTATTTGGAAATCTACTACACAGAAAAGCGTTTCTCATATATTCATCCATGCGATACATTTTTACAGGGTTCGAAATTGCGAGGTGAGATTTCAGGCACCATTATACTTTTATGAGTGAAATTTTTGTGCCGAATAATACGCATTTCTAATCGTCGATCTTTAACAGGCTTATTTCTTTGACAAATCGCGGTAATTGCAGTGGGTTTTCGAGATTTACAGAGTGCTTTCAGTTTTGCAATATTAGCGGAAGTTTACAATCGATACATGTCTTGTGCGCATGCCTATTCAACGGCCCCAATATTGATGACGTTTACTGCATACATTTGGGCTTTTGGAAGTCAAAAATTTGTTTTGATTTACATATGGCAAATACGATTGGCTGGAATGATCACGTGTATATTTTGGGTTTTCCCAAGTTGTATTTCACTACGGAGATATGGATGTTTTTATATCAAAAATACATTACCAGTCATTTAATACCTGATATATCATCTCTATACACCTTAATTATCCAAAAAAAAACGCCCACACAAGCATATCCCTCACGTACCCGTGACATACACGGCCGCCCGGAAGTACGGGAGCGCACGTGAGCAGGTAATCACTTTTCATTTTGGATTCACCGGAGTAGTCGGATAAGAAATTTATATATTATTTATTTTTTCCAATTAACTCCTTTGTTTTATAAGGCCCATTGCCTTATAATCATTTAATTGTCCATATATTTTTCTGCATTAACGTCACAGCCATAAATTATTTACTTTATTGCTGTATTACTTTGTTTTTGTAGCGGACGATACTCTGAGAAGCACGTGGATTACCGCACCCGCTAATTTCAGTTACCGTCTTCGGGTGCGGAAGTCGTGCTGTTTTCAATACTTTTTCCCTACCCTATTAGCATAGAAGCTTTATCTATTGCTGTATTAATTATTGATTGTTTAATTCAATATTTGTGAAAATAATTTTGTAAAAAATTTATATTTCAAGAATACGTGTCCAAGCTTCCGGGTGTCCCCGTTAGCGTGGATATAAATAAAATAAATAAACAATTTTATTTTGTCTTGTGTTTTGTGCATAAATTGAATAATGTCTATGTCAATCAATGGTGAACGGATGCGTAGCCCATGTGGTCATGCTGTGCACCTATGGGATTCGCATCCGACCTGCGTTGTGTGCACCAAATGCACACAGGGTTCACCTTGCGAGTATTGCTCTTCCTGGCCTATTTCCATTTGGAAAAAGGTCGTGCGGAGTAAGACTCGCAAAAGCAGGAAGGTAAAGAAGACCCCAAAGAGGGTGCCTTTATCTTCATCGAGTGAAGCAGAGTTCGAGGGGTTCTCCCAACCGGACTCTGCGACGGTGTTGAGTGAGTCGAAGGGCACTGCTGAGCCTTCTTCTCCACTCAACACAGCCTTTTTTCCGCGCGCCGAGGAAAATCGGATGGTAGCTTTGGGTGAGAGTTGCTCCGTCGGGAAACGTCAGACACCGTACGGAAACAGCGGGGAAAATGTTCAGCTGGAATGTTCAACCGCTGAACCTCACCATCTGACGCCTGGTGTCGTGGCTGGGCCTTCGAAAGAAGGAGATGCCTTTGGTAGCTTTCCGGGAAACCGCATGAGTTGTACCTATCTGACACCATACTCTGAGCTACAGCGGTCTTCGGACAGCTGCAGAGTACCGGTAACAGGGCTCGAATTTAAGCACTCGCCACTCGCAAAATGCGAGCTGTATTTTAAAAATGCGAGTTGATATTTCTTAAGCTGGCCTTTTTTTGCGAGTGGATTTCAAGTTAAGTACATAACTGTTTATTTAATTTGATTGGATTAAAAGAATAAACACGTATGTTCAAGGTAAAACAAACTAGGTTTAACCTCTTTCTTATTCTTCTCGCCATATTATCCCCGTAGCAACAGGTTATCAACAGCATGTATACATGTTTACATAAAGAGTAGACTGCGGATAGTATTTTTCGATTACGCACTCACTCTATGAACTGAAAAAAGTTTAAAACCCGTCAACAACAAAAGTGAGTAGACTGTGTCTCGTTTATCGATTGCGCTTTCTCTATAGTTTAATTAAAAGTTGGGAACCCGTCAAATTCGTTGTTTACATATTTTGTCGACTGCTAAAATGGCTGGCCAAAAAATATCGTCTTTTTTTTCAATTGAGTCGACGACGAATAAGAGACAAACATCGAATGAGTCCCCAAAACAAGAGTCACCAATCAAGAAAAAAAAGAAAGAAACCTTCAATAAATACAGTTCAGAAATGGGAGCGAGCACTCTCGGTTACAAATTCGACAGTGACAGAACTGTTACTGAGATTTGGTGCGTCGATTACAGAAATCACGCGATCGACAGATCATCCTAGATAATGATAATTTATTTCTATTACTATGGTATCACAACATTTAAACAATCGTCCTTGATGAGTTCTAAATCTTATTTTAAAAGAAAGAGCCATTAGCTACCACTATATATTGATTCTATATTAGATCTACTATAAATAGAAAAGAGGGTATTCCAAGATTAAAATAGACAATTTCTCCTTTTACCACACAGTTTTGAACCCTATTCAATGAATACATCCTCAATGTAGGGAAAGGTAAAGCATGGAAAATAATGAGTCATATCGATGGAGAAGGAAATTGCTTCGTAGTAGATTTCCAAATAAGGAAATGTTTACTACAGCTTCAAGAAAGAGCGGCAAATAAATATCACGTGATATGTATGCCCGCGAAAATATCACGTGGTGTTATTTCGCATCCATTGGATGAAGCTCTGTTCTTTTAACTATCTCGCGAGATTACAAGTTAGGAAAATAATGTACACTGATCACGTGGTCAACATACATTGTACTAGCTATATATATATAGTATTTGAGTGAGTTATTAATAGAAAGGTACCAGGTTTATCTTCATTCTTTCTCCCCGTAGACTATAGATCGATGCATTAAATTGTTATGATTGTTAGACTTACAACAAGCATTTCATTCTTTATTAATATGAATTGCAAAAGGCAAGTGATTTTCTGTGCGTGACAGGCACGTACGCTCTTGGATTGATTAAAAAATGCTTACGTGCCTTTTGAACACTGCCGGGCGTCTATCTGTCTGTCATTGATAAAGTCATTGAAGGGAGATATTTGAATTTATTTACTCGGTAGTCTAATATTCCATAATGTGACTATATAAATAGTAGTGCTGGTGGTATTTTTGTGAGTTGACTCACAGCCAAAAGACCAACAACATTGCCATATGGACCAAGGCATTAAATATTAAGATAATCATGAGGACTGACTGTGGTTACAGTGAAGGACTGATAAATTTATCATTTAAAAGTTTAAGAACTATGTCTCTCACTCACAGTTTCTGCACTGTCACACTTGTTATTGTTGAATCCATGATTCATATTTCTGTTTTGATACTTAAAGTGGTCATTAAAATGATTTACTACTACTAATAAAGTATAATACTATTTGTCAAATGAATACAGGTTTTGAAACAAATAATTTTGTTTTTTAGCCATTTCGGCGAAAATTGTTTTGGCTAGTTGGTTTCACATTTGGCCAGTTGAAATTTTAGGCACTGGCCAAATTCGCAAGTGCACAAAAAAGTTAATTTCTAGCCCTGGGTAACCTACGTCGGCGGACGTAGTTCTCCGGAGACTTTGTAGTGCAGCTTCACTCCTGCCTATGCATAGTCAACCAGGTTTTGTTTGGACTGCGCAACAAAACCCAAATGCCGAGGCACGACAGGGGAGTCATTTGTCAATGACTCCGCCTGTCACCAGTCAGTCCTTTTTGGACACGACCGGACCAGTCAGTCACGTTGCCATGACTAGACCAGGTAGTCGCTCACTTAGCCGTGATGCGACAGGGCAAAGGTCTTATTGCAAGGACCCAGCCAGGCAAAAGGTTGATCATTTAGCAACGATTCATCCTGGCAGTCAGACTTTCTTAAATGATTCGACGACTGGCCTAACTCGCGGGCATGTAGCCATGCCGCATCAGGTCAGTAGCCCATTTCATTATGGTGCTACGAGACAATCGGTCACGCTTGTGAACATGACACAAACACCAGTGTCTTGTGTAAACACAGTGCAACCGAGTAGTCAGGCATTTTTCAATGCCTTGACTACACTGCCGGCCGGCTATGTAAACATGGCGCGTCCAGGCACGGGTTCTGTGGTGATAGACCGTTTTGATTCCAATTATCAGTCGATCTCTGCTCCACTACAGAATCAGAATAATTATAACCCAGGTATCGCACCGGGTTCTATTATTCCTCTGTCTTCCATCGGGTATGGGGGTTACGGAAAATCTTTTTCTTCCCCTGGGGGGACAGTGTATGTCGCTAGAGAATACGCTGCCCCTCAATACCAACTACCGGTCCATACTATGGAACCGTTAGGTGTTAGACAGGGTTTAACGGCCTACCGGGATCAGCATAACCCATCTCATGGGGATTCACTGCTCTCGGGGGGACACCTATTTGATAGGCAGTCCGGTTATCAGAATACATTGCGTCATTCTGTGAAAGAGAGGTCGAAACCGTCCCATACGGTCAGTTCGGCCCCGGCAGAAGATTTTGCACGGCCGCCCTCTGCTGCGGAGAGGGGGCCTGCTTCGCCAAATCTTCGGCAGAACACGGATTTTTCTGATTTATCCATGTCTGAGTCGGACATAGATCTACCGGTTGGAAGACCGAGTAGACAACCTCAGAGGAGTACACACAACCCTACATCTTCGTCTGACGATGATGAGGGAAATAGGTCTCCTTCCGATGAGGAGCCAGCTGTAGAGCATTGGTCTCTTCAGCAGGCTATTGACGAAGTATTTCGGGTGGTGCCGAATACTTTATGCCCTAAGGTTGACGCTCCCCCACGTCGGAAAAACCTGTCGAGCCTAGAGGAACTTAATGTACAAGCTGTTACGCCAGTGCACTTGCTTCCTCAAGCTAACAACTTGGGCAGGTTGTTAGACCAATTGCAGTCGACCAGGTCTCTGGAGGCTATACCTCCAGGCTGGTCGGTCCCAGGACCCATTTCTAAGGAATGGGTCAACTCTAAGGCGTATTCTACGTCTAAGGAGTTCTAGCCTGTCAAAGTGCCAGCTTTAGACGGGGATGCAGCTACACTGGGGTTAACTGCACCCGCTTCTGTCCAGGTCTCTTCTAAGACACTAGAGAAGTGGGAGGCCAGAGCAAGACTGGGTGTAATGGTGTCATCTCATGACAACCATTTCGCAGTCGCTCTGTCTTTGTTGTTGAAAGAGGAGAATATCTCTAGCCTAGGGGCTACCAGAATTCTCGAAGCTTTCGACACAGGCAACAGGCATCTCATGGCACTGAATCTTCAGACCGCCACAGAGATACTGTCCATGAGGAGGGACGCAGTTCTAGTTGCTCCTAACTCATTGCTACGTGCTAGCAAGGACAGCCTGAGAGCCGCACCATTGGAGTCGAAACAACTCTTTGGTGGAAGGATTGCTGCGGTGACAGCTTCTGATGCTTCAGAACAGTCTCGACGCCTTTCGGAAAACGCAGCTAAGGCTTTTGCGCAGGGCCAGAAACGTTCAGCGTATTCTGCGAATGTGGGTAGTTCTAAGAAACCCAACCCAGCAAAGAAGCCAAAACGGGATGTGAAGGCGTTTCAGCCTTAACAAACCCCTTCCACGGGTCAGAAATCGGCTAAACCGAAGCGCCCCTATCAGGGTACTAAACATCGGCAGCCTGCTAGAGTTAACACGAATCCGAAGCCGCAGCCCTAGGGATTCGCTCCTCTATGACAATGCCAAGGTCGGAGATTGCAGTCGGGGGCCGCCTGTCATTTTTCACGGAGGAGTGGGAAAGTGTCACAGAGGATCGTTGGATTTTGTCTGTGATACAGGAAGGGTATCTGATTCCCTTCATTTCCCCCCCTCCTCTGACAAGCGTGCCGATCGCCTTGTCGTCACGTCATCCGGCCATGTCAGAGGTGATTTCATCGCTTCTGAAAAAGAATGCCATAGAGAGGGTTCTCAACCCCAATTCTCGGGGTTTCTACAGCCTTGTTCCGAAGAAAGACGGCAAGTGGAGACCGGTTATAGATTTATCTGCGCTAAATCTATTGATTCCGGTCGAGAAATTCAAAATGGAGTCGACCCGCTCCATCCGAGTAGCAATTCGGAAAGGCGACTGGGCGGTCTCTCTAGACTTAACAGACGCCTATTATCACATCCCGATCGCTTCCTCCTCGAGGAAATACCTTCGGTTTGTGATAGAGGGAGAAGTGTTCCAATTCAGGGCTCTTCCCTTCGGCCTCAAGTCCGCCCCTCGAGTGTTTACGAAGATAATCAGTGCTGTGGGAGCCTTTCTTTGTATGAAAGGACCCCAACTTCTTCAATACTTCGACGATTGGCTTCTCCACAGGACGGATCGTGTACTTCTAATTCACGATCTATCCTTAGCCTGGCGGACCATTCTGCGAAGTAGGAATTAATTCCGTCAAAGAGGTTCACGTTCGTGGGTATGACATTTCTCACCGACTAAGCGGTAATTCGAGTACCTTCGGACAGAGTCGATTCTCTATTACAGAAAATCGGTCTCACACTGGACCAGGCTGCGGTAACAGCCCGATCCATGCTGTCACTTCTGGGTTCCCTGAGTGCAGCAGCCGACCTAGTCTTTCTAGGAAGGCTCCACATGCGACCCCTTCAGTTTCTTTTTCTGTCCCGGTGGCGTCCGTCTGTGGACTCACTGGAACAGGAGATAGCTCTGACGGATTTCTTCAAGTCCCACCTTCGGTGGTGGCTGGATCCGTTAATCTATCAACAAGGGGTACCCTTACTCACACCACCTCCGGATCTGTACCTTTTTACAGATGCCAGTGCTGCGGGTTGGGGAGCTCATTTAGAGCCGCAGGGCCTAACAGCCCAGGGCATGTGGACAGCGGAGGAGAAGTGTTTTCACATAAACAACTTGGAACTGAGGGCAGTCCTGCTAGCCCTCAATCAGTTCTCTGCTTCCGTTGCGAACAGAACTGTTTTGTTGTCGACGGACAACACTACTGTTGTGTCTTACATTCGCAGGCAAGGAGGAACGCACTTCCATCTTCTCTTTTTAGAGACGTGGAAGTTACTCCTTTGGTGTCAGGCGACGTCGTTGGTACTGCTAGTAAAACACGTCCCAGGTCATCTAAATGTCTTAGCAGACAGTCTATCCCGCCAAAACAAAATTCTTCCGGCGGAATGGACACTGAACCAGAGTGTGTTGAACTCAGTGTTCATGCGGATCGGGACACCCCTGGTGGATCTTTTCGCCACCAGAATCAATCATCGGCTGCCACTTTATGTATCTCCAATGTACGATCCTGCAGCTTGGGTATGCGTTTCCCCCGTTCATATTGGTTCCGATTGTACTTCAAAAGGTTCTTCGCTCGCAACAGTGCAAAATACTGTTGATAGCACCCTGTTGGCCCCAGAGGTCGTGGTTCAGCGACCTCCTGGCCTGTTTTTCGGCAAATCCAATACGACTTCCTATTCGGGAAGACGTACTGTTTCAGCAACCAGGTCGGCGTCTTCATCCCAACCTGGCAATGCTACATCTTCACGCTTGGACATTATCAAGCGTTCTGTCCGAGAGAGAAACTTTTCTCAGAAAGTTGCCTCTCGTATCGCACAATCAAGAAGACGATCCACTAGAATCGTTTATGATTCCAAGTGGAAAGTTTTCTCAGATTGGTGTGGTACAAGGTCGATCAATCCGGAGTGTCCCTCTGTAACTCGGATTGCCGATTTCCTTCTTTTTCTCTTCGAAGAAAAACAGCTGGCAATTAGTACGGTAAAGGGCTACCGTTCTATGCTATCGAACACGTTTAAGTTCATTGGGGGAGAGAGTATTGGTTCAAATCTTTTTCTCTCGGAACTTATACGATCTTTCGAATTAGAAAACCCCGTTTGTAGGAGTTTAACTCCAAAATGGGATTTATCTTGCGTCCTCTGGTCGCTTACTAGAGCTCCATACGAACCTCTGGTATCGGCGTCTTTAAAGTTCCTAACTTATAAAACCGTCTTTCTTTTAGCTTTCGCTACAGCTCGTCGAAGGAGCGAGTTACACGCTCTTTCGGTAGAAACAGGGCACATCAGATTCAATGAATCTGATGGCTCTTTTACTCTACTCTGTCAACCGGGGTTCCTGGCTAAAAACCAGTTACCTTCGGTTCTACCTTCGCCGATCACAGTTCCCAGCCTCTCGGCGACCTGTGGTCCTTCGGACTCTGATAGAACCCTTTGTCCCGTTAGGGCTCTTATCTTAAGAGAGTTGAAGGGACTAGGGGTCGGAGAAAGAGGTTATTTCTTCCTCTTATAGGTTGTAAAGATATTTCGGCGGCGTCTATTTCCCGCTGGATATCTATTACTATTAAATTAGCTTATAAAGACCTTTCAAGTCGAGATCTCTCGTTTCTGCGGATTCGTCCTCACGAAGTTAGAGCTCTCTCGACAAGTTTGGCGTTTTCTAATAATGTTCCTCTTGAAGAGATTCTTCAAGCAGCAGTATGGAAGACCCAATCAACCTTTTCGTCTTTTTACTTACGTTCTATGGCTAGTCAGTCAGAGAACTTATTCTCTCTGGGTCCCCTTGTGGCTTCTCAGCGAGTGGTTCGCTAATTTACATAATCCAACACATAAATAAAGTGAATACCGATTGAACCTGTATTCAATCCCCTCTTTCACTTTTAACGTACCTGGAACGACAGTAAGTATTGGTCGAACCTCCCGTCCTATGCTACGAGGTCATCAGGTATTAAATGACTGTTAATGTATTTTTGATATAAAAATGAAGTTTTTTAAAGTAAAACATATTTTTATTAGAAAATACTTACCAGTCATTTATAGAGTCCCACCTCCCACCCCGCGTCATCACCAATACTTAACGGTGAATGAAAAGTGATAACCTGCTCACGTGCGCGCCCGTACTTCCGGGCGGCCGTGTATGTCACGGATACGTGAGGGATATGCTTGCGTGGGCGTTTTTTTTTGATAATTAAGGTGTATAGAGATGATATATCAGGTATTAAATGACTGGTAAGTATTTTCTAATAAAAATATGTTTTACTTTAAAAAACTTTATTTTTGCACTTAAAGCATGATAAAAAGGACTGTGACCTATCAAAAAATAAAAATCTGTATTTATATGTTATACTTGAGACCCGAAAAACATTAATACCACAGAACTCTTCAAATTGAAGAGCATATGAAAAGCAACAAGGTCACCGATTGAGGTCGGTCACTGAAACAGGGCAGCTTGTACAATTTATATGTCAACATGCAAATAAGTTTTCAAAACATTTCATCCTAGCAAAATAATTTAAAATGATTCCAAGCAGGAATCAAGAATGATACTCAAGATTCCTGTTTCCAATTAAAAAACAATAGCAAAAAGATAAATTGCTCATTTGTTTCAACTCTTTTTAGCAATTAAACTGGTCATTTATTGATATGTCCATAGAAATAAAATAAAAATATAAATGTGATATGATTATGTGTGTTTATTAACATTTTCACTTCGTTCTCATCGACCTTACATGTAAACAAAAATGGCACCCCCACTTTTTTCAGAAAACCCCCACTTTATAAAAATATCAGTTGGGGGTGCCAAAAACCACCAGTTTGAAAAGGTGGTGGGAATACTGAGCTTGTCTCGACATTGCCTGTTCCCATAGCCTTCAAACTTTATATGGAGGCTGGGGGTGACCAGTAGATGACCCCACAACATGGCGCTCAGGGAAGGGCAAAATGTTTGATAAACATCTCTTGTTGTTTAGTTAACAAATTGATCCAACTTGAGTGACAATAAGAAGAGTACCAAATGATTTTTTTTTTCTGGTTTGATATTAGAAATGGACGGTTCAAATAAGAGTTGTTTCTCGTTGTTATCAGGGTTCGAATTTAAGCTTGCAAATTTCAAATTGCAAGGTGAGATTTTGGGCACCAGCATATTTTTTCGAGTGACATTTTTGGGCCAAATAATACCCGTTTCTAATTTTCAATCTTTTACAGGGTTATTTCTTTGACAAATCACGGTAATTGCAGTGAATTTTTGAGTGGCATGGAGTATACTTTCAGTTTTGCAATATGAGCGGAAGTTTACAATCGATACATGTCTTGTGGGCATGCCTATTCAACGGTCCCAATATTGATGACGTTTACTGCATACATTTTGGCTTTTGGAAGTCTAAAATTAGTTTTAATTTACATATCGCAAAAATGATTGGCTGGAATGGTCATGTGTATATTTTGGGTTTCCCAAGTTGTATTCACTATGGAGATAGAAGATATGGATGTTTTTGCACTCTACATGATAAAAAGGGCTGTAACCTATCCAAAAAATCATTTCTGTATTTATATGGTAACACTTGAGACCGCAAAAAACATTGATACCAGGGCTTTCCAAAGTAGCGTCTGTAGACGGCGGAAATCCGCCGCTTACTGTGGCTAAAAGCGCCGCCTACTTCAATGACAAAAAAATACATCCAAAAAGAAAAAAAATCTTCTTAAAATATGTACAGACAAGTGTCGAGAGTCGTATTGTCGCGAAGTCGCAGTCGCGATAAACAAGGATGTAAAACCTGTGTTTACCTTTAGCTGAATATAGTTCACATGAATTCCGATCACTGATTGGTCGTCTATTACGTCATCTCTAATCGTAAAGCATCGTATTTTTGCAAGGATAATAAAATAGAAGTTCCGATGGTAAATAACAATTTCGCATGGAAACATGAAGCGATCAAATACCCTGTTCAGTTTTGGCTTCAAGAAATCGAGGAGAGAAGATGACAATAGTATGTTATGAAATAATATCGGTCAAAGAATAGAAAGTGAAATATGTTGTAAAGAATCTGGAAAACAGTAACTTGTAGTTCCTTTTTAAACACAACCTATTTTGAAACCTTTTTATACGTTGTTTTTTTATCTCACCTATGCACGAAGTGCAAGGTGAGCTATTGTGATCACATTTTGTCCGGCGTCAACATTTGAGCTTATTAACACTCTACGGGCTACATTTTGCATCCAATCTTCATGAAAGTTAATCAGAACGTTCATCTCCATAAAATCTTGGGACAAGTTTGAAACTGGGCCATATGAGGTCAAAAACTAGGTCACTAGGTCGAATTGAAGGGAAATCTTGTTAACACTCTGGAGGCCACATTTTCAACTTGAGCATGTTGAAACTTTATGTCACGTCGGGTCAAAAACTAGGTCACTAGGTCAAATTGAAGGAAAATCTTGTTAACCCTCCAGAGGCCGCAATTTTTGCTTCAGCAGTTCGATATTTTGTCAGAATGTTTTAAAAATATCTAGGTCAAGTTCGAATATGGGTTATGCCGGGTCAAAAACTAGGTCAAACTGAAGGAAAATCTTGTTAACACTTTGGATGCCGCATTTTTTGCTTCAGCAGCTGGAAATTTGGTCAGAATGTTTGTCTAAGAGATATCTAGGTCAAGTTCAAATATGGGTCATATTGGATCAGAAACTAGGTCACTAGGCCAAATTGAGGGAAAATCTTGTTAACTCTATAGAAGCGGTCAAGCCGCATGTTTTGCTTCAGCGGCTTGAAATTTGTTCAGAATGTTAAGCTAAATGATATCTAGGCCAAGTTTGAATATGGGTCTTGCCGGTTAAAAAAACAGGTCACTAGGCCAAATAGAAGGAAAATCTTGTTAACACTTTGGATGCCGCATATTTTGCTTCAGCAGCTTGAAATTTTGTCAGAATGTTTGTCTAAATGATATCTAGTCACTAGGCCAAATTGAAGGGTAATCTTGTTAACACTCTGGATACTGCATTTTTAATTTCAGCATGATGAAACTTTATCAGAATGTTTTTCTTGGTGATATGTAGGCCAAGTTTGAATATGGGTCATGCTGGGTCAAAAACTAGGTCACTAGATCAAATTAAAGGAAAATCTTGTGAACACTTTGGATGCCGCATGTTTTGCTTCAGCTTCAAGTTCGAATATGGGTCATATTGGATCAGAAACTATGTCAGTAAAGGAAAATATTGTTCAAACTCCGGAGGCCTCAATTTTACTTTGAGCAAGCTGAAACTTTGTCAGAATGTTGTCTTGATGATATCTAGTCCATGTCGGAATATGGGTCATATCAGGTAAAAAAATATAGATCACTAGGCCAAATGAAGGAAAATATTGTTAACACTGTGGAGGTTGCATTCAGAATAATTGTCTTGATGTGTTTTGCATTGCAGTACATTGTATAATTAAGGTGAGCGATCCAGGGCCATCATGGCCCTCTTGTTTTCTGGAGAGGACCGGCGTCTCTGTCAACGTTATAAACTTTGAACTATCAGAGACGGGGAGTTCGACATTATGTTGAGTAGTTTTGGCTTTGTCAAATCCAAACATACAAACGTTTCTGTGACATTTTTCAGTAGCAGACAAAATTAGTAGACTGCCTCAAGTTTACGAAGGCTGTGCAAATATCACCATAGAAAAAACATAAAACCAGTCAGCACACATCGTCATCGTGTGTGTATGACCTTAACGGTTTAATCCGAACATTGACAAAGTAGAAAACTTATTGATACTTTTAATGATCTGGCACCTGCTCGGGAATTTTCGACTTCCGGTATCGTTCAAAATTGTTACGATGACATGTTGTCTATATTTAGTATTGGGAAAACCACTTCTGATAACTTGTTTTCCTTGCGAAATTTAGCCAATCGTGTAACTCTTACCATCTTCAAGAGATATTTTTTTACTATTCTAGACTTATTTAGCGTACACATTTTCACGTTTGTAGTCAAAAATGTGTGCGTGATTATTTGTTTTTCTGCGTGATTCACAAATAATCTATGAGTTTTACTGTTTAGTTTATTGATTTTAGCACACATAAAGAATAATAACAATGTTAATCTTCTTCCGGTTTTATCTTTGTCATCCTGGTATAAAGTCTTTTGTCCCTAGGTTCTGTCCCATGATCATCATCACACTGAATTGAAGGTTACACAATCCTGCACACACAAAAAATGAAATTTCTTTTTTTTAATTTCATAAAAAATGGTTATTTGAAAGATGGAATTAGGTGCCAGGAGAATGCAGGATTTTGCTCTATTTACCCCAGAGCTTGCTTCTGGCATAATTAGTCCAAATATAATTCAATATTTCAAAAAACAAATTGTACCAAATAATTCAGAAAAACAGAACATTTCAGAAAAAAAAAAAAAACTTATTGAAGTGAACAGTGCTTGAAAATGCAGGATTTCGACCCCTCGCCTAAAAAAATTTCGTCTCGCTACGATCGGCAGTTAAAGCAAACTTTCTTAAAATTGCCTCCTACTTCAAATACTATGGAAAGCCTTGTGATACCATAGAACTCCTCAAATTGAAGAGCATATACACAAAACAACAAGGTCACCGATTTAGGTCAGTCACTCAACATTTATATTAGTTTTCAAAACATTTGATCCTAGCAGGAAAATAATTTAAAATGATCCCAAGCAGGAACCGAGAATGATTTATAAAACAAAATGGCGGCTCAATTTGCCGAGAATTTTCTTTCGCAAGCTGTTTCGCAAATTCTTTTTTTCTTGCGCCACTTTTATTATTTCTTCGCAATTGCCGACTTTGGCAACCGACAGCGGAGGCCCTGATTATACGTCCAGAAATTCCCAAAAACGTCGCATTTCATTTTCACATGAATGTTTTCAGAATAAACCTAAATAAAGTATGAAGGGGGGATCAAGTGCAGAGGTGAATAAAATCGATAATTGTCACGTGCATGTTTACACGCTTACCCCAAGTTCTTATCACGTGTACCAGACATCACCTTGACGACCTCCTTATTTGTAGGGAATGTAAAGAAGGGTAATTTAACTGGATTACGCTAATTGGATTAAAAGTTTGCCTAATCAGACGACGGTCTTTCTTTCAAATACCGTTAATGTATTAATGAAGTTGGGCGTTTTCTTTAATCTTTTAAAACTGTTTGATGACGAGAAATACTGATTATCATTTCGGTAGTGTTTGGCCGATGATCGATTATAATCGAAAGTTGATCGGATATGCATCACTTTGGCGATAATTGATTGCATTTTACCACAATTGATTATTGGTTTCGCCTTTTTCGCTTCATTTCTGCTCGATTAATACTCACTTCCGCAAGGTATATAACCTTCGCAGTCATGTTTGAAAATTCATGTTTGGTGGGCTAGCATGTAAATACAACAACTTGAGATCGAAACTAAGTGGGTTTTTTGGCAATAAAATGATACAACCTAGTAGATACAAGACATAAAGCTGGTATATTTTTTTATAAAACATAATAAATTAGAAGCATTGAGAACATTGAGGCTTGTTTAAATACAATACTGTATGAACCGATTATATAATCGATATCCAATCAGGACCATAGGTCAAGGCAAAGTGATTGTAGCAGATAATCGATTGTAAAACTGGCACTGTTGGCTCAATACTACACTTCGGTAACTACAAAATGGGGACGTTTTCTTTATCTGTTAAAAATATTCATTGGCGAATAATACCGATTATCACTTCGGAAACTATAAATTGAAGTTATTTTTGTTTATTCTGTATGCATAACTACTTGGAAAATATGCAGCCTCTGTAGCCTCGTTCCTAATGGATTCCTCCCCGAAAAATGAATTTGATTGGTCAGATTTGAAATAATAAATACGTCATGAATCAATTCTGAAGAGGTACTTTCCGAGAGATTCCAAAATGGCGGATGTCAATTAATATTTTGCCGAGATTTTTTGACATTTTGACTTTGATGCAGAATTTGAGGGCATTGCAAGGGCTTATTTGATAGATATTAGTTAAGACGACTTTATGCTTCTCTGCCATATCATGAAAATGACATTTCCCGCCATTAACAGCTGAATTGTTCGCGAGAATTTTGCGAATAACTTTTTGTTGACATTGATAGCACAGCTTTACCGTTTGTCATCATTATTAAAATCGAATAAATAAACACTAAATTTTGTTTAAATAGATGTATATCTCAAACGACCCTTTGCTTTGTCATAGTTATTAAAATCAAATAAAAAACCATTCATTTTTGTTTAAATAGATGTGTAACCAAAACGTCCTAGTTTTGACGCACATATCAATAATAATAATAATAATAATAATAAAGACTTTATTTATAGAGGCTGCACAGTTGGGCATGCCCAGTCTTCCCTGTGGGCCTCTGTTCATAACATAAGAAGTATCATTTCTCCTTTAAGTCCCCCTACTTCTCCCTAAATCAATGTTTGCACATGAAAACGTGTTAAATTAATAAAAAAAAAAAAAAAAAAAAAAAAATAATTCAATAAAAGTAAATAAATAAATAAGCATTCCTGTTAACGACAAATACAAAACTTCCAGAATTCTGACAAAAAATCCTAAAATTTTGACCAGGAATTTCAAAACTGGAATGACACTGACTAGGCCAAATTTTAGGAAAATCTTGTTGACACTCTTGAAGCCACATTTTTGGCTTGAGCATGTTGAAACTTTGTCACAAAGTTTGTTATAGTAATATCTAGGCCAAGTTTGAATATCGGTAATGTCGGGTCAAATACTAGGTCACTAGGCCAAATTGAAGGAAAATCTTTTTAACACTCTGGAAACCGCATTTTAAACCTGAGCATGTTGAAACTTTGTCAGAAAGTTTGTATTGATGATATCTAGGCCAAGTTTGAATATGGGTCATGTTGGGTCAAAAACTAGGTCACTAGGTCAAGTTTAAGGAAACTCTTCTTTAACACTCTGGAAGCCTCATTTTTGGCTTGAGCATGTTGAAACTTTGTCAGAATATTTGTGTCTATGATATCTAGGCTAAGTTTGAATATGGGTCAGATCAGGTCAACAACTAGTTCACAAGATCAAATTGTAGAATAATCTAGTTAACATTAAAGAGATCAAGTTTGCTTGAAATTTTGTCAGAAAGATTGTCTTGATCTTCAAAATTTGATAAAGGAGACCTGATTGAGCGTCTTCTAGATACAACATACCATTTATCATAACAAAGTTTTATAACAGTTCAATTTTTAATAACAGGCTGCAAACCAAATTTTCAATTACAATTTTCGGTTACGAAACAGCCCATATATATTCGGGTTCGAAACAGCCCATATATTTTCGGATACGAAACAGCCAATGTTGGTTTGGTTACGAAAGAACTGATATATTTTCGGTTATTAAACAGCCGAAACATTTTCGGGTACGAAACAACCAATTTTATTTCGGCTACAAAAGAACCAATTTATTTTCGGCTACATAACAGCCGATCAATTTTTGGGTACAAAACAGTAACAGTTACGAAACGGTTTGGTTACGAAGCAGCTATTTTTTTCTGTTTTGTTACAAACATGTTTTGAATATTAATGAGCATGTAGTGGGCCTTATTTTGTTTTTAACACAAGTATGTCACACAGTGACTGCATGTGTTTCTATTATCAACACAGTGACATCTGCTGTATTGGTCTTCTGCAATTAACAAGTCCATGTGGTTTCATATATGGTATGTTTGTAAATCAATTTACACTGCCTGAAAGATAATTTAATCCCCTTCATAATGATGTAAGTGACTGATGAATCATGAGGAATAATGATTTTTATTGAAAAAAAGAACACTTGACTATTGGAAAATATTGGAAATTTCTATAATTCTAGCTGATAAGCCATCAAATCTCTTATCAGCTGGGGTTGCTGTGTTTATGGTCGATCGATAGTACAGTGAAAAAGAATGCAAGATAAACCTGGATGTGTAGACAAACGTTTCTGCAATATATTTCAGTAGCAGACTTGTTTTCTCACAAAATTTAGCCAATCGTGTTACTTTTACCATCTGAAAGACATATTATTGTTAGTCTAGACTAGGGCTGTAACGAATACACTAGGTGGCGAATACGATACGTATCACGAATACAGGGTAACGAATACGAATATTTATTCACGAATACTGTCATGTATTTAAAAACATGTAAACACAAAAGAAATTATAATTCAGATTTAAGAAAGCATAATGATTGACTAGTAAGTCTAGTTACTCTTCTGACAAATAAAATCCAACTAGAACAGTATAAAGGTTAATAACGTATTTTGTCCAAAGACGACATGCTTGTGATCCTCAAAAGAATATAACCTTATTATCTTCAAGTACTTTGATATTACAAGAGAGGTAATTTTGAATTTAATGTAGCGTTTGACTAATTGTTACCCGATTTCATGTCTACCATTTTTGATAGTGAGCAATTAAAAGTCTCCCTTGAGTCCTTTCGGAACTCCGAAACTTTCCAAAACAGCTAACATATTTGGCCGGAGGTTCAATATTTTTAATTTCCACGGGGTTCGCCTTTTTGTATGCCCCCGGAATCACCGATTCGGTGGGCATCTAGTTTTTGGCCTGTCTGCACTGCACGAAAAAAACTTTAACCGTGACCACTACTTTTGAACCATAACAGGTACGGCTACCATATTTCACATGTGTATTCCTTGTGACATGACCTTTCTGTCAGTACCAACATTTTTGACCTTGCGACCTTGACCTTTGACCTAGATGTTGCCATTCTCGAAAAAGACTAACCTTGGCCATTACTTTTGAACCATAACAGGTACGGCTACCATATTTCACATGTGTATTCCTTGTGACATGACCTTTTTATCAGTACCAAAATTTTTCACCTTGCGACCTTGAACTTTGACCTAGATGTTGCCATTCTCAAAAAAACCTTTAACCTTGACCACTACTTTTGAACCATAACAGGTACGGCTACCATATTTCACATGTGTATTCCTTGTGACATGACCTTTCTGTCAGTACCAACATTTTTGACCTGGCGACCTTGACCTTTGACCTAGATGTTGCCATTCGGGGGCATCGGTGTTTCACAAACACATCTTGGTTTTTTTTTTAAATTTCAATTTAATTATAATTCAAAATCAGTTAAAAATTCATTTTAAACACGCAAACGTATTTCAAAATACATAGTAGCGAACACAACATCAAATATATAATGAGAAAATGAATAAAAAATATGTCGCAAAATTAGTGGTCAGCTGTTGTGGATGGGGTACTTGATTTGGCCGGAGGTTCAATAATCTCGAGTTCCTCGTTGTTCGCCATTTTTTGTTGACGCGTTTTAGTTTTCGTTTGTTGGGAATTCTCCGACCTTTTCAATCGAATATTATAATTCCAATTTCAATTAAAATCCGATTGTAAACACACTAAAACGTATGTCAAATACATCGTAGCGAACATAATGTCAAATATATTTTGAAAAAAAAAGTATGTCGTAAAATCTGTTGTCAGCTGTTGTAGCACGGTTACTATATAAATATAGCGCCGAATGTGCTATGAAACTGAATAGGTTTGTAAGTCTGACAAAAGGTTTGTTATGTTTGTAGTTTAATTAAATTGATTTTAATTAGCTCATGCAGGTTTGGATTATATTCATGAATATTCGAATATGGGTGAAGCGAATTACGAATAAGATTCGGACAGGCCTGTATTCGATTAATTTGAATAATCGAATGTATCGTCAGGGCTTTCCAAAGAAGCCGGTAGACGGCGGAAATCCGCCGCTTACTGTGGCTAAAAGCGCCGGCTACTTCACGGACAAAAAAAATAAATCCAAAAAGAAAAAAAATCTTTTTAAAATATGTAAAGACAAGCGTCGAGAGTCGCGGTCGAGAACCAAATATAGTTCACATGAATTCTGATCACTGATTGGTCGTCTGTTACGTCATCTCTAATCGGAATGCATCGTATTTTAGCAAGGATAATAAAAGAGAAGTTCCGATGGTAAGCAACAATTTTGCATGGAAACATGAAGCAATCAAATACCCTGTTCAGTTTTGGCTTAAAGAAATCGAGGAGAGAAGATGACAATAGTATGTTATGAAATAATATCAGTCAAAGAATAGAAAGTGAAATATGTTGTAAAGAATCTGGAAAACAGTAACTTGTAGTTCCTTTTTCACAACCCAGCTATTTTGAAACCTTATTATACCCCCAAAAAACAAAGTTTTGGGGGGGTATATAGGAGTCAATGTGTCGGTCGGTCGGTCGGAAGCCATATTTTGTCCGGACCATATCTTAACAAAGCAACATAGGATTTGAACGAAACTTCATTGGATGATACAACACATTGAGAGGAAGTGCGGTGTATAGGAACCACAACTCTATTTTATCTAAATACAGAGTTATTGCCCTTTGTTACTTTTTCTTATTCGTAGAGTCTTGTCCGGAGCATAACTTTAAAACTAATTGTTGGAATTTAATAAAACTTCATAGGATGATACAACACATTGAGAGGAAGTGCAGTGTACAGGAACCATAACTCTATTTAATCTAAATACAGAGTTATTGCCCTTTGTTACTTTTTCTTGTCCGGAGAATTACTTAATAACTAACAGATGGAATCTAATAAAACTGCATACAATGGTAGAGCATAATCAGAGGAAGTGCAGTGTACAAGAACCATAACTCTAATTTACATTAATTACAGAGTTATTGCCATTTGTTACTTTTTCTTATTCGTAGAGTCTTGTCCAGAGCATAACTTTAAAACTGATTCTTGGAATTTATTAAAACTTCATTGGATGATACAACACATTGAGAGGAAGTGCAGTGTACAGGAACCATAACTCTATTTAATCTAAATACAGAGTTATTGCCCTTTGTTACTTTTTCTTGTCCGGAGAATTACTTAATAACTAACAAATGGAATCTAATAAAACTGCATACAATGGTAGAGCATAATCAGAGGAAGTGCAGTGTACAAGAAACATAACTCTACTTTACATAATTACAAAGTTATTGCCCTTTGTTACTTTTTTATATTTGTAGAGTCTTGTCCGGAGCATAACTTTAAAACTAATTGTTGGAATTTAATAAAACTTCATAGGATGATACAACACATTGAGAGGAAGTGCAGTGTACAAAAACCATAACTCTATTTAATCTAAATACAGAGTTATTGCCCTTTGTTACTTTTTCTTGTCCGGAGAATTACTTAATAACTAACAGATGGAATCTAATAAAACTGCATACAATGGTAGAGAATAATCAGAGGAAGTTCAGTGTACAAGAACCATAACTAGTGTTGGGCCATCGGTTCCATTTTTACAATCGATTATCGATTACAATCACTTTGCCTCATTCGATTAGACATCGATTATATAATCGGTTCATACAGTATTGTATTTAACAAGCCTTAATGTTCGCAATGCTTCTCATTATTTATGTTTGATAAAAAATATACCAGCTTAATGTCTTGTCTTTACTAGGTTGTATCATTTTATTGCCAAAAAACCCACTTTGTTTCGATTTCAAGTTGTTGTATTTACATGCTAGCCCACAAAAGTAATCTCCCTTGTGGAAGCAAATATTAATCAAACATAATGAAGCAAAAAAGGTGAACCGATTGATAATCACTTGTGGTTAATTGCAATCGATTATCGATAGCGTGATGCATATACGATCAACTTTCGATTATAATCGATCATCGTTCCAACACTAACCATAACTCTTAATTTACATAATTACAGAGTTATTGCCCTTTGTTACTTTTTCTTGTTAAGTTATGGTGTAGGTCAAGGTGCTGTTTTGGGGGTATTTATCATCTTCAGTGATAGTTCTAGTTACACGTTGTTTTTAGATCACCTGAGCCGAAGGCTCAAGGTGAGCTATTCTGATCACTTTTTGTCCGTCGTCCGTCCGGCGTTAACTTTTAGCTTTAAACATCATCTCCTCCCAAACTCCAAGGACAATTTCCGTGAAACATCACAGGACTGTTCCTCTGGTTGGCCTCTTTCAAAGTTGTTCAAAGATTTAAATTCCATTGAGAACTTTGGTTGCTGCGGCATCAGAAAGGGGGCAAAAGGTCCAAACTTTAAAAATCTTCTCCTCCGAATCTGCCTGTCAGATTCAAATATAATTTGGTAGAAATGTTCATTGGGTGACCCTCTATAATAATTGTTCAAGCCATACTGATTGGTTGAAAAACATGGCAGTCAGGCGGCATCAAAAAAGGGGCAAAATTTGAAAATTCCATTTTTATGCAAATGCTTGTCTGATTTTAAGAAAATATAATACGAATCTTACTGTAATGATCCTCTATTTAATTTGTTTAAGCCGTTTTGATTGGTTTCACAATCATAGCAACCAGGCGTCATCACAAAAGGGGTAAATGAACTTTTAGCTACAAATGACAACCAACTCCTACCATTCCAATTTCCACAAAACATCACAAGAATGTTCCTTTGGTGGTCCTCTTTCAAAATTGTTCAAAGATTAAAATTCCATTGAGAACTTTGGTTGCTGCGGCATCAGAAAGTGAGAAAAATACCCAAATTTTAAAATCCTTTTCCTCCATAATCTACTTCTGCGATTGCAAGATAATTTGGTAGAAATGTTTCTAAAGTGACCCTCTAAATAAACTGTTGAAGCCATATTGATTTCGTTGAAAAACAGGGCAGCAAGGCGGCATCAGGAAAGGTGCAAAATGACAAAAACTTTATAATTCCTTTCTTATTAAAGTTCTTGTTAGATTTCAAGATATAAATGGCCTTTACTGATAAGCTGTTTCTTGAGAAGTGTCCACTCCTCTCAGTTTCATTTGCACTCCCTGATAAAATTTTCCAGATATTTGCAGTTAAATATTTGCTACTAATTTACTATCAATTAGGTGATCGATTTAGGGCCATCTTGGCCATCTTGGCCCTCTTGTTTTCTGAAGAGGACAGGCGTCTTTGTCAACGTTATCAACTTTGAATTATCCGAGACGGGGAGTCCTTCGACATTATGTTGAGTAGTTTTGGCTTTGTCAAATCCAAACAAACAAACGTTTCTGCGACATTTTTCAGTAGCATACAGAATTTGTAGACTGCCTCTCATTTACGAAGGCTGTGCAAATATCACACATAGAAAAAACATAAAACCAGTCGGCACACATCGTCATCGTGTGTGTATGACCTTTACGGTTTAATCCGAAACTTTGACAAAGTAGAAAACTTATTGATACTTTTAATGAGCGGGCACCTGCTCGGGTACTTTCGACTTCCGATATCGTTCAGAATTATTACGATGACATGTTGTCTATATTTAGTATTGGGAAAACCACTTCTGATAACTTGTTTTCCTCGCGAAATTTAGCCGATCGTGTAACTCTTACCATCTACAAGAGATATTTTTTACTATTCTAGACTTATTTAGCGTACGCGTTTTCACGTTTGTAGTCTAAAATGTGTGCGTGATTATTTGTTTTTTTGCGTGATTCACGTACATATATTCGTGAATGGGAACCCTGGGCTGAGAAATAATTGTTTGATTGACATTTTTTTTGCGGCGCCCTATTATAGTAATTATTCTGTCTGTCACCACTTCCTTTGTCGTACGATAACTCAAGTTTGCTTTGACTGATTAAAATAAAATTTATACACAACAGTAAGCATCTCTAGAGGAAGCACCCTTTCAATTTTGAAGCGTCCCCTATAGGTTCTGTCCCATGATCATCATCACACTGAATTGAAGGTTACACAATCCTGCACACACAAAAAATGAAATTTCTTTGAGATCTTTTTTTTAATTTCATACATAAATAATGGTAATTTGAAAGATGGACTTAGGTGCCAGGAGAATGCTAGAAAACAGGATTTTGCTCTATTAACCCCAGAGCTTGCTTCTGGCATAATTAGTTCAAATATAATTCAATATTCAAAAAACAAATTGTACCAAATAATTCAGAAAAACAGAACATTTCAGAAAACAATTCAACTTATTGAAGTGTTAAAACGGTGCTTGAAAATGCTCAAAATGCAGGATTTTGCACCATTTTTTCGTCAGCTTCTTCCCAGACCCCTCGCCTAAAAATATTTTGCCTCGATACGCTCAACAGTAGCTGCCTACTTTCTTAAAATTGCCTCCTACTTGAAATACTATGGAAAGTCTTGGTATCGTTACTGTCCTAGTCTAGACTAATTTCCGTACAAGTTTTTATGATTGTAGTCTAAAATGTGTGCGTGATTATTTTTTATTCTATGTGATTCACGCACATGTATATATACATGAATGGGAACTCTGATGGTGCAAGGAGTGTTTTTGTTTGAAGAACTTAACTAGTACTAATACAAATTACTTAACATAAAAAACATATCTGACAAAGACAATGCATATGACCTAAGCCCTTTACCTGGTAAAAAAGGTCTTAATTATAATATGGAAAGTGTACAGATCTTTTTCCCACAGTATCTCTATTATTTTCGAACCAAACCCTATGATATGGATGATATTCTTTTGAGTACCCAAACATACTGTTAGAGAGTCAAATAAAGATTTAACCCTTTCCCTCATACGACAAATCTGCAGCAGACGACTTGAAACAAATTTTATCAAAAAGTGGAAAATCTCTATAATTGAATGTATAACCTATGACTAAAAGTGGAAAACATTGTGGCAAACGGATAAATTGCTCGTTATGAGCAATTTCTTCTTTTGTCACTGTTTTCAAAAAGCCGTCTGCTGCAGAGGCATTAGAAAGCATCTATATGAAGGAAAGCGTTAAGAACATGCAAAATGCCCCTTATATAGAGCTATGGAACAAGGGGGCTGTACCTAGTATTGCACTTGTATCATATACCTAAGCTGATATATCAAATAATTTTCTGTATGCACCATAGAAATAAGTTTTTTATGCCCCCGGAATCACCGATTCGGTGGGCATCTAGTTTTTGGCCTGTCTGTCACTTTGTCTGTCCGGAAAAAACGTTAACTTTGACCACTCCTTTTGAACCATAACAGGTACAGCTACCATATTTCACATGTGTATTCCTTGTGACATGACCTTTCTGTCAGTACCAAAATGTTTGACCTTGCGACCTTGACCTTTGACCTAGATGTTGCCATTCGGGGGCATCAGTGTTTCACAAACACATCTTGTTTTTTTGTACAATTCAGTTACCAGAACATATTCGTGATAAAGTGAGTGAAACAGATGTGCCTGGAGCAGTCAAGAAGCTCGATGATTATAGTGTTGACATTTACTGTGATAAAGAAGAATTCTTCCAAGAGTTGAAGGTAAGTCAAATTAACTGAATTCAGTGTTATCCTAAGGCTTTACCATACATGTAAAACAAATATTGAAAAATTTATAAAATAATTGTCGAAATTAGTACTAGTCTGACAGCAAAAAAGTAAGTTTTTCCCTCTTGCCCGACTTCCTTAAACATTGTGGCTAAAAAAAAATGCGCCTGTGGGAAATGGTTAACTGTTTCAAATATCTTGATAAAGAAGAGCTAACCCTTTCCCTCATACGACAATTCTGCAGCAGACGACTGAACATATTTTGTCAAAAAATGGAAAATCTCTGTAATTAAATTGATAACCTATGACTAAAAGTGGAAAACATTGTGGCAAAAGGAGAAATTGCACGTTTTGAAAAGCAATTCTTGTCCCATTATAACTAAATTCATCTCTAATGTTGTTGTGATTCAAGGAATTTCAGTAAGCCGTTTCTTTTGAGTATATGGCTAAAGTAAAAAAAATCTTCCTTTCCAAAAGTATGCTTTCCAAATAATTTGAAGAAATGTTCCTTGGGTGACTCATGTTGATTGGTTGAATAACATGTCCAACAGAAGATTTTAAAATAATTTTGTAGAAATGTTCCTCGTTGCCTAATGCAGTGGAGTGATTCTGGCCATCTTACTTAGCCTTAGGCCTCTTTTGTTTGTATGTCATGTTGGTACAGCTGCAAGGTAAAACACAGTGAAAGGAACATCTGCTTCTGCCACAATGTTTTCTTGTTTGTTTCCCGGCAAGGTCATATTAACCCTTTCCCTCATATTAACGCTTTCTGACGCCTCTGCAGCAGACGGTTTTTTGAAAACATAGTGACAAAAGAAGAAATTGCACAAAACGTGCAATTTCTCCTCTTGCCACAATGTTTTCCACTTATAGTCATAGGTTATCCATTCAATTATGGAGATTTTCTATGTTTTGACAAAATACGTTCAAAGTCGTCTGCTGCAGAATTGTCGTATGAGGGAAAGGGTTAAAGCAGACGGCGTTTTGAAAACATAGTGACAAAAGAAGAAATTGCACAGAACGTGCAATTTCTCCTTTTGTCACAATGTTTTCCACTTTTAGTCACAGGTTATCCATCTGACAAAATACGGTCAAAGTCGTCTGCTGCAGAATTGTCGTATGAGGGAAAGGGTTAAAGCAGACGGCGTTTTGAAAACATAGTGACAAAAGAAGAAATTGCACAGAACGTGCAATTTCTCCTTTTGTCACAATGTTTTCCACTTTTAGTCACAGGTTATCCATCTGACAAAATATGGTCAAAGTCGTCTGCTGCAGAATTGTCGTATGAGGGAAAGGGTTAAAGCAGACGGCGTTTTGAAAACATAGTGACAAAAGAAGAAATTGCACAGAACGTGCAATTTCTCCTTTTGTCACAATGTTTTCCACTTTTAGTCACAGGTTATCCATCTGACAAAATATGGTCAAAGTCGTCTGCTGCAGAATTGTCGTATGAGGGAAAGGGTTAAAGCAGACGGCGTTTTGAAAACATAGTGACAAAAGAAGAAATTGCACAGAACGTGCAATTTCTCCTTTTGTCACAATGTTTTCCACTTTTAGTCACAGGTTATCCATCTGACAAAATATGTTCAAAGTCGTCTGCTGCAGAATTGTCGTATGAGGGAAAGGGTTAAAGCAGACGGCGTTTTGAAAACATAGTGACAAAAGAAGAAATTGCACAGAACGTGCAATTTCTCCTTTTGTCACAATGTTTTCCACTTTTAGTCACAGGTTATCCATCTGACAAAATATGTTCAAAGTCGTCTGCTGCAGAATTGTCGTATGAGGGAAAGGGTTAAAGCCTTTAAAAACGGTAGTAATGGCTGCCCTCCTTAGTGCTGAAGGTTGCGGGGTTACCATAACAACTGACTGGCTGGTGTCAGGATAAAAGGATCAGTAGTGCTGGTTTTTTACCCAGGAAATGCAATTATATAACTGAAAAAATGTTGCAAGCGGCGTAAAACACAAAACAAGCAAGTATTTCTTATTTGAAATTTTGATAACAAGTTTAATGAGTTCATTTATCTAGACATGATTTTATTTTCTATCAGGTGATTGTGAGTCGATTGATGAACTTTGATTCAAGACGTGGACAAGATGATGCAGGAACAGAAGACGAACAAAATAAATACGCAGTCACATTACATAAATATGGTTGTGTTGAGGTAATGTAGCATTAACACCTACAAGTACTTCCCTCATTGGTGTTCCTAATTTCGTGACAACAGTTTACCATTTTGCATGCCAGTGTCAACATTCCTAAAGGTATTAAAGGTATTTGTCAACTTGTTTAAAAGTGGTCTACCATTATTTCTTTCTAAGATACAAACTCTACTGGCAGACAACTTATCTTCTCTGTCATCTTAATGTATGTCAATCATCAACAACTTTGTTAAATGGATCTCCTACTCAATCGTTTACTTGATATAAGAGTCATCTTATTGTCCCCCGCTTTTAGCGAAAGCTGGGGACTATTATTTCTCATTCGTCAGTCAGTCCGTCAGTCCGTCAGTCACGCTGTCACAAAAACTTTAACCTTGGTCATAACTTCTGAACCGTAATAGGTACTGCTTTCATATTTCACATGTGTATTCCTTGTGACAACCCCTTTCCATCAATACCAATTTTTTTGACCTTGTGACCTTGACCCTGACGAGTTATGGCCCTTTACCCCTATGTACGACTAAATTCATTTCCGGGCTATTTCTCTGCAACCGCTTTTTGGAATTTTATGAAACTTCATAGGAAGGATCACCACCAAGTGTAGATGCGCATATCGTGTTTGCGTTCCGGTTGGATTATTTTGCACGGAGTTATGGCCCTTTACCCCACCATCAGGCTATGTATGACTAAATTCATTTCCGGGCTATATCTCTGCAACCGCTTTTTGGAATTTTATGAAACTTCATAGGAAGGATCACCACCAAGTGTAGATGCGCATATCGTGTTTGCGTTCCGGTTGGATTATTTTTCACGGAGTTATGGCCCTTTACTCCACCATCAGGCTATGTATGACTAAATTCATTTCCGGGCTATTTCTCTGCAACCGCTTTTTGGAATTTTATGAAACTTCATAGGAAGGATCACCACCAAGTGTAGATGCGCATATCGTGTTTGCGTTCCGGTTGGATTATTTTGCACGGAGTTATGGCCCTTTACCCCACCATCAGGCTATGTATGACTAAATTCATTTCCGGGCTATTTCTCTGCAACCGCTTTTTGGAATTTTATGAAACTTCATAGGAAGGATCACCACCAAGTGTAGATGCGCATATCGTGTTTGCGTTCCGGTTGGATTATTTTTCACGGAGTTATGGCCCTTTACTCCACCATCAGGCTATGTATGACTAAATTCATTTCCGGGCTATTTCTCTGCAACCGCTTTTTGGAATTTTATGAAACTTTATAGGAAGGATCACCACCAAGTGTAGATGCGCATATCGTGTTTGCGTTCCGGTTGGATGATTTTTCACGGAGTTTTACCCCACCATCCGGCTATGTATGACTTAATTCATTTCCGGGCTATCTCTCTGCAACCGCTTTTTGGAATTTGATGAAACTTTATAGGAAGGATCACCACCAAGTGTAGATGCGCATATCGTGTTTGCGTTCCGGTTGGATTATTTTTCACAGAGTTATGGCCCTTTACTCCACCATCAGGCTATGTATGACTAAATTCATTTCCGGGCTATTTCTCTGCAACCGCTTTTTGGAATTTTATGAAACTTCATAGGAAGGATCACCACCAAGTGTAGATGCGCATATCGTGTTTGCGTTCCGGTTGGATGATTTTTCACGGAGTTATGGCCCTTACTTCTGAACCGTAATAGGTACTGCTTTCATATTTCACATGTGTATTCCTTGTGACAACCCCTTTCCATCAATACCAATTTTTGTGACCTTGACCCTGGCGGGGGACCATGATTCTCTGAATTTGCTTGTTATATCTGTGTTAATAGCTAATTTATCTTTATTAGAACTTATATAACAAACAAAAGTTATTCATTAATATGTTAGATGTTTCATGAAATGGTCAGTGATAACAGTTTTGTGTATGTATACATTTACAAATTTTAATAACTAAACTTTGATTGCAGCTATATTTATTGGGAGCATTGTTTTTGTCACCTGTGTATAAGGTAGGGAGACTGTTAGGAACCACTTATTTGTTGTCTGTCGATCCATCAAGCTTTATAATAATAGGTCATGATGCTTTTTCAGCTTGGCAGATTCTCTTCAAAACAGCAACATTTATACCTTGTCATCAGGAGAATAGACCAATACAAGGGGCATAAATGGAACCAATTGATTTTTGAAATTATCCCCCTTGTTAACTTTTTAGCTTGTCTGTTTTACGAAGAAAATAAGTTTTGTGATACCCTTGGCACAAAAATTTAAACCTTACCTCATAACTCAAAAACAGTTTCACATATTCAAATGAAACTTGGTACACATGTTCCTAGAAGCAAATTGCATGTGTATACCTAGTCGCATAACTGACTTTAAAAATAGTTCAGTTATGTCCCCTTTTGGACTTATTTTATCCATGGAATGCTCTTTGTGTTCTTTTCATACAATGTTTTTAGCTTACCTGTGAGCTAATGTGATCACATTTTGTCCGGCCAGCGTGCGTCGTCAACAATTGCCTTGTTTACACTACAGGCTACATTTTGCATTATATCTTCATGAAAGTTTATCGAAACTGGGCCATATGAGGTCAAAAACAAGGTCACTGTCAAATTGAAGGAAAATCTTGTTAACACTCTGGAGGCCGCATTTTTAACTTGAGCATGTTGAACTTTATAGAATGTTTGTCTTGATGATATGTAGGTCAAGTTCGAATTTGGGTCATGTCAGATCAAAAAGTAGGTCACTAAGTCAAATTGAAGGAAAATCTCATTAACAATCTATAGGTCGCAATTTTTGCTTCAGCAGCTTGGAATTTTGACAGAATGTTTGTCTTAATGATATCTAAGCCAAGTTTGAATGTGGGTCATTCTGGATTAAAATATAGGTCACTAAGCCAAATGAAGGAAACTTGTTAACACTGAAGGATTCATTTGAATCTTTGTCAGAATAATTGTCTTGATGTGTTTTGCATTAGAAATCACATTGCATAATTCAGGTGAGCGTTCTAGGGCCATTATGGCTCTCTTGTTTATATCTAGCTGTCAAGCCATCAGGTGTCTTCAGGGCTCTCACTAGGGGGCGATTTGGGCGAAGTGGTCGCCTAAAAGTGTCTGACGTCGACTTCGCCCAAAATCTCAGTCAAAGCGAAGTTGACTTCGCCGACAATTTTGTCCTAGCATCGGACACTGTTAAAATGATCACGGCCACGCACCATGTCGAATCGATGTAGGCCTATAGAGTTCTCGATATACACAGTTGCGTAATCAGTTATTTGACAACTGAGAGTGTATATCCATTAAAATCTGAAGAATCGAATCATTTAACACACAAAATGACGTAGAACCAATCAAAATCGTGCCCTTTAGTCCAATTTGCATAATCAAAGTACCGATTGTCATATCAAATATTATGACGCCCCCTGATAAAACATTAAATACGTATCCGATGTAAATGAGATGGAAGTCGAATTATGTTTTAACCCTTTCAATAGTATAAATATAAATATTGTGAATCTATGCATGGTTTAATGAGATAATCGTCTTCAATAATTGAAAAAATTAAATTTTTTAGATATTTTTTTAGGGGTTTCATAATAAATGCTGTAGCATGGGGGTGTCATACTATTTGGAATTAACCAATCAAAAGACAATACCTCAATTCTACTTGTAAAGAGTGTATATGTTTAGCCGATACAAATAATTTACGTTGTTTATGACACTTACGACCGACTTCTCTACAAAATGCCTGAAACCTTTACACGGCGAGTAAAATGTAGTTTCATTAATTATATTTCGGCGACTTTAGAACACAATGTTCGGATCGCAAACCCGATACAAATAATTTACATTGTTTATGACACTTACGACCGACTTCTTTATAAAATGCCTGACACCTTTACGGAATGGACGGCGAGTAAAAGGTAGCTTCATTAATAATTTCTGCGACTTTAGAACATAATGTTCGGAACGCAACTACTCTTAGGGATTTTTTTTTTAAGAACTTCATGTGATAATCATAATTAAAATAAAACATTCATCTTTGTTTAAGTAAATGTGTTCTATCCCAAACGATGCGATGCGTTTACGACGCGTAACGACACACAAGAAATATCACTTCTCCCTTAAGTCTCCCCACTTCTCCCTAAAGTCTCACCACTTCGCCCTAAATTGCCCGGAGGGCGAAGTCACTTCTCCCTAAAATTTAAGCCTAGTGAGAGCCCTGGTCTTATCAAGTTCTTTTTAGATACATGCACTTAAAAAAACATGATTTGTGAAACTACAACCTTCTAATATTTTCCATTATTTTCAGGTACTAATACGAATATTGATGTTTCCTTCACTTTTTCCTCCATACACTGCTGGCAGAAAAGGTATGTTTTTAACCTTTCCCATCTGCAGACACATAGTTGAAAACATCGAGGCAAAAGGAGTCGATGCTTATAATGAGCAATGTTTCCTTTTGCCATGTTTTCAATGTTATGCAATAATTATTCTTTCATTGATGGAGCTTGTCCTAATCTTGTTGTTTTCAAATTCAACTGTGAAAACATCTAGACCAAAAACTGTGTGGAAAATAGTAGAATAGTACAGTTGAAACATAGTGGCAAATGAAGAAGTTGCATAGAAGGCAATACATCCTTTGCAACAATTTTTTCAAAAGTTTTTTCAAAATTGGTTGATTGCAGATGCAACCATGTGTATGATATGATTCAAAGTTATTTCATAAATTTTATTTTTTAACTGGTTTCAATAAATATGGAGTGTTAGTATCTTAGCCGGGTTTAGCAAACCTTCTCTCTTTCTTAACCATATCGGATCCTGAAATGATATTTACCTTAAGCATAAAAGGAGAGAAACCCCCCCATAAAAGTTAAATGTTAGATAGTATATAATACATTTTATATCATAAATGACGTCGCTGGGAGTGTAATAAAGCCATTGAATAAATTGCGTATTCAACTAGTGTAATAACAATGCTACGTAACGTGACGTCATAACGTAACGTTTAGCGTTGTAAATACGCGCGCTTTATAGCGACGTTTATATGGATATAGCGCTGTAAATTATTAAATTAGTATTTTTTGATATAAAAAGAACATTACATTCGTGGTCATTCAATACGAAATTTATTAAACTCGTTTTCTAAAAGTGATAAAAACTCTCCAAGGCTCGTTCTTATCAATTTCAGAAAACTCGTTTAATAAATTCCGTATTGAATGACCACTCATGTAATATCCTCTATGTATTTATAAAACACAGTTGAAAACATTTTGGGAAAAATAGATAAAAAATTTGCTTGTTTTAGGCAATCCTTATTCCATAATGTTTTTAAAAGTTATCTGCTGGGGAGTCATGTGTTTTAAGTAAAGTGTTGCTTGTTTTGTTTCAGAATCTGATTTAGATTTAAGGAATAAAGCCATGGTGTTGGAGATATTTACAAAAATGACGCCGACAGTAAGTTTCTTACCACATACAAAGTCACTGTGACGAGCGTCATTTATTTTCCTATAATGGGCTTATGGTCTTTGTGGAAAGTCTGGTGTGAGAAAGCCAAGAAACACATGAGTAGGTAAACTGGTTGCCGTAATATTACTGAAAAATAGTTGAAAGTGGGGTTTAATCATAAAACAATCATCATTCTAATCGAATGTTAATGTATTGATAAATCCATTACCCGATAAACTAAATATCGCCTTTTCAAATGGGACACAGAAAAGTTTTGTTAATGAAATGTTGAAACATAATGGGTAAAAATCTGGGGAGAATCGCAATCAATCAGATCAGCAATAAAACCCTCTCCCATATACAACAAATCTGTAGCAGATGAATTTTAATACTTCTGGATGAAAATATGGAAATCTCTTCAAATGAAAGCATTTCTATTGAATTAATTTGAAAGCAAAGTGGAAAATGGAGAAATTGCTCTTCCCTACTTTCAAAAGTCGTCTGTAAGTGTGAAAGGGTTAATATTTGATTTTGTCAGACCGTTCCGATTGCAATCCAATATGTCAAATGAATTGATAAACATTATCACATTTTTAACCCTCATATAGACGCTTTCTGACGCCTCTGCAGCAGACGGCTTTTTGAAAACATAGCGACAAAAGAAGAAATTGCTCAAAACAAGCAATTTCTCCTTTTGCCACAATGTTTTCCACTTTCAGTCATAGGTTATTCATTCAATTATAGAGATTTTCTATTTTTTTACAAAATATGTTCAAAGTCGTCTGCTGCAACATTGTCATATGAGGGAAAGGGTTAAGTCATGTAAAATTTCAAAAATATCCTGGCAATGGCTGTGAAAGTCCTTGACTTTCTTCAACAAAATAGAGTGGTGATGACCAAATATGATTAAAATTCACAATCTTGACAAATCTGCACCGCTCAGTTTTAATCACCTTAAGTTAACCCTTTCCCTCATACGACAATTCTGCGGCCGACGACTTTGAATGTATATTGTCAAAAAATTAGAAAATCTCCATAATTGAATGGATAATCCATGAAAAAAAGTGGAAAACATTGTGGCAAAAGGAGAAATTGCACGTTTTGTGCAATTTCTTCTTTTGTCACTATTTTTAGATCACCAGAGCCGAAGGCTCAGGTGAGCTATTCCTATCACTTTTTGTCCGTCGTCCGTCCGGCGTTAACTTTTAGCTTTAAACATCATCTCCTTCCAAACTCCAAGGACAATTTCCGTGAAACATCACAGGACTGTTCCTCTGGTTGGCCTCTTTCAAAGTTGTTCAAAGATTTAAATTCCATTGAGAACTTTGGTTGCTGCGGCATCAGAAAGGGGGCAAAAGGTCCAAACTTTAAAATTTTCTCCTCCGAATCTGCCTGTCAGATTCAAATATAATTTGGTAGAAATGTTCATTGGGTGACCCTCTATAAAAACTGTTCAAGCCATACTGATTGGTCGAAAAACATGGCAGTTAGGCGGCATCAAAAAAGGGGCAAAATGACAAAATTTGAAAATTCCATTTTTATGCAAATGCTTGTCTGATTTAAAGAAAATATAATATGAATCTTACTGTAATGATCCTCTTTTTAATTTGTTTAAGCCGTTTTGATTGGTTACACAATCATATCAACCAGGCGTCATCACAAAAAGGGTAAATTGAACTTTGAGCAACAAATGACAACCAACTCCTACCATTCCAATAGACCAATTTCCACAAAACATCACAAGAATGTTCCTTTGGTGGTCCTCTTTCAAAATTGTTCAAAGATTTAAATTCCATTGAGAACTTTGGTTGCTGCGGCATCAGAAAGTGAGAAAAATACCCAAATTTTAAAATCCTTTTCCTCCATAATCTACTTGTGCGATTGCAAGATAATTTGGTAGAAATGTTTCTTAAGTGACCCTCTAAATAAACTGTTGAAGCCATATTGATTTCGTTGAAAAACAGGGCAGCAAGGCGGCATCAGGAAAGGTGCAAAATGACAAAAACTTTATAATTCCATTCTTATTAAAGTTCTTGTTAGATTTCAAGATATAAATGGCCTTTACTGATAAGCTGTTTCTTGAGAAGTGTCCACTCCTTTCAGTTTCATTTGCACTCCCTGATAAAAATTTCCAGATATTTGCAGTTAAATATTTGCTACTAATTTACTATCAATTAGGTGATCGATTTAGGGCCATCTTGGCCCTCTTGTTTCAAAAAGCCGTCTGCTGCAGAGGCGTCAGAAAGTGTCTATATGAGGGAAAGGGTTAAGAAATCCGCCTGTTCCTTCCAAAAAGTTACCTCTCTCGAACAAGTGGTGTTGCTCCCAGATATTGACCATTTTACAATTTTTTATGATGGTTCACACCTATTTTCATCAAATTGAAACAAAATTGCACCATGAATATTTTCTTTATTCATATCAAGAATTTGAACATCATCATGGATTAAATATTATATACATAATGATGTACAACTTTGTCTGAAGGTCTGGATCTGGTTATTACATTAAGACTTACCCACATACAACAAATCTGTGGCAGGTGACTTTGAAAAACCTGTAAGTAAACTAATGTTACATCTCCATGATTAAAAGCAAAATTACTGGTTGAAATTTTTGTGACAAAAGGAGCATCATCATGATCTTTTTCTCCTTTTGCCACAGTGTTTTTCAATAGACGTATGCTGCAAATAGGTAAATATGTGGGAAAGGTTTCAAGTTGTAATGCAATATCAAAGTTACCTATTCCCACAAGTAGACATATTTTTAGTGTATCTGCAGCAGAGGAATTATGGAAACATTGTTCATAAAAAGCAATTTCTCCATTTGCCACTTTGTTTTAAATATTCTTTCATTTAAAGAGATTTTCCATCTTTTTGCATTGATGTTTCCAAAGTCAGATTAACCCTTTTCCTCAAACGACAATTCAGCAGCAGTCGACTTTGAACATGTTTTGTCAAAAAATAGAAAATCTCTATAATTGAATGGATAACCTATGACTAAAAGTGGAAAACATTGTGGCAAAAGGAGAAATTGCTCGTTTTGAGCAATTTCTTCTTTTGTCACTATGTTTTCAAAAAGCTGTCTGCTGCAGAGGCGTCAGAAAGCGTCTATGAGGGAAAGGGTTAAACCTTTTTTAATTGTTTTTTTTCCGTAACAGACAGTTGGTGAGAAGGTGACGACCTTGTTGATGGATCAGGAAGATGTACTGAGCTACATGTTTACATTATTGGTTCATCAGAAAACTTTTATTAACTCTTGTCAGCTTATAGAAGATATGTTACAGTCAAAGAAAATTCTTCTAGATCTGAATAAAATTCGTGAGTATTACACTGATACAACCTGCAGCAGATAACTCTGAAAACATTATGCAAAAATGAGGAAATTATCTATTCAGTCAGATGACTTCCTCTTCTTCCAGGGTTCGAAATTAGCAGAAGCAAGTACATGTATCAATTTTGCTACCTGCCAAAATAGTAAGTAGCAAAAACTTGCTACATGAAAAAAAATCTTGCTGATGTTATTGTTTATCTTGCTAATGCTACTTGAAGGATGAATTTGCTACCTACTTTCAAATCAGGTTGTAAGTACTGCTACCAACCAAAAAAGTGAATATCGAACCCTACTTCTTCACAATTTATTTGACAATGGTCAATAGTTAAACCTTTCTCGTTGCCCAAACGTCTTCTCAAATGAAGAAAGGCAGTGGAAGAGCATCAGCCTCTTGTAATTTTAAACATCTCTGGTTTTAATTGAGTATTGCTTTTGAGATTATTTTTATGCCCCCCCGGAATCTCCGATTCGGGGGGCATATAGTTTTTGGCCTGTCTGTTGGTCTGCACGTCTGTCTGTCTGTCTGTCTGCACAAAAAAACCTTTAACCTTGACCACTGCTTTTGAACCATAACAGGTACGGCTACCATATTTCACATGTGTATTCCTTGTGACATGACCTTTCTGTCAGTACCAAATTTTTTGACCTTGCGACCTTGACCTTTGACCTAGATGTAGTTTTTGGCCTGTCTGCACAAAAAAAACTTTAACCTTGACCACTACTTTTGAACCATAACAGGTACGGCTACCATATTTCACATGTGTATTCCTTGTGACATTACCTTTCTGTCAGTACCAAAATGTTTGACCTTGCGACCTTGACCTTTGACCTAGATGTTGCCATTCTCGAAAAAAACTTTAACCTTGGCCATTACTTTTGAACCATAACAGGTACGGCTACCATATTTCACATGTGTATACCTTGTGACATGACCTTTCTGTCAGTACCAACATTTTTCACCTTGCGACCTTGACCTTTGACCTAGATGTTGCCATTCTCGAAAAAAACTTTAACCTTGACCACTTCTTTTGAACCATAACAGGTACGGCTACCATATTTCACATGTGTATTCCTTGTGACATGACCTTTCTGTCAGTACCAACATTTTTGACCTGGCGACCTTGACCTTTGACCTAGATGTTGCCATTGGGGGCATCACAAACACATCTTGTTTTTACATACATTAACCTTGATCCAATGAGTATGAAATTAACTAAATCTCTCCCTGAATCTGCTATGTCTGTTATTGGTGGTGTAGTGAAAGAGCAAGTGCGGGAGGTCGCAGGTTAGTCATACCAGACTTTAAAAATGGTGGTTATGGCTGCCCTCCTTGGCGCTCAGGGTTATGGGGCTTACATTATGTCTGACTGGATGGTGTCAGGATAGATGGACCAGTGGTACTGGTGACGTACCCATGAAAAGCATTGATATAACTGAAATTGTGTTTAAAGCGGCGTAAAACCCTAAACAATCAACTGTTAATTTTTGGACTTTTATGCATAGAAAATTTACTTTAGTGTGACCATTTTTTTGCAAATAAACATTTTGCCAGTAATTCCTGACTTTGATTCTCTTTATTTAAATTTCAGATAATATACAGGCATTAATCCAGTGTTTACAGGATGGTCAACTGGCTAACTTTTGTAGAATTCTTGCAGTGGCCATCTCGGATTTGGATATATATGACAATAAATCATCTTGTGAGTATACCACGCATCTCATGTACCTGTAGGCTGGGGTTTTTCCCAGTAAATATATTCCATATTATTGCACTTTCAAATATGAGGTTTAGGTGCTCAAAAGCTTGAAACGAATCATCTTGCTAAGATTAATCTGATAGACTACTCACACACAACACTGGGTTTGGAGATAAAATGAGGTTAAAGGATCTCTGCTTAATTTTGTTTTTGATAGAACCAAGCTTTTATTGTAGTAATGGCTTCCCTCTTTGGCCCTCAGGGTTCCGGGGATAGCATAACCATTGATGCATCGGTGTCAGGATATATCATACCAGTAGAACTGATCATTATACCCCCGCAAACATAGTTTGAAGGGGGGTATACTGAAATCAGCCTGTCAGTTGGTCCGTCCGTCCGCAAAATCTGTTCCGTTGTACTCCTCCTTCAGTTTCTACCTGATTTACTTGGATACTTGGCATAAATGTTAATCAGGAGTAGTAGATGTGCAAGATGCAAATTTCATGTCCCTGTGACCTTCACCTTGACCTCTGATCTTGAAATAGGATTTTTTTTTTTGTTAAAATCTAATCTGTTGTACTCCTCCTTCAGTTTCAACCTGATTTACTTGATACTTGGCATAAATGTTAATCAGGAGTAGTAGATGTGCAAGACGCAAATTTCATGTCCCTGTGACCTTCACCTCTGACCTTGAAATAGGATTTTTTTTTTGTTAAAATCTGTTGTACTCCTCCTTCAGTTTCAACCTGATTTACTTCATACTTGGCATTAATGTTAATCAGGAGTAGTAGATGTGCAAGATGCAAATTTCATGTCCCTGTGACCTTTACCTCTGACCTTGAAATAGGATTTTTTTTCTTAAAATCTAATCTGGTGTGACATACTCCTCCTTCAATTTCAACCGGATTTACTTGAAAAATGGAGCCGTTTTGTGTGGCATCAGCCTGTCGGTCGGTCCAGATAAAAGGAACTGTTTTGTGTTTGATATCATCTTAGTATTTCTTTTTGATACTGATATTCAAATTGTCTGAGTCGAAGATAATACTGTGAGATATAATATGTGTCAGGGGTTGGGGCGGGGTATTAATCACCTTTAGTGATAGTTCTAGTTTTCATTTGAAATGGGTCAGAATATCTGACCTGTGAGATGCCTAGAAAAAGGCCAGGTTAATGAACAATTTCTTCCTTTGTTACAATGTGGAATTAGTACTCTCAATGTAAAGATGTGAAATATCTAAAAAATAAACAAAATACATTAATGTTATCATTAGCAGTTAACCTTTTTTATGCCCCCGGAATCACCGATTCGGTGGGCATCTAGTTTTTGGCCTGTCTGTCTGTCTGTCTGTCTGTCTGCACGAAAAAAACTTTAACCTTGACCACTACTTTTGAACCATAACAGGTACGGCTACCATATTTCACATGTGTATTCCTTGTGACATGACCTTTCTGTCAGTACCCAAAAATTTTACCTTGCGACCTTGACCTTTGACCTTGATGTTGCCATTCTCGATTTTTTTTTTTAACCTTGGCCATTACTTTTGAAGCATAACAGGTACGGCTACCATATTTCACATGTGTATTCCTTGTGACATGACCTTTCTGTCAGTACCAACAATTTTCACCTTGCGACCTTGACCTTTGACCTAGATGTTGCCATTCTCGAAAAAAAAAAAAAACTTGGCCATTACTTTTGAAGCATAACAGGTACGGCTACCATATTTCACATGTGTATTCCTTGTGACATGACCTTTCTGTCAGTACCAACAATTTTCACCTTGCGACCTTGACCTTTGACCTAGATGTTGCCATTCTCGAAAAAAAAAAAAAACTTGGCCATTACTTTTGAAGCATAACAGGTACGGCTACCATATTTCACATGTGTATTCCTTGTGACATGACCTTTCTGTCAGTACCAACATTTTTCACCTTGCGACCTTGACCTTTGACCTAGATGTTGCCATTCTTGAAAAAAAAAATAACCTTGACCATTACTTTTGAAGCATAACAGGTACGGCTACCATATTTCACATGTGTATACCTTGTGACATGACCTTTCTGTCAGTACCAAAATTTTTCACTTTGACCTAGATGTTGCCATTCTTGAAAAAAAAACTTTAACCTTGACCACTACTTTTGAACCATAACAGGTACGGCTACCATATTTCACATGTGTATTCCTTGTAACATGACCTTTCTGTCAGTACCAACATTTTTGACCTGGCGACCTTGACCTTTGACCTAGATGTTGCCATTCGGGGGCATCAGTGTTTCACAAACACATCTTGTTCCCTCTCATTTTGATGTGTTTGAAGCAATCGACTTTTGAATACATTGTTAGCTTTTTCTTTGTATAGCCACTATGTTTTCAACTTTATTCATTTATTTAGCTCATCTGTTTTTGGAAGGTTAAAAATTGGGCTATTGTTATACCCATGGCTTCGGCGTTGTCACAAAACTTTAACCTTACCTCTAACTCTAAAACCATTCAACATTTTCAAATTGAATTTAGTACACAGGTCACATGTTCCTAGGAAAAATAGGCATGTCTTTACCAAGTCACATATCCCAGGCTTTAATAATTATTCAGTAATGCCTCTTTTTCGACTTAAGAAAAAACAGACCTGCATCATTGGCGCTCTTGTTATATTTTCGTGAAAAGATTTGTTGTATGTTGGGAAGTGTAAAAAAATAAAAGACATATATATATATTTGTCAGAGTTGTGGAGTAAATCTGTTCTTTCTCTTCAGTGTATGCACAGAATAGACAGAAAAGAAGTCGAGGTTTTGTGAATGTCAGAGATATTAACCAAGGTAATTTGTTGTGTTCCTTGCATTGAAAGGATGACACTTCATGATCACCTCTTCATAGCTTTGACTAGTTGGTAAAAGTGACTTAATATACTTGGAACACATTATGGTATTTCTTGCTATCTTGATATTTAAAATTTGAGAATTAAGTTTATTTTTAACAAAACAGGTGCTGCCCTTAAAGGTTCAAGCCTTACAATGGTCAATGTGTAATTCACACATCTAATTCTGGTTGACAGATTTTATTTCGATTTTCCTCTTTGGTAACATGTTTTTTTTCATTTTACAGAATTACTTCTTGGAATTCCAGAACTATTACCTCGACTAGTTAACCTTGCTGTATCAAAAACATGTGAGTTTCATGCTTACTTAACCCTTTCCCATATAGTACAAATCTGCAGCAGATGACTGAAAATATCTACAGAAAATCTCTTTAACATGTTATGTTATGATTAAGCAGTAAAACCATTGTAGGAAAGGGAAGAGTTGTCCATGATGCACAGTCAATTGAAATTAACTTCAAATTCACTGGTCCAAAAATATGTAAAATTACACAGGCCAAATGACTTTTTTCACTGGTCCAGGCAGACCAACCAAAAGTTACTGGCCAGGGACCATAGGACTACTGCTAATTTTGCATACTGAGCAATTAATTTCCCCCTATTCCTACAATAATTTCAAAAGTTATGAATCAAAATGCATCTACATGTGGGAAAAGGTTAATTTTTATGTTGAGTTTCAAACATTTTCTCCAGGTTCATCCTTTTTCACGACCAAGGAGATTTGTGGTATACACAAAGGTCTGCTCTCTGATTTGAAGAGTCTTATAATAGTCAATAGGGTAAGAGTTCTCCAAATTAACAGATGGTTCGCCTTGGCAATGTTATAAGGATTTACTTATCTATTATTGACGAAAAAATCAGCTTTTCACCCAATGGTTTGTCTGCCCGAGACAGAAAGCATTGTATCCAATTTACATTAAACTTCGGGATAACAAACCATTTTGGCCAAGGTAAATCCAGATCAACTCATACACCTGGTGCAGTCGGATCTTAATCAACATTGTTTGACAGAAACCTCTGATTTTTTTTTTATTTTAATCGGATTTATTATACTCAAATCAAATGTGTGGAACAAATAGCCGCCATATTGGGTGCCTGTTTGGCCATGCATGTCAGATTGGCATTTTATGATGAAGTCACAACCATTTAATATCTAATAACCTGATTTCATTTCTATGCTTTTTAGATCACCTAGAGCTAAAGGCTCAAGGTGAGCTATTCTGATCACTTTTTGTCCGTCGTTAACTTTTAGCTTTAAACATCATCTCCTCCTAAACCTGAGGACCAATTTCATCCGAACTTCACAGGAATGTTCCTTTTGTGGCCCTCTTTCAAAATTGATCAAAGATTTAAATTCCATTGAGACCTTTGGTTGCTGCGGCATCAGAAAGGGGGCAAAATGTCCAAACTTTCAAAATCTTCTCCTCTGAATCTGCATGTAAGATTCCAATATAGTTTGGTAGAAATATTCCTTGGGTGACTCTACAAAGATTGTTCAAGGCATACTGTTTGGTTGAAAAACATGGCATTCGGGAGGCATCAGAAAAGGGGCAAAATGACAAAATTTGGAAATACAATTTTTAGCTCGACTTTGAAAAAACGAGAGCTATTGTCATGACCCTGGCGTCGTCGTCATCCGGTAAAGGTTTTTTGTTCAGTTCAGCTTTTATTTTTTTCTGTTTTCTCCCTATCAGTCGAGCGTCTGTGCCGTATGCGGTGCTCTTGTTTTAAGTTCTTGTCTGATATTAAGAAAAATGAATAGGAATCTTACTTCAGTGATCCTCTACTTAATTTGTTCAAGCTGTATTGATTGGTTACAAAACCATAGCAACCTCGCGTCATCACAAAAGGGGTGATTTGAACTTTTAGCTACAAATGACAACTCCTACCATTCCACTCAACCAATTTTAACGTTACTTCACAGGAATGTTCCTTTGATGGTTCTCTTTCAAAATTGTTCAAAGACTTACATTCTGTGTAGAACTTTTGTTGCTGCGGCATCAGAAATTGAGAAAAATAACCAAACTTTAACAACCTCCATCTCCATAATCCATTTGTCAGATTCTAAGATAATTTGGCAGAAATGTTCTTTGGGTGACTCTCTACAAAAACTGTTCAAGCCATATTGATTTCGTTGACAAACCGGGCAGCAAAGTGGCATCAGGAAAGGTGCAAAATGACAAAACTTTATAACTCCATTCTTATTAAAGGGCTTTTACTGATAAACTATTTCTTTAACCGAGTGTCCAATCCTTGCAGTTTCATTTGAACTCCTGATCAAATTTTCACAGATATTTGCAGTTAAATAGTTGCTTCTAATTAACTATCATTCAGGTGATCAATTTAGGGCCATCTTGGCCCTCTTGTTATCAAAAACTGCTTGCTGGAATTTAATCAAACTTGGGAAGCTTCAATACCATGAGATGTGACGAATGTCAGTTGGCACACTTTTGGCCATTATATATTTTACCCCTTGATGTGGTTAACTTTAACCTTACCTCATCAAAACTCAAAAACCTTTCATCATTTCAAATGAAACTTGGTACACATGTTCATATGAAAAAAAGGCATGTCTATACCAAGTCTCATAACACTGGCTTTAATCATTATTCAGTAATACCCCTTTTTTACTTAGAAAAAAACAGACGAATGTTGGCGTTTTTGCTCCAAAGGGCTGTTGTTACTCAATATAATCCTATATTGTTGATGTTTGAAAGAATTGTCTTGGATGAATCTGTTGAATACCCATTGCATGTGGTATGGAGTGATTATATGAGATATAGATTACTTTACAGCTCTAGCCATGAATTCAGCACCAATTCTAAATATAATTATAATTTCACAAAGTAACACAATTTCTGATTGGATTAAATCCCATATTTAGCCAGTCATAGATTGTGCTACTTAGAAATTCAGAAGTTTATTCAATATAGAATGGTTTTGGATAGTACTGATTACAGACCCAGTTTAACAGGCCTTTCCTTGTGCTCTAAATCATTGATTGCTTTACCTGTGTTTCAGATACTCCACGATACCCTGGTATGGTGAGTGAGTTAGACTGTTGGATGGAGTGGATAGAAAATCAAATGGCAGAGGAGCCCTATGATAATCCAACAGAGGATGATATGGAAGACTTTGTAGGAGGTACGTCTCACTTTTAGATGATTTGTTTATTGTTTTCAGCAACTTTTTAGCTATAGCACGGCATTTTCTTCTCAGTTACCAGTACTACTTGTCCATTTTTCCTGACACCAGCAAGTCTGTCATGATGCTAATCTTGCCCATATTCGGACATATTTTGAAGAATATCTGCGTCGGACTACTTAGGGAAAAATGTGACAAAAGGAGAAATTGCTCATTATTAACAATTGCATCTTTTGCCCTATGTTTTCAACTATAGATTAAAAAATTATACCTTCACATGCACAGAGTTTCCATATTGATGCGTAGACATTTTCAAAGTTGCTGCATATTTGTTATCGAAAAAGATAAATGTACAGAGATCTAGAAAAGGCGGAGTAAACTGACTGTGTCATAAAAATATTGTATGTCTTAAAACTAAAACCCTATGTTGTGGACTCTCAAATGAATGGTTTCAGTAAAATCATTCTTTCGCTACCATGTTTAGGAGGCCAACTAAGGTTTTTAGAACCTGGAATAGTTATCATTCATAGAAATTGTCCATATTTTGCAAAAATTTATTGCATGTTAGTTCAGTTTAAACTAGTTGATTTTACATAGATTGTGAAGCAAGCTTTCTGCTTACATTAATCACGCTCAGTGTCTGCTCCCTGAAGACATCATGCACCAATATTTGCGTCATTGGTGTGGAAAAATTCCGAAAATTTCAGAACCTGCTCATTACCAAATTCGACATTTGGTATTAAGTGGCCGATTCGCTACCAATGCATGACTGTCTTCAATACTGTTGTAAGTTGGAAACGGGTTTAATATGTATTGTATATAATTACAGGTGTGACAGCTCCAACAACAGCTGGTAATCCGGTTATATTACAACAAGGGTTAAAGATTACAGAGGAGCTGGTACAGAGGGTAGAGGTTGTGTATGTGTTAGGGCTTTTCTTACTGGGAAAACATCGGAAAAAAGTGAGTAAACCTGACTGTAACTCCGTTTCCTTGTCGGGTCTTCTCTATAATTACAGTATGCAATAATATTGATCTGCTCAGGACTTTTGTCCAATGGTGATATATTATCAGTCCTGATTATATGAATTTTGATGAAATTCGTGATTTCTTGTTTCTGTAGATTCAATGAAATACAGATTCCTGTCAATATTGTTGGGTGCCATTTCATGGAAGTAAAATGAATGAAAGTTCAATTTGATGTTTACAGATTTGTTAAATTGATTTTTAGCTCACCAGAGCACAAAGTGCTCAAGGTGAGTTTTTGTGATCGCCTTTTGTCCGTCGTGTGTCGTCCGTCGTCAACATTTGCTTGTTAACACTCTAAAGGCAACATTTTGCATCCAATCTTCATGAAAGTTTATAAGAACATATATCTCTTATCAAATCTAGTCCAAGTTCGAAACTGGGTCATGTCGGGTCAAAAACTAGGTCACTAGGAAAATCTTGTTAACACTCTGGAAGCCGCATTTTTGGCTTGAGCATGTTGAAACTTTGTCAGAATGTTTGTCTAAATGATATCTAGGACAAGTTCGGATATGGGTCATGCCAGGTTAAAAACTAGGTCACTAGGCCAAATTGAACGGTAATCTTGTTAACACTGGATACTGCATTTTTAATTTCAGCATGATGAAACTTTATCAGAAAGTTTGTCTTGATGATATCTAGGCCAAGTTCGAATATGGGTCATGCTGGGTCAAAAACTAGGTCACTAGATCAAATTGAAGGAAAATCTTGTGAACACTTTGGATGCCGCATTTTTTGCTTCATCTTCAAGTTCGAATATGGGTCATATTGGATCAGAAACTAGGTCAATAAAGGAAAATATTGTTCAAACTCCGGAGGCCGCATTTATACTTTGAGCAAGTTGAAACTTAGTCAGAATGTTGTCTTGATGATATCTAGTCCATGTTGGAAAATGGGTCATATCAGGTAAAAAAATATAGATCACTAGGCCAAATGAAGGAAAATATTGTTAACACTGTGGAGGTTGCATTCAGAATAATTGTCTTGATGTGTTTTGCATTGCAGTACATTGTATAATTGTGGTGAGCGATCCAGGGCCATCATGCCCCTCTTGTTTAGATAGATTATAAACTAGAGATCCAATGGCTACATTTTCTGCAAGGATTGGTAAATTTGTGGTTTTACCTGTAAATAATATATTCAACCAATTTACTAAGTTACCTATTTATAGGCCAAGCATATTTTCCATTGAATACTTATCATGAACATAATATATTCAGGTACAACGAAAGCTTGCAGAACTGAAGTTGGCCCCAGGATTGAGCGACCTATTTGATCAATTTATATGGAAGTGCCAAGTGTAAGTGTTTACTTAAGATAATTTGGCAACTGTTACAAATCTTCTCCAAGACCTAGATAACCCTGGGCCGTATGAATTAATGCTACAATGGCATCATCCTATTTTTGTGTCGCCCTGCGTAGCATGGTAGGCACTTAGGGATTACTATTTTTTTGTCCGCCGTCTGTCTGTCTGTCCGTCATACTTTTTCGTCACGTCTGTCTGTTTGTCACACTTTTTCGTCATGTCTGTCTGTTTGTCACACTTTTTCGTTACACTTTCAATGAGCAGTGCAGGTGACACATGTGCTCCGCGGAGCACTCCATTCTAGTTAATAAATTCTTACATATTTGTTAACTTGTGTGGCATTCACACTGGTTACACATGCATTTCTTCAAATATCTTTGTAGGGTAGGCCACTGTGATATAACTGAAATACTGTTACGCCATATTCAATCTAGTGAAGTATTATTTAATTGTCTGAACTGTTCCGATTTTTAGCTCCACTGGCTGTCATGGCGAATTGTCTGTGCGTGCGTGCGTGCGTTAACTTTTTCCTTTAAACTACTTCTTCTCCCTAACCACTTGGCCAATTTGGTTGAAACTTCATGGGAAGCATCCTCTCAATGTCCTCTACTAAATTCCTTCAAATTTTTTTGATCCATTCAAAATTCTGGTTTCCATGGCAACCGAAAGAAAAAAATAGTGAGAACTTAAAAAATCTTCTTCTCCGAAAGTGTAAGGCTGATTTTCAAATAATTTTGTAGAAATGTTCCTTGGGTGACCCTTTATTAGATTCCTTCAAGAAATTTTGATTGGGCGAAAAACATGGCCGCCAGGGGGCGGGGCTTTTTTGCCTTATATAGCTATAGTGAAAACTTAAATAATCTTCTTCTCAAAAAGTGTTCAGCAAATTTTCAAATAATTATGTAGAAATGTTCCGTGGGTGACCCTCTATCAGATTCCTTCAAGCCATGTTGATTGGTAAAAAAACATGGCCGTCACAGGGCGGGGCTATTTTGCCTATATGGCTAAAGAGCAAACTTAAAAAATCTTCTCCTCCAAAAGTGTCAGGCCGATTTTCAAATAATTTTGTAGAAATGTTCCTTGTGTGAACCTTAATTAGATTCCTTCAAGAAATGTTGATTGGGCGAAAAACATGGCCGCCAGGGGGCGGGGCTTTTTTGCGTTATATAGCTATAGTGAAAACTTAAAACATCTTCTTCTCCGAAAGTGTTCAGCCGATTTTCAAATAATTTTGTAGAAATGTTCATTGGGTGACCCTCTATCAGATTCCTTCAAGCCATGTTGATTGGTCGAAAAACATGGCCGCCAGAGGGCGGGGCTATTTTGACTTATATGACCATAGTGAAAACTTAAAAAATCTTCTCCTCAGAAAGTGTCAGGCATATTTTCAAATAATTTTGCAGAAACATTCCTTTGGTGACACTCTACAAGATTCCTTTAAGCCATGGTGGTTGGTAAAAAAAATAGCCACCACGGGGCAGGGCTGTTTGGAGATTTTATTTTTGCCTTATGGCCGTGGAGCGATACTGGCCCTCTTGGGCCTCTTGTTTTTCTATACAGTCTTAATTAAAAAAAATAAGTCTGTTAATGTATCTAAAAGTCATTGTGAGATGGGAAACCAAACTTCTGTCCTTAGTACTGACAGTTGCAGGGGTAGCATAAGAAGCAGGGTTTACGCCGGGCTTCGCAAATGGCGCCATTTGCGCAAGAAATAAAAAAGTGGCACAAGAAAATAACAATTGACTCAAATTGATGGCGCCAACCTAATAACATCAACTTTTAGCACTACAACTTAATTTGATTTTGGGTAAAAACAAAGTATACATTGAAGGAATAAGGGTTTTAATTACACAACTATGGCTGTTGGCAGAGATAAAGGGTCCCTCCCAGTACTATACACAAGCCGTTATCAAACCACCAACAATGCAGGCGATAGATAAATGTAGGTCACGTAACCATCAAAGTTTGAGATTTAGGCCAATTACTATCGAGAATGCGTACCCCATCCCCAGATATGACACTCGATCACGCTTGCAAGTCAATCAATACTATTTTTCAGTTCAAGCAGTGTAGGGGAAAATAATTTCAATAAACAACTTAATAAAAAAATAGGATATGATTAAAGAATGTCCCTATTTTAATTTAACTGTTCAAAGATTGTGTTTTTGTTTACACAGGAAATTCTTTATTAATTGCTGATTTTTTACCATAAAGATCTATCAAATTTACAGTCAGCTGTCAAAAAATACTTACCTATAAAACTCAATTACTTTTTAGCTCACCTAAGCACGAAGTGCAAGGTGAGCTTTTGTGATCACTCACCGTCAGGCGTCCGGCATCGTCGTCGGCGTCTGTTAACAATTTCCTACAAATGACTTCTCCTACTAAACCAATGGACAGATTTCAAGATAAATTCACAGGAATGTTCCTTAGGTGGTCCTCTTTCAAAGTTGTTCAAAGAAATTAATTCCAAGTAGAACTTTGGTTGCTGCGGCATCAGAAAAGGGAAAAATTGCCAAATCTTAAAAAATCTTCTTGTCCAAAAGTACTGGCCCGATTTGAAAATTATTTTGCACAAATGTTCGTTGGGGTACCCTCTACCAAGATTGTTCAAATAATTCTGATCTATTGAAAAACATGGCTGCCAGGGGGCGGAGCTTATTTTCCTTATATGTGCATTGTTAAAACCTTTAAATATCTTCTTGTCCAAAAGTACTGGCCCGATTTTAAAATAATTTTGCACAAATGTTCCTTGGGGCACCCTTAACTGAGGTTGTACAAATATTTCTGATCCGTTGAAAAACATGGCCGCCAGGGGGCGGTGCTTGTTTTTCTTATATATATATATGTGCATTGTTAAAACTTTAAAAATCTTCTTGTCCAAAAGTACTGGACCGATTTGAAAATAATTTTGAAAAACATGGCCGCCTGGGGGTTGCTTGTTTTCCTTATATGTATAGAGTAAAAACTTTGAAAACTATTGAAGTTCTATTAAATCAGGTGAGTGATTAAGGGGCCATCATGGCCCTCTGGTTTATCCATTTTAGTTAATTTCTTTTTAAGAAGATAAAAAAAATAATGAAGACTGAAGGAGAAAATACATATTGTAATGGGTTTTCGTGCATTTTCTTCTTTCTGAAAATCGGATATGTCATTCAAGAAAGTATTACTACACTCATTCTTATTTGTTTTAAAAGTTATCATTGTAAAAGTTTAGTGCAATAAATGTGTGTTGATAATATAACTCACTACATAATAGTTTATTTACTGGTGTTTAGAATGAAAGCACTGACAGTGACAGACAGATTCAATATCAGAAATTATTCCTTCTACCACAATGCATGTGGTTTGAGAACATGGTTCATTCCATATGAGATTCTAATGAATCATGGCCAAGGCAATCTTTTTGATCAATTTAATGTTGGATAGATTATGACACGTGACTAGAGAAGATAGCATAATACATGACGGTACCAGTATTTCCCAAAGTACACATAATTTAGGTTTTTAAGAAAAAAAGGTCTGGCTCCAGTTTGGCTCCAATGCCAGGGAGAACCCTGAGAAGGATGTATTGGTGTCTGTATAAATAAGACAGAAGACAAATCCCAGTTCTGTGGTTTTTTTACAGGAGATAGAAGATGATTGGATAGAGAATTCAGGCCGTCCTTCATGTTGCTACATATTACAGTAAAATCACGGGTGACTCTGTGCATCCCTGACTGCCTATATGAAATATAACTTTCAGAAGAAAAATTGCAATTTTAGCCCCTTGTATATAAATTAGGATAATACAAGGTTTATTTTTCACCTCAGATTATTCTTCTGATTTTCTCTATTACAGAGGTAGATATAGCAGTCGACACAGGATGAGAGGTCATAATGCTGCTTGTGAATGTAGCCCTGTAAGTACCTTAAAACCAAGTTTCCTTTCCCTCTTGTAGAGGTATTTGACTTGTTTGCAATTTTGAAAACTATAAAAATCTTTTCCTCCAAATGTATGGAGCTGAATTTTAAATGATTTCTTAGAAATGGTCCTTTGGTAACCCTCTTACAGATTCATACAAGTCATGTTGATTGGTGTAGAAAAATGGACACCATGGGGGAGGGGCTGTTATATGTCTGTAGTGGAAAATATTCTATTGAAAGTATTTGGAAGATTTTAAAATAATTTTGCAGAAATGTTCCTTGGGTGACCCTCTTCCAGAATCCTTCAAACTATAATAGTTGACTGAAAAAAAAATATGGCCTAATGCAGTCGAGCGAACTGTTACCTTTTAATCCTGGTAGTAATGGCCTTCCCTCCTTTCCACTCAGGCTTGGAGGATTAATTTGCATAATGCATGTTCTCGGGATAAATGGACCGTTAGTATAACTTAAATTTGTTGAAAGTGGCATAACACACCAACCATCCAAACAAACAAATGTATTGGCAGACGACAATAGGCAGTGTTTTTTTTTAACAATCTTGCATTTTCATTCTTATATTTTTTGTTTTCCAGGAAGTGGCTTTAAAAATTCAGTTCCTTAGATTAGTCCATAGTTTCTGTGATCATTCAGAGTAAGTGCTTTTGGTATTATAGAAAATATTTGCCTGGCTGATTCTTTTTCTTTTCATTTACCAGGTTTGCAATTATTGTTAAATGTTGCGTCGAGGCTTCAGACATATATAACCCTTGTAAGCAGTCCCACAGTCTGAACCCATTACTTCACACAGACGACATTTGATGCCTGCTGTTGCAGACGACTTTTGAAAACATTGCAATAAAAGGTTTTCGGTTTTCTAGATAGGAGAAATCGTTTGTATGTTAATTGTTTAGCAGACGACCTATGAAAAGCCATGTGAAGTAATGGGTTAAATAAGCTTTCATACTGTTCTTTTATAAATTGTTCATTATATTTTTAAAGAAAATGGCAGTAAAGCATCAATTTAATAATTATTTCTGTTCAACCCTTTTCCACATTCAACAAATCTGCACCAGACGACTTTGAAAACTCCTAGGCTAAAACATGGAGAATCGCAATAAATGAAGGAGAAATCTTTGCAAAAATTATATGGAAAACGATAATTATTGAAAAGAGTTGCTTGCTCTATAAATGCAATATCTCCTTTTGTCACAAGTTGTTAAAAGCCTTAAAATGCATCTGTATGAGGAAAAAAGGGTTAATAAGTTTAATACATCTTGGCAATAAACAAGGATGTGAATAAATGCAGCTTCACAAATAGCTCTAGTTTAACAGATATTTTCATAAACAAATCTTTATTTCTGCTCTAAATCTGTTAGCTGTGAACACTCATGGAGTTTTTGTCTGCAAGTACCAACAACATAAGGTGTGGTGGAGAAGTCAAAATTTAAGGGTTAACTAGAAATTTGTGGTGCAAATGGTACATCGATTTCTCCTTTTGCCCCAATGTTCTGTTCAATAATTACACCCCCTTCGAAGAAGAGGGGGTATATAGGAGTCACTGTGTCGAGCTGTCGGTCGGTCGGAAGCCATATTTGAAGCCATGTTTTGTCCGGCCTATTTCTTACAAACCACTGGGTGGAATTCAATAAACTTTTACATGAAGCTTCTATACCAAGAGGAGATGTGCAGAGGAGTTATGGCTCTTTTACTTATTTAAATATTAAGTTATGGGGTAGGTCAAGGTGCTGTTTTGGGGGTATTTATCATCTTCAGTGATAGTTCTAGTTATACTTTCATTTAAAGAGAATTTTCATATTTTTGTCTAGATGTTTTCAAGATTGTCATCTCCACACCCTTCCTACACTAAAGTGTCATCTTATGACTTGTGAACTTTGACATCTTACCATCTTTCATTGTCTCTTTCAGCTACAAACACCTTCTTCTGTCAAAGAATGAGTTGAATGAAGTCAAAAGAATAAATGGTGGGTATTGAAGCTTGGTAAACTTGAGATTTAGTGGATAGTTGTTTGGTTCAATGTAAGATTATGAATTATTACCATTAGGTCATATTTTTACAAATGGTTATTCCACAAGTGAAAATAGTTCTTGGATTTTCATGCATGGTAATATTTTATCTAAATCTTTCGTCTAGACAAACAATTTTTCTGTATATTTCTCAAGTTTTGTGTAGTGATTTGTTTGTTTGGTGTTTTATGCCGCTTTCAATAACTTTTCAGTTATATCATGGCGTTTCCTGGGTAATTAACCAGTACTACTGGTCAACTTGATCTGACACCAGCGAGACATGTAATGAATAAGACATGTTAAAAACTAAACCATTAATGTTATAACTTTATACCCGGTAAACTCAATGTTTCTAATTGTTCCCTTTTAAAATGGTGAGTTTGTCAGGATATATTTTTTATTTCTGAATAACGTTCTTAAAAGCATGGTATAAATCTGTTAATTTCTCAGTTTTCAGGAATTTATTTCATAAATGTAAATAAAAAGTTATTTTGGTATTGAACGTGCTGTTTTTGATAGCAAAATAAGATTTAACTTTATGTACTTGACTTAAATCTTCTACTAGAAGTCGGACTTCTAATTCATAAAAATATTGGCTACTTTGAAATAAGGATATTCCATTAGATGAACTTCTGGTGATGCCCCAATCTCATTAAAATCATCTCCTATTAACGCTACGCATAGGATCTGAGGACAACCGATAGAGGGTCAAGTTCAGACGACCTTTCTGCCAGCCAATCAGAACCTTGCTTTCACGTTTTTGAAAGTGAAAGTAAAAGTCTATATTTAGCATGGGATCCCAATTTTCGCATAGTTATTTACACTCGTGTATAGTTCTTATGACGACCGCATCATGGCTACAAATGCGGAAATGAGGCAAAACAACGATAGTCTTTCCCTGACCATACAGTATCGAAAAGTGTTCTTTGCTCTGGTTTTGAATGGTTTATTTTAAATTTGCTCAACTTCGTCAATTGACGACATTTTGAAGGTTAAGCTAAACGTTTGTGGAAACGAGTCCTCTGATTGGTTCAAATAAAAATAGTTTGGTGGATCTAAAAATAGCGATATTGAAAGTTCGATAAAACAAGAAGATGAAATCGAATGGATCACCATCAGATCTTACATTTGGTCAGATCGTGTACTTTAGTCAGATCGGGTGATGCCCAAAAATTAATAGAAATTGAACCCTTCTCCACAGCATGCATATTTCCATTCATAATTACCTTCTTGACCTCACATCTTTATTCAACCAGTCTTATAGCTAACAAGTTAATGTATTAAATATTTTACTATTTGAAAATCATGCTTTCCAATGTTCGACAAAAGTCTATGCGACAAGCATCATTTGTCTGTTGTTTGGAAAGTATTATGTGGAGTACTGGTATGAGAAAGCCAGGAACCACATGGGTAGATGAACTTGTCACAGTGATATTTGGCTTATCAAAGAAAAAAAAGTCTGGGTATTGTGATACCCGGGCTTAAATAATGTCAATGCTTGGAAGAAAATGCCAAATTTTGAGAGAGAAAATTTGGACAATAGAAAAACAAACTTTCCATTTCAATGAAATAAAGCAATCTCACTGAAGAGAAAGTAGGATACAATCTCCATGTTTATCTCCCAAAAAATACAATTAAACCCTTTACAACATGCAGATGCCTAAAGACGCATCTATAGCAAACAACTTTTGAAAACATTGGGACAAATAATGAGCAAGATCTCCTTTTGCGCTAATGTTTTCAACTCTTTTATCAAGAGCTCTGCAATCTTGTCTTAAGTGTTATTAATTGTATACTTCACTAAGGTTAGTTTACTGGATGTGTTGATTAGTATTTTGTAGTTTCTTTTTCAGCCAAAGCGGGGTCTCTACATCTAGCCAATCTAGATAATGTTAACAAGTAAGGCGTCTTTCTGTTTAATATTTCTCCTAACTTCGTAGTTTTAATGATTGGGGTCTCTATTTACAGAACATTCTATATATGAGTGGTGATCTAAGAAAGCCAATCTTCATGCATTTTCAATTAGTGGAGAGCACGATCAGTCTTTGCATCTGTGCAGTCCTTTCTGGATCTGTAGTGATTGCAAAACTTTCACAACTTCTGCTAAACATGATGTATTTTAATCCAAATATCTTTATTTCTACATATCCCATCTACACTTAGATTGGTTTTTGTGTCGCCCAACACTTTGGAATCACTTCTCGGTTGTCTGTGCGTCCATCTCTCTATCATGCTTTGGACTTATTGGTAACAACTGTTTCTGTATGACAGATTCACTTCAAAGTTGCAATGTGTCATCAGGAGAAAGGAAAATTCAAGGAGCATAACTGTAGCCTGCTTATTTTGCAGTTATTTCTATTTTTAGCTCTACTGGCCAAAGGCCAGAAGAGTTTATGCGATGACATTGTGTCCATCGTCCGTGCGTCCTTAAACAATTGCTTGTGAATGCAATAGTATTCAGAGCCGATATGATGGCGTTATATCCGTAAACAATTGCTTGTGAACGCGATAAAGTCTTCAGTTTTGATTATATCTCAATCAAACTTATACAGTAGTTAGATATCCATGAAAGCTCGGATCCTTTCGCAAACCAGCAAGATCCGCCCATGCAAGACTGGATTATGGCCCTTGAAATTGTCAAAATTGCTATAATAGAGCTTGTGAATACAATAGAGGATCCATTTACTATCTGATCTTCACCAAACCTTTTTTTGTAAAGGAAGAAAAACGACAAATAAAGCCCTGCAAGAAGGGGATTATTCTTATAGTATACAGTATAATGTTATGCTGTTATGGAGATACAAGAAGACAGTTTACCGGTAAGTCTGGATAGTTCATATATTTAAGAGATTGTTGTTTTAATTTATCTTTACAGAAATTTAATGTGCAGAGGGAGTAAAGGGCTCCTTACAAAGATTGTAGATGTGATGAAAAAAGAGCCAACCACCTCCACATTTAGGTAATTTGTTATTATGTATATATAAGTGGTATAGGATACAATATGGAATCGTACATTTTCATATTAGCTAGGTTGATTTTTATGCCAGCGGAAATTATATCACATTAAAAGCAATATTTGCTTATATTTCACAGCTTAGAAATTTACAAAATAGTGGTAGTCCAGTAACTTTTTCCCATTTTCAGATGCAATGTTAAAACTTTATTCTATGATTATCCTTTCATTTGAACAGATTTTCTATGCTTTTGTCAAGACATTTTCAAAGTCTTCTGCTGCAGATTTGTTTGATGTTGTTTTTGGTATCCAAAATTTCTGAATTTTAGCTTGTCTGTTTTTCAAAGAAAAAATCTGGGTATTGCGATACCCTTGGCAATAACTCATAACTCAAAAACTGTTAAACATTTTTTCAAATGAAACTTGGTACACATGTTCCTGGGATTAATACACATGTCTATACCAAGTCCTATAACTCTAGCTTTAATAATAATTCAGTAATGCCCCTTTTTCGACTTAGAAAAAAGCAGACAAGCAGTGGCAATTGTTTGCAGCGATCTTGTGTAAAGACACTTTGTGTTGTCTGCTTATAATAAGCAATATCTCCTTTTGCCACACTGTGTCAACTGTATTCAAGTAATAAACTTTCATTTATAGAAATTCCGTACTTTTATCAAGATTCTTTCAAATTGGTCAGCTGTAAATTTCTTCTCTTTGGCAAATATTAATACACTTTACTCTTGAAAGCAGCATGAAATTGATTTTAAATGAAAAGACTTGCCTGATTTTTTTTTTAGATTTTGGTTGGCAAGAGCTGTGGAGAGTTACTTACGGGGCAATACGTCATACTGTGATCAAGTGTTCTTAATGAGAAGAGGTCTACTTCAGGTGAGTGCCATTTTGTACAAAACTAGGATGTGGGGTAGTAGTATTGTGTCCGCCTCCAATTCCGGAGGTTTCGACTTCTGACCGTGTCATACCAGACTTTAAAAATGGTAGTAAGGCTTTCCCTCCTTTACGCTGAGAATTGTGGGTTTGGCATTATGACTGGCTCATTGGTGTCAGGATAAGTGGACCAATACTACTGGTAACTTGCCCAGGAAACCCTGGGATGTAACTGAAAAACTGTTGATGGTGTTATATAGCACATTGCAAACAAAAATAGGGTCTCTGTTGTATGAATGAATTACTACTGTGAGCTTATTTTCCTTTAACAAATATTTTTAATAATTTCTCTCCATGATAATAAATTTTGATGACTTTGCATAAGACACTTTCCCACTTACAACAAATCTGCAGAAGAAGATTTTAAAAACACAGAAAATCTCTATGAATGGAAGTTTAATTATTAAAATGAACAATAGATAATAAGGGGTGTTTTGCATGTTATTAAACCTTATGTAACCCTCTAAATCTATGTTGTGGGTGCTCAAAAGAATTGTCTCGCTGTGACGATTGTTTTGAGTACCCACAACATAGGGTTTGGTTGGATAAAAAGATAGATTTTGTGGTAATCCTGTATGAAATGTTAGCAGTTTGCTCGAAAGGTTGGTATACCTCCTGTAAGTTGAACTGTTACTGTCATGTTTCGGATTCAGTCTGTGATCACTATATATGTATGAGTGGTGCTCATCGAAACCCAACAGTAACGTTATTAGTACATATGTGGTAAAAGAACTAAAATAATAAATAAAGTTGAAAACTTGTTTGCTGCAGAGGTGTCAAATGCTTATACATGAAGTGTTTAATATGAATTTGAAGATATAAAATAGTATTGAAGAACTTTTGTGTAAGGTGTTTCTACTTAAACATGTCATCATTGATTTGCAGCATGTGGCTTCCAACATAGTGGAGCATGAAATTCGACACAAAGAGATCTTACAGAGCAGTTTTGATCTCCTTGGGGAGCTAGTCAAGTTTAACATAGAAGCCTTTAAAACCTTTGATAACATCTTCACTACACAACAGAAAGTGAGTATCTTAAAACTTGTTTCACCTCACAGTCTAATGGGTGTATTTCCTGTTTGGTTAATAGATTAATAAGTAAAATTTGATTTTGCTTGCATTATCAAAACATAAAAATAAACAGTGGGGTCCAATCAGGCGTTTCAAGATTATCATAGCAACATGGGAAGAAGAACTTAAGTACTTCTCAATACTATCGCTTAAAATCTTTCACTTTCCCCATGTCTGTGTGTTATACTGAAGATAATGCATTGATACATGCAATCATTATCAAATTATATTTATATCATTGATACCTCTGAACGATGACTGACAATACAAAAAAGCAATTGAATAGTAAAGGAAAAGGAGAATGCAAAGAAACTGTCTTGATGTTAACCTTGATTACAGAGCAACTATGCCTTTCAGTTAAAGGGTTAATTTGATGACTTTACTTTTCTTTTCAGTTCGACAAATTTATCACGACGGTGAACAGGAATTTAGTGGACTCAAATATGTTTATTCGTAGTCTTATCTTGTCTTTAGAACACTTCAGAGCAGATGATGAGACTTTAAAAGGTTAGTTCCCACTTTCCTACTTGCAGATTCATCATCACAAGCAAGTTTTGCCGGAATGTTTTCAACTCTCTTCGTAATTATTCTCGTCATTGGGCAAGGCACATTTCCTAGCCTAGTACTTGTTTGCTTACTGTCACCATGATATAACTGACATAATGTTGAGCTGACTAAAAAAATCCAATGAAACAAACAATCATTTATTGACCTTTTCCATTACTTTGTCAAAATATTTCCAGTCATCTGCTGCCATTTACAGAAATCTGAAATGTCAACAAATTGTTCCAAGATCTTAGTCATACACTGTTTACTTTATGGCCTGAAATCTAACGAGACGAGGGGTTTTAAATGTGATATGGCGCAAATTAACTTTATTGGGAAGATGGTATGCCTTTGTCCGATAAGTCGAGCCTCTTTGTGTCACCTGCTTTTCCGGGGAGGCACAATTTCCTTAATAAAAAATCTTGTCTGTTGCTCAATGTTAACAGGCTACAAATGAATAAAACTATGGGAAGTTGCTATCATTAGTCAGAGCATAGATATATTTTCCCTAAATATCTCCTATTACCAAACCAAATTCTCTGATGTGGGAACTCCAAAGAATTTTCTAGAGCTGATTAGTGGACGTATGTTTAAACAGGTCTTCCACCACAATATCTCATAACCAAAGCCTATGATTATGGTTCTCATAAGAATAGTCCATATTATGTTGTCGGAGATTATTCTGGTTGAGTAACCACGACATTGAGTTTTGGTTGGTTATAAAATAGGACATGTTTGTTGGGTATATTTCAGCTTACATACAGAAGGAAAGTCAATTGCTCATGTATATAGGAGACTTTAGTCGTCAGCTAGACTATCTACATAAACTTATCACCATCATAGATGTTCAAAATCTCACACAGGTAGGTATTTATCAGCTCTGCCAATTTTCAACGCTATTTAATGTGTTGTTGAGAAGATTTTTATACTGTATCTAAGAATAAACCCTTTCCCATTTCTCATATTGAGCTATTTCTCATTTTTGTCACAATGCTTTCAAAAGTCATCATTTGAAGAAGCAGCTGTATGTGTGAAAAGGTTTAGCCTTTCCTTAACCCTTTCCCTCATACTACAAATCTTCAGCAGACGACTTTGAACATATTTTGTCAAAAGATAGAAAATCTCTATAATTGAATGGATAACCTATGACTAAAAGTGGAAAACATTGTGGCAAAAGGAGAAATTGCTCGTTTTGAGCAATTTCTTCTTTTGTCACTATGTTTTCAAAAACCCGTCTGCTGCAGAGGCGTCAAAAAGTGTCTATATGAGGGAAAGGGTAAATGCAGACGCTATTGTATGACTATGGCAAAGACTTTATTGTTTTTGTTTGTTTGAATGAATGACGTTTAAAGCCGCTTTCAACAGTATTTCAGTCTTATCACATCACTACATTTCCTTGTAAATTACCAGTGCTACCTGAGTAATTTATCCTGGTACAGATGCATCAGTCGTAATGCCATCTATGCAACCCTGTACACTAAATAGGGATCCATTACTTCCAGAAGAAGTGATACAATGGTGAGAATGCCACTTGTTTCAGATGTTTGTTTTCCAAAACAATGTGAGCAGTTTAATCAGGATCTTAATGTTTGTTTAGAGGAGACTTTGAGCTGTTGAAATAGAATCCTTGTATGTCCATTGTTTATTTAGTTGTTGACAGGAGAATTGGAGTTGTTGAATAAAAAAAACTTGTGTTTCTGATGTTTGTTTACAGATTGATGTTGGCTGTTTGAACACCACTCATTAGTTTCTGATATTTGTTTGTTTGTTTACAGGAGAATGTGAGCTGTTTAAACACGACACTTGTGTTTCTGATGTTTGCAAACAGAAAGAATCTTCTTCCAAAGTACCTCCAGGCATTAAAGGATGAGAAGGAGGGGATGCTAGAAGTAAACGGATCTGTTCAGTTTATGACAAATTTTAGAGATTTATTGATATTCTGGCAGGATCATTACCTCCACAAAGACAAAGATTGTAGTGCTTTAGAGAAGGTGAGTGAACACAAGTTGTTATACATTTCTTATCCAGAGCTCTAGATAAGGGGTGTTTTTAAGCTCAATAATCCTTACTTGACCTCCAAAGCCTATTATGTAGGGTACTCAAAAGAATCATCCAGTGAGACAATTCTTTTGAGAACACATATGTGGAAAAGCAGCCAGTTGCTTGGAAAGTATGTTGTATGGAGTACTGGTGTGAGAAAACCAGGAAACATGTGAGTAGGTAAATTGGCCGCTGTGATATGACTGAAAAATTGTTGAAAACGGCGTTAAACCCCAATCAATCAATCTTTTAAGTACACACGATGTAGCTTTTATAGAGTGCTTAGAGAGATATCATGTAAGAAACCTATTTACTCCTCATTACCTTGTCCTCTGCTTTATATCTGCCTTTCCCAAGAAGGGACCCATTAATGATTAAATATTTTTTAATGGAGATTCTTCATATGAAAAATCCCTTTATTATACCCCCTTCAAAGAAGAGGGGGTATATAGGAGTCGGAAGCCATATTTTGTCCGGCCTATTTCTTACAAACCACTGGGTAGAATTCTATAAAATTTAACATGAAACTTCTATACCAAGAGGAGATGTGCATATCCTAAAGGTCTTACAATTGCGTGTTAATTTTCAGAGTTATGGTCCTTTTATTTATTAACTTGTGGTGTAGGTCAAGGTGCTGTTTAGGGGGTATTTATCATCTTCAGTGATGGTTTTAGTTGTCTTTTTAGCTTACCTGTGCACGAAGTGCTCAAGGTGAGTTATTGTGATCGCCCTATGTCCGGCGTCCGGCGTCCGTCAACATTTTCTCCTCTGTAACCGGTGGGTCAACTGGGATGAAACTTCACAGAAAGCATCCTCTCAATGTCCTCACCAAAATTCCTTAACATTTTCGGGATCCATGCAGAATTCTGGTTTCCATGGCAACGAAATGAAACAAGAGGCCCATGAGGGCCTATGCTCTACTGGTATGGTTCTTTGGTCATTTTCAATCCAGAGCATGTATGTATGGTGAAGATCGGATAGTAAATGGAGGCTCTTTTGTGTTCACAAGCTGTATTATAGCAATTTTTACAATTTAATGGGCCATAATCCAGTCTTGCATGGGCGGATCTAGCTGGTTTTCAAAAGGAACCAAGCTCTCATCAATATTTAACTACTTTCTAAGTTTGGTGAAGATCAGATAGTAAATGGAGCCTCTATTGTGTTCACATGCTCAATTATAGCAATTTGGACAATTTCAAGGGCCATAATCCAGTCTTGCATGGGCGGATCTGGCTGGTTTAGGAAAGGAACCGAGCTCTCATGGATATCTTACTACTGTATAAGTTTGGTTGAGATACAATCAAAAGTGAAGACTGTATCGTGTTAAAAAGTTCTTTTATAGCAATTTTGACCATTTCAAGGGCCATAATCCAGTCATGCATGGGCGGATCTGGCTGGTTTTCGAAAGAAACCGAGCTCTCATGGATATCTAACTACTGTATAAGTTTGGTTGAGATACAATCAAACGTGAAGACTGTATCGTGTTAACAAGCTCTTTTATAGCAATTTTGACCATTTCAAGGGCCATAATCCAGTCTTGCATGGGCGGATCTGACTGGTTTTCAAAAGGAACCGAGCTCTCATAGATATCTAACTACTGTATAAGTTTAGTTGAGATACAATCAAAAGTGAAGACTGTATCGTGTTAACAAGCTCTTTTATAGCAATTTTGACCATTTCAAGGGCCATAATCCAGTCTTGCATGGGCGGATCTGGCTGGTTTTCGAAAGGAACCGAGCTCTCATGAATACCTAACTACTGTATAAGTTTGGTTGAGATACAATTAAAAGTGAAGACTGTATCGTGTTAACAAGCTCTTTTATAGCAATTTTGACCATTTCAAGGGCCATTATCCAGTCATGCATGGGCGGATCTGGCTGGTTCTCGCAAGGAACCGAGCTCTCATGGATATCTAACTACTGTATAAATTTGGTTGAGATACAATCAAACGTGAAGACTGTATCGTGTTAACAAGCTCTTTTATAGCAATTTTGACCATTTCAAGGGCCATAATCCAGTCATGCATGGGCGGATCTGGCTGGTTTTCGAAAGGAACCGAGCTCTCATGGATATCTAACTACTGTATAAGTTTGGTTGAGATACAATCGAAAGTGAAGACTGTATCGTGTTAACAAGAAATTGTTTACGGACGGAAGCACGGACGACGGACACATCGCCACGACATAAGCCCTTCAGGCCTTTGGCCAGTAGAGCTTAAAACTTCAAAATTCTTAAAAAATCTTCTCCTCCGAAAGTGTCAGGCCGATTTTCAAATAATTTTGTAGAAATGTTCCTCGGGTGACCCTCTATCAGATTCCTTCAAGCCATGTTGATTGGTCGAAAAACATGGCCGCCAGGGGGGCGGGGCTTTTTTGCCTTATATGGCTATAGTGAAAACTTAAAAAATCTTCTCCTCCAAAAGTGTCAGGCCGATTTTCAAATAATTTTGTAGAAATGTTCCTTGGATGACCCTCTATCAGATTCCTTCAAGCCATGTTGATTGGTCAAAAAACATGGCCGCCAGGGGGCGGGGCTATTTTGCCTTTTATTGCTATAGTGAAAACTTAAAAAATCTTCTCCTTCAAAAGTGTCAGGCCGATTTTCAAATAATTTTGTAGAAATGTTCCTAGGGTGACCCTCTATCAGATTCCTTAAAGCCAAGTTGATTGGTTGGAAACTATGCCCGCCAGATGGCGGGGCTTAGATAGCTAAAGTGAAAAAAAAATCAGGTGAGCGATTCCAGGGCCATCATGGCCCTCTTGTTTTTTAGATGCATGCAGAATTCTGTATTCGATGTTAACTGAAAGAAAAAAGTTTAAAAAAATTCTTCTCCTGACTAATTGACCTAGTTATACCCCCAGATACATAGTATATGGGGGCTATATAGGAGTCACGCTTGTCGGTCCGTTGGTCTGTGGACATTTCTTGTGAACACTATTTCTCAGCAACCCTTTGTCAGAATTCAATATAACTTTACAAGAATGATTGATACCAAGCCTAGTTGTGCATATTGTCAGCATGTTGCACTGGAATTATTTTTAGCTCCACTGGCTGAAAGCCAGTCGAGCTTATGTCATGGCGAATTGTCCGTCGTGCGTGCGTAAACTATTTCCTTTAAACAACTTCTTCTCCCTAACCACTTGGCCAATTTGGTTGAAACTTCATGAGAAGCATCCTCTCAATGTCCTCTACTAAATTCCTTCAATTTTTTTTGATCCATTCGAAATTCTGGTTTCCATGGCAACCGAAAGAAAAAAATAGTGAGAACTTAAAAAATCTTCTTCTCCAAAAGTGTCAGGCCGATTTTCAAATAATTTTGTAGAAATGTTCCTTGGGTGACTCTTTATTAGATTCCTTCAAGAAATGTTGATGGGGCGAAAAACATGGCCGCCAGGGGGGGCGGGGCTATTTTGCCTTATATTGCAATAGTGAAAACTTAAAAAATCTTCTTCTCCAAAAGTGTTCAACAGATTTTCAAAAAAAATTGTAGAAATGTTCCATGGGTGACCCTCTATCAGATTCCTTCAAGCCATGTTGATTGTTAAAAAAACATGGCCGTCACAGGGCGGGGCTATTTTGCCTATATGGCTAAAGAGAAAACTTAAAAAATCTTCTCCTCCAAAAGTGTCAGGCCGATTTTCAAATAATTTTGTAGAAATGTTCCATGGGTGACCCTTTATTAGATTCCTTCAAGAAATGTTGATTGGTTGAAAAACATGGCCGCCAGGGGGCGGGGCTATTTTGCCTTATATAGCTATAGTGAAAACTTGAAAAATCTTCTTCTCCGAAAGTGTTCAGCCGATTTTCAAATAATTTTGTAGAAATGTTCATTGGGTGACCCTCTATCAGATTCCTTCAAGTCATGTTGATTGGTCGAAAAACATGGCAGCCAGAGGGCGGGGCTATTTTGCCTTATATGACCATAGTGAAAACTTAAAAAATCTTCTCCTCCGAAAGTGTTTGGCTGATATTCAAATAATTTTGTAGAAATGTTTCTAGGCTTACCCTCTATCAGATTCCTTCAAGCCATGTTGATTGGTTGAAAAATATGGCTGCCAGGGGGTGGGGCTATTTTGCCTTATATGGCTATAGTGAAAACTTAAAATATCCTCTCCTCCAAAGTGTCAGGCCGATTTTCAAATAATTTTGCAGAAACATTCCTTTAAGCCATGGTGGTTGGTAAAAAAAATAGCCACCAGGGGGCAGGGCTGTTTGGAGATTTTATTTTGCCTTATGGCCGTGGAGCGATACTGGCCCTCTTGGGCCTCTTGTTTAAATGAGTTATGGCCCCTTGAATTTCTCATACATATGTATATTGTCAGGCACCAGCTGGGGGTATTCATCACCTTCAATGATATTTCTAGTTTCAAATAACTATGTACAAAACTTTCTTGTGTGAACTGTCAGATTTGATCAAGCTGTGTTGGTTGATCAAGTTCCATGGCCACCAGGGGCAGAAAGGTGTGAAAATCTTCTCCTATGAACATTTCTTCAAGAAATGTTGAATGGTTGGAAAACATGTCCACCATGGGTTTGGGCTGTTTTATGCTTTACGCCCATAGTGTATTGGGTAATTTTGCCTGATAGAGTGGGGTATTAATATCAAATATATTGACCCTTTCCCACATTTAAAAGCTTTCTAATGCTTCTGCAACAGACAACTTTTTAAAACAGTGTGACTAAGGATGAGCAATTACAACTTTTGCCACAATAAATACTCTTTTAATTTAAAGATATTTTCCATACATTTGCCCTAGCATTTTCAAAGTTGTCTACTACTGATTCATTGTATGTGGGGAAGGGTAAAAGTGCAAACTTTAACCCTTTCCCTCATACAACAATTCTGCAGCAGACGACTTTAAACATATTTTATCAAAAAATAAAAATCTCTAGAATTGAATGGATAACTTATGACTAAAAGTGGAAAACATTGTGGCAAAAGGAGAAATTGCTCGATCTGAGCAATTTCTTCTTTTATCACTATGTTTTCAAAAAAGCCGTCTGCTGCAGAGGCGTCAGAAAGCGTCTATATAAGGGAAAGGGTTAATGTATGTTTTGGGTTTCAATTTCAGAGTTCTAGGATCAGTTTTGACTACTGGAAGCAGACTGTGGCTACAATGGTGTCGGAGGATAAGGACAATGCTGCGGCAATCTCACATTACTTAGGACGGCCTCCTTGTGAACGTACTATATAGTGATCTCAATGTGCCCATGTGTGTAGTGCTCTGTATAAACAGTGGATGTATCTCTCCATGTGAACATGCACCATATAGTGATCTATGAGTTGATACAGCACTCAATGTGTACTCTATATGAGTTGATACATAACTCCATGTGTACTATATGAGTTGATACATAACTCCATGTGTACTCTATGAGTTGATACATAACTCCATGTGTACTCTATGAGTTGATACATCTCTCCATGTAAATAAGTGGAAGGCCAGTGAAGAGTTGGAGAATATAATACACTACGATACATGACTGGAGTAGATGTTGAACTGCAAACATAGACAGTCGGAATCTACTTAGTTCCTCAAGAGTTATGAGAAAACGTGATATTTACGACTTTGTTCTTCTGAGGGGAGGTCTCAAGATGGAAGAGATGACAATGTGAAACACAGGTTGAAATTGCCAGGATACTGATTGTGCACTAGGGCTCTAGATGAGTAGTGTAATTCATGTTCTTAAATCCTTATTTGATTCTATAAACCCTTCCCAACATGCAGATACATCTTGCGCCACTACAGCAGACTTTTGAAAACATGATGAGCAATTTCCTTTTGCCACCATGTTTTTAACCCTGTTCAATAAATATACTTTCATATCGAGATTTTCCTTATTTTTGCCTAGATTGTTATCAAAATTGTCTACTGCAGATTTATTGAATGGTGGAAAGGGTTAATTCTATGTTGTTGTTACTAAAAGGAATTATACCAATTTGACAATTGTTTTATGTACAACAATAAAGGATTTTATTTGGAAATAAGAGAGATATTGTGTGGAGGAAAAGTCTAGACTACTCCTTTGCAAAACCTCTAATATGGAAGTTTGAATGGCATGTTCTTTGAGAGACAATAAGACCTTTTAGCTGACATGACTGGTTGAAATTCATTCCCAGAAAAATGAGCTTCTTCACAGGATATGACATTTTTAGATTCTGCCAAGATTTAAAATGGGTGTCGCTTTAAAGGATGATTTAACATTGCTTTCCATGAGCAAATTCTTCTTATCTCCCATTGTGTTTAAATTCTCTACATGAATGTGACGGACATGAATAAGGTACTGTAAAAGAATTGTTTTAAAAAAAGAAATGGAAAAAAAAAACATGTTTTAACATGTAACTGAATTTGTCACAGTGTGATAAAGAAGTTGTGAGAATCCTTAGAAACGTAAATGCAATAGTATTTAATAGTTCAGATAGACAATGTAAATTAGATTTAGTTCTGACAGATTAAAAAACGGGTTCAAGCAAGAGAGACAGTGATATTTTGATTGTCATCAATTATCATGAAATATATGTCGGTAAGACTAGTATATATTCTAGAAGTGAAATTTTGATAAGAGTTGAAAATATTGTAGTGAAATAGAAATTGTTTAGAATAAGCAATGACTCTTTTCAGAGTGTGTTTTTGTACTGCCTGTCTGGACAGGGTGACAAGTATGAATAACTTCTCCATTGTCTGTCGCTCTTAAAGGCTTATAGGAATGTGATATATGTTTTACTTTGAATAGTCTCTTTGAAAGTTGTCAGCTGCAATGTTTTCAAATTTCATCTCTATTTAAGGATTTAAAGTTGATACATCTTTAATAAGGGCATAATATTATAAGGAGACAGCGTCAGATTGAATATTACAGATTTATTTATCTACAGATAACTAATACAGTTAACCTGTTACCACATACAGATGCATTTTGCTGCAGAATGTTTATTAAAGCATAATGGTACAAAAAGTTACTTTTTTGCCTCAATGCTTTCAATTATATATAACAAATTGCATATTGCACTAGTGACTACTATTTACAGAAATTTCCAAGCTGCAAATGTTTTGTATTTTGGAAAGAGTTCAGGTTGATTCAGCATCCTTAACAAGCAGTTCTGGATATTAATAAAATGGGCATTAGAACCTTTCTCATCATGCAAATACATTTGTATTGCCTTCAAGGCAAGGGCAGACAACTTGAAAACATTATTGCAAAATGGAGAAAGCACTGTAATGGTATGTAATTTCTCCATTTCTCTTCATGTTTTAATGCTTGGAAATATTCAAGTTTTTAACATTCTGAAAATCGTGTTTCAGGTGAAGGTCTAATACAAAAGATAGCTTGTTAACCCTTTCCCTCATCAACAATTCTGCAGCAGACGACTTTGAACATACTGTGTCAAAAATGAGAAAATCTCTATAATTGAATGGATGACCTATGACAAAAAGTGGAAAACATTGTGGCAAATGGAGAAATTGCACGTTTTGTGCAATTTCATCTTTTGACATTATGTTTTCAAAAAGCTGTCTGCTGCAGAGGCGTCATAAAGCCTCTATATGAGGGAAAGGGTTAACCTTTTCCCACCTGCGGACCATTGGCAGCAGACAACATAAACATTATGGCTAAGAGTGAAATCTCTCATGATGAGCAATTTCTCCTTTTGCCATAATGTTTTCAACTCTATTCAATAAAATTATCATACTTTCAAGAATTACTCAAATTTTTGCTTAGATATTTTCAGTCGTCTGCTGCGGATTGTTGTAAGTGCGAATGCGTTAACTTATGCTGGTTAATCGGATGATCAGTGTTTTGTTTGTAGAAAGATATAACTGGGTATCCTGTATTAACCCTTTCCCTCATATGACAATTCTGCAGCAGACGACTTTGAACTTATTTTGTCAACACATAGAAAATCTCCATAATTGAATGGATAACCTATGACAAAAAGTGGAAAACATTGTGTCAAAAGGAGAAATTGCACATTCTGTGCAATTTCTTCTTTTGTCACTATGTTTTCAAAAAGTCATCTGCTGCAGAGGCGTCAGAAAGCGTCTATATGAGGGAAAGGGTTAAACACAATTTGAAAATATCTAAAATATTTAAAATTGTACAAGACGTGTTACCATAGTCTTCCTGAACCAGTTTTCTGTTACATTGTAATTGGATACCTTCAAATTTTAAGATTTATAAAGGAATAATATAATTCACATAGGGTAATAATATGCTTGATGAAGCCCATAATAATGTGTTCATGATATTCCTGCCAAGAAAATATGTCAGTGGATACACTGGAATAACTATCGGTCGGATTAAATGTCTAAATATGTAGTATTATGGAGAAAGTTATCTCCGGTATTCAATATGGTTAACCTTTTACCCTGATACTGACAACAATTTGATTAACATGAAGCTGACAGCATTTGTTATTATTGTGGAACTAGGGGAAGTGGCTCACCGTAAGCCATTTCCCCAATTATGATAATGTTATCAACTATGAATTGAAATTGTGCTTCCCAATGTTTAGAAGTAAAAGGTTTTTAAGGAGATTTCTTCAAAGCAGACATTCTATGAATAATTTAGATCGAAAATGGCTCAATGAAAATTGGTACGAAAGCATCTTCAATTTGTAGATTATGCAAGACTTATAATATAGATCATATCGATTTTATCCTGACATGCTGCTGTTATCTGCCTTTAAACTTCTTTTTTTTCTTTTCCTATTTAAGTAATGCGAAAGGGTAATAAAGCCACCTTTAGTGACCGTTTCAGTTAGTATTTATATAAAATGTAAATAGTGTGTATATAAAGTGTAATATTTGTGTACATAGTTGGTTAATACAGTTTTTGTGTCAGGGGGAGACACAAAGGGTTCACTTCTGTTGTCTGTCTGTCATACTTTCATTTATTGACATGTTGGTAGGTGACACATGTGTTTCTTTGTACACTACCTTACTGTATATACTATAGTGCTCATCTAGTTATCCGCCCTTCCCAGAAGTGGATGTAATTTAAAACCTCAATTTTTGGCTCTCCTAGCCAAAGACTAGAAGAGTGTATTGGATGGTGTTGTCCCATCGTCCATCTGTCGGTCCTTTGTTATCTCCTGATTCACTCGAGTCCACAGTTTCCATCCAATGATGTTCAAACTTGCACAGATCGTATAATATCAAAGAGAGCTTGAAATGTATTTAAATAAGCAAAATTGGTTTATCAATAAATAAAAAAAACTGTTTTCTTTTTAGCTCACCTATGCACGAAGTGCAAGGTGAGCTATTGTGATCACAATTTGTCCAGCGTCCGTCCGCCGTTCGTCGTCAACATTTCCGCTTGTTAACACTCTACATGCTACATTTTGCATCCTATCTTCATGAAAGTTTATCAGAAAATTCATCTCAATCAAATCTTGGACAAGTTCGAAACTGGGCCATATGAGGTCTAAAACTAGGTCACTAGGTCAAATTGAAGGAAAATCTTGTTAACACTCTGGAGGCCACATTTTCAACTTGAGCATGTTGAAACTTTATCAGAATGTTTGTCTTGATGATATGTAGGTCAAAAAGTAGGTCACTCAGTCAAATTGAAGGAAAATCTTGTTAACACTCCAGAATCTTTGTCTTAAAAATATCTAGGTCAAGTTCGAATATGGGTCATATTGGGTCAGAAACTAGGTCACTAGGCCAAATTGAAGGTAAATCTTATTAACACTATAGAAGCTGCATTTTTTTGCTTCAGCAGCTTGAAATTTGGTCAGAATGTTGAGCTGAATGATATCTAGGTCAAGTTCGAATACCGGTCATGCCGGGTCAAAAACTAGATCACTAGGCCAAATTGAAGGGTAATCTTTTTTTCCACATTTTCAACTTGAGCATGTTGAAACTTTATCTGAATGTTTGTCTTGATGATATATAGGTCAAGTTCGAACATGGGTTATGATTGGTCAAAAAGTAGGTCACTAGGTCAGATTGAAGGAAAATCTTGTTAACACCATAGAGGCCGCAATTTTTGCTTCAGAAGTTTGAAATTTTATCAGAATGTTTGTCTTAAAGATATCTAGTTCAGAATGTTGTCTTGATGATATCTAGTCCATGTTGGAATATGGGTCATATCAGGAAAAAAATATAGATCACTAGGCCAAATGAAGGAAAATCTTGTTAACACTGGAGGTTGCATTCAGAATAATTGTCTTGGATGTGTTTTGCATTGCAGTACATTGTATAATTAAGGTGAGCGATCCAGGGCCATCATGGCCCTCTTGTTTTTAATTTTTGAACTCTAGATACCATAACAACAGTTGTCATTGTATACTCTTTAAACTTGCGCAGATTATTTGTTTCTATGAGTGCAGAAAGTCTACCAAATTTGAAAACAATTCTGTCTCACAGTTTGCATTGGATTTTCTTGGAAGTTACCCAGTCTTATTTGTTTTATTGAGTGCATAAATTCTTCCTAAAATGAACACAGAACATCATTTGTCAAGTGTCAATATATACCGGAGGTTCATCTGCTACTTTTGAAATTGGCTCAGTATGATTGTTTCTTTTAAATCATGTAGACTATTTGAATAGAAAAAAGGTATGACCCTTTCCCCACATGTAAACACATTTTTATGCATTTGCAGCAGACAAATGTTTTTAATTAAGTTCAATAATTATACTATATCTGCCTAGACGTTTTCTAATTCTGCTGCTTCAGACTTTTTTTTATGTAGGAAAGGGTTAATATCTAGTAGAAAAGTTCAGATCCACATGGGCACTTGTTCAAGCATGTAATGCTATTACAGAGGCTTATATATTGGCGACCAGTTACAACTTTGTTGATACTATGCATAAGCTTATCTGAGTGATCAATGTTAGTAAATGTAAGAAGAACCCTTAGCCAGGTCGATACATTTCAATGTGTGGAAATAGGTGTGACGATAAATATGCTTGACGATAAATATGCTTGACAACAATAAAAAATAAATAAAAAACATTAAAAAAGCATGAAATGGGAATGATGATTGTAAATTACAGGAAAATATTGTGGGGTAAGGAAAAATTTAAAATTTGTTCTTATCTACGTAGTTTTCAAAAGTTGTCTTTCAGATGTGTCTTATGAATATTGCTAATTTATTCATGTAATATGTACCGGTATATGAATATTTGAAAATTTGCATGCGTAATTGTATATTTAAATAAACTTTAAAATGTTTTGTTTTTTTGTTATTTACAGTATATGATTTATGAATGTAAGAAAGTCAGAGAAAGAACCAAGCTTTGTTTTGTTTTTACATTGAGCTTCAAACATACTTCTCGGTATAAATATGAGTATGTTAAGTCTTTCCCACATGCAGGTGCATTTTCGTCTAACAGCAGCAGACAATAATAAGCAATGTCTCCTTTTATCCCAATGTATCCAATGTTATACTTTTATAAATTGAGATTTTCCATATTATTGCTTTTATATGTTTTCAAAATCGTTCACTGCTGATTCGTATTTGTGGGAAAGAGTTACAGATTGTTCTTGTAGCCAGAAAACAAAGTGTGCAATTTGTATTTTATATTATGATATAATTTGGGAAAGAAGATTGCAAGACTGTAATGAAATAACATTGTCGGCAACATTATTGTGATGTAAATAAAAACTATTTTTAAGAAAAACGGCTTCAGTTTTCTTATTATTCCCGCCAAAAGTGGTGGGATTTTGGTTTCGCTTTGTCGAGAGCCATATCTTAGTTGGTTGGATTTGATAAAATTATACTGTATGGAAATAGTAATCATAAGAACATGAGTCATGTGGGGTCAGAAACTGGTTTACTAGCACAAATTTAAGAAAAACCTTGTGAATACACTTGAGGCAACATTTTTCATCCAATCTTCATGAAAAATAATCAGAACATTCAACACCATTAAATCTCGGTTACGTTTGAAACTTGGTTGTGTCGGGTCAAAAATAAGGTCTAAATCAAATTTAAAAAACATTTTTGAATATATTGGAAGTCACATTTTTCATCAATCTAATGAAAAAGCACCAGAACGGTCATCTCTATCAAATCCCAGTCAGGTTAGTATTTGGGTCAAATTTTAGAAAGAAAAAAAAGTGTGAACACAATTAAGAAACAAGTTAACCAATGTGGTCACAGCATTTTTTTACAATTTTTAGCTCACCAGAGCACAAAGTGCTCAAGGTGAGTTTTTGTGATCGTCTTTTGTTCGTTGTCCGTCATCAACATTTGCTTGTTAACACTCTAGAGGCAACATTTTGCATCCAATCATTATGAAAGTTTATCAGAACACATATCTCCATCAAATCTAGGCCAAGTTCGATACTGGGTCATGTCAGGCCAAATTTAAGAAAAATCTTGTTAACACTCTGGAAGTCGCATGAGCATGTTGAAACTTTGTCAGAATGTTTGTCTTAGTGATATCTAGGTCAAGTTCGAATATGGGTCATGGCGGGTCAAAAACTAGGTCACAAGGCCAAATTTAAGGAAAATCTTGTTAACACTGGAAGCCACATTTTTGGCTTGAGCATGTAGAAACTTTGTCAGAATGTTTGTCTTTCTAGGTCAAGTTCGAATATGAGTCAGGTCAGGTCAACAACTAGGTCACTAGGCTAAATTGTAGAACAATCTAGTTAACACTATAGAGATTGCATTTTTTCTTGAGCAGCTTGAAATTTTGTCAGAAAGTTTGTCTTGATGATATTGCCATTGGGGCTGAAAGAGTAAAGTCATAAATAGCCCATTCTCAGGTGAGCGATTCCAGGGCCTCGTGGCCCTCTTGTGTTTTTTTTGCGGTGAACTTAATTCAACGATTATACTAAGTCTTGTTATGGTTAGTTCTTTTCTTTAATATTGTGAACGTCCAAGTAAAAATGTGGATGACAATCCACAGCCTCCATTCCATGTTTTATTGACCGGGAATGAGGGAATACATCATTCGGTCCACTGCACTGAAATTATGTTGTATGATTTGTTTGGCTAAGTAATAAAAACAAACAAGAGCGCCGTGGAGCGAACGCCAACGCTGGTCTGTTATTTTTTTTTAAATCGAAAAAGGTTCATTTCTGAATATTTTCTAAAGCCCAAGTTATGTGACTTGGTATAGACATGCTTATTGTTCCTAGGAACATGTGTACCAATTATCATTTGAAAGTGTTGAACAGTTTTTAGCTCGCCTGATCTATTGTGATCACATTGTGTCCGTCGTCAGTCTTGCATCGTCAACAATGGCCTTGTTAACACATAAAAGGCACAGGTGCCAGTCTCGTTTAAAATCTTAAAATAGCATTTGACTATATATTGTCAATATATATTCAAATACTATTTTAAGATTTAAACGAGACTGGCACATGTGTCTACAGGCTACATTTTGCATCCGATATTCATGTACATTTATCAGAACATTCATCTCCATCAATCATTGGACAAATCCGAAACTGGGCCAGGAAACAAAATAGGTCACTAGGTCAAATTGAAGAAAAATTTTGTTAACACTGAAGGCCGCATTTTTAAGCTGAGCATGTTGAAACAATTGTAATGTATGTCTGGATGATATCTAGGCCAAGTTCGAATACGGGTCATATTAATTTCAAAAACTTGGTCACTAGGTCACAGTGAATGAAAATTGTTAGCAAACTGGAGGCTGCATTTGTAACTTGAAATGTCAGAACATTTGTGTTGATGATATGTAAGCCAAGTTTTATAAGGGTCCTGTGCAGTCAAAAACAAGGTCACTAGGCCAAGTTGATGGAAAATCTTGTTTAAACTCTATAGAGGCCTCATTTTTGCTTCAGCAGCTTGGAACTTTTGCCAGAATGTTCGTCTTTATTATATATAGGTCAAGTTTGAAAATGGATCCTATCTTTTCAATACTGCATTTCTTTTTCAGCAGTTTGAGACTTTGTCGTGTGTTTTGCATTAGAAATCTCATTGCATAACTCGGGTGAATGATCTAGGGCCATCATGACACTCTTGTTTGGTTAAAGTTTTGTGATGACGCCAAGGTTATCACAATAGCCCGACTTTTTTTTCTTTGAAAAACAAGCGAGCTTAAAAAAACGCTGTAACATTCATGAGATACCATGACGTATTTATTTCCAAGACGTGCAGTGGATGGAATTATGTATGATTTTGATGTTGAATATTTACTTGACTTGGAGGTTGGGGATGACCAGTAGACTAACCCTTTTGATTTTGAGGTCATCAAGTCAAAGGTCAAAGTCACGGTGACCTTGAACGCAAAAAGCATGTCCGAGTGATGATTCGACATTGGCTGCACCCATGGCCCTTAAACTTGACATGGATTCTAGGGGTGACCAATAGATGACCCCTATTGATTTTGTCAAAGGTCAAGGTCACAATGACCTTGAACCTGAAAATCTTGTCTCTAATAACTGGACTATGCCTGCACCCATGGCCCTCAAACTTAACATGATTTTGTTAAGTAATTGGGTCAAAGGTCAAGGTCACTGAACTTGAACCTGAAAAGCTTGTTTGAGTGATAAATCAACATTGCCTGCACCCATGGCCCTCAAACTTGACATGGAGGCTGGGGTGACCAGTAGATGACCCCTATTGATGTTTAGGTCATTGGGTCAAGGTCACAGTGAAGTTGAACGCTAAAATATTGTCCGAGTGATAACTCGACATTGGCTGCACCTATGGCCCTCAACCTTAACATGGAGGTTAGGGGTGACCAGTAGATGACCCCTGTTGATTGCGAGGCATTGAGTCAAAGGTTAAGGTCACAGTGACCTTAAACGTGAAAAGCTTGTCTGAATCATAACTCTACATTGGCTGCACCTATGGCCCTCAAACATGACATGGAGATGACCCCTGTTGATTGTGAGGTCAAGGTCACTGACATTGAACGTGAAATTTTGTCCAAGTGATAACTCGACATTGCATGCACCCATGACCCTAAAACTTAACATGGAGGCTGGGGGTGACTAGTAGATGACCCCTATTTTGAGGTCATCATGTAAAAGGTCAAGGTCATAGTGACCAAGTTCGTCTGAGTTATAACTAAACAATGCCTGGAGCTCTAGTCCTCAAATTTGACTGAGGTTGGCAAACAACTTTTGTTACACTTGTCATGTTAAGTTAATTATTTGAATAGCACGAATTGTGTTTTCAGGTGTCCATAGCCAATAAATGTTCACACTACCTTTCAACCTGTTCCCAATTTATATGTACTTTGACGACTTTTGAAAACATATTTTCGTCAGTATGTATCTCTATCCAATACTTATATTTATAGATGCGTTTTGTATGTTTGCCTATATGTTTTCAAAGTCCTCTGCTGCATATTTGGTGTGTGTGGAAAGGGGGTTTAAGTGCAGTCATAGTCGAATGACCTCTGGTTATATAATGCACTGCCTTTTTGTAGACACGACTTGGCAGAAATAAACGGTGGAGAATTATAACTTGCCATTTTAATATCAATTTCGCAACAAAGCACATTCAAATGACCCGGGTCAGGCGGAAAGAAGGACTCATGCATATTCGAATAGCCATATGTCGACATTTAGAAGATTCTAACAGAAATCTACCTAACATCCGAACACTTTATATGGCACCAATACGGAATTGCATCACATTTATATTTCCCATAAAGCGAACATATTTTATCATTATATTATGATTTGAAGACAGATACAATGTTAGTTAGATTGCCATAACCATGGCTGACATACAGCTGGTTTCGACTCCCAAGTGATTGATTGGGGGCAGACAACACCGTCTTGTCCCTGTAATACAATCTGCGCCTGATTCCCGTCTGGCGTTAACATGTGTATGTTATGTGAGTAACAACCCGCAACATAAAGATTGTCATTATCATCTATAGTCAGCCCGTGGGGCCACTCCAGCTTATCGTGTCGGTAGACTCCTATGGGTTGACCTTTCATGGTTAAACAAATCACAGAGTTCTGTCCCTTGTCTGACACGAGCATGGTTTGTTTGTTTTTACTCAATGCAATATACCATGGTTCTACAAACAGCTTGTTTCCTTGGTTGTCAATTGTTAAACAGTCAAGTTCTACACCTTTCATTGACACTATTTTGACTGCAGGTTGTGGCGATATGCACGCTACATATAGAAAGTTGTCATGGTAATCAATGCCTCGGCATTCCCCTCCTAATTTAACAGTCATGAATATCCCGAATCTTTTCACATGTGGACTAAGAAATATCAAACTACCACCACAAGTAGCAACCAACAGGTTATGATAATTTGCATACGTAATGTCCCATGGTTCCCCGTAAAGTTTAACATCTATACATTCCCCAATGATACCTGTTGGCGAATGCACAGCCTTAATGTACCGATTATGGTGATCTACTACAACTAGTGTGTCCTCATTCATCTTTACAGAGCCAGTATTCCAACAGTCATCTGTATCTGCAAAGTGTTTAATATAAATAGTACTACTTTTCTCAAAGTTCCTGGAAACAGGAGCTGGTATCGTACCCTTGTCTGTTGTTTCTGTTTGATCCGAGCTCTGGTCTTTGATAAAACCAGGATTCCCAACTGAAGCATACTCGTTCATCGCATCTTGCCAACTATTAGCAACAGACACGCATACTTGTATTTGACTTTGTTCGTCTTGTTTATCTGATAGTGTTCCGAGCCTTGTAACGGACTGTAACATATGCACTATCCCTCCATCTCGGCGAAATATGTAATCGCCAACTGTATCGTTGCTTTCTAATTGTGCAGCTCGTTTCTCGAACAGACTGACCTGCTTCTGAGCCTTCTTTGACGTCAGTACAAGATGGTGGTTCAGCTTGTACTGTTCCTGTTCGCGTAGTCTCGTAGAAATATTCTGTAATTCGGATGACATGGTGTCACAATTTGAAGAAATAAAACGCATTGATATATCGCCTTTTTGTTTCCGTGTTTCAGCTGCCTTCCTGACTGAACTTTCTAAGGAATCCAAAACCTCGTTAATGTCATTGCGAAAATCATTAATATCAAATAAGAACTTTTTAAAAGATCTTTCCTGATTCGCTAGGTTAATTTGTGATGCATTGTTGATAGTTTCTAGTTTTTCCTCCAGGTTGATGATGTTATTGTTTAACGTTAGATATTCGTCACTTTTATCAAAATGATTAGCAATATCTTTTATGTTGTCAATATCACATCCAACATGCTTCGATATGAAGCAATCAGAACAGCAGAGTATGTCATCGGTTTTGCAGTGAATCTCGAAGATTTTATGGTCATGCACAGAACAGAAGTTTCCCTATGTAAGTCTTTTCCTTGGCATCTCGTCTCTCCCGAGCAAAAGATGGTTCTTTGAGGCCTTCAGCCCTCGGTGTGTGTCCGCACAAGCAAAACACATGAACTCGTCGCACACTACACAGTAATATTCGGCGTTGCTTGACTTTTCGTTCGAGAGACAGGGGTCACATGGCACTCTCGTACTAACATCGTCACATCCGGATTGTGGTTGATTTCTTCTTCCGGACACCTCATTATGGTTTCCAGACGCCATGTTTGCACCAAGGCGGACAACGGAATCTGGAATTTAAAAAATGGTAACATGTTCCATATATAACATGCTTTTGGATGGGAATGGTTAACCCTTCCAGGTGTAATTTCTTAAAAGTTGACGTGTCAAGCTTTGCATTTGGAAGAGACTATTGCCAGTTTTAAGAATACCAAGATAAAATGCAGCGAAAGGAGTCCGGTCAGAGAGCAGATGTGCCGACTTGCTTGACCTCATGCTTCACAAAAGCGGTTTCAGCAGTCAAACGGTTTCAAGACTGCCTCGAATGTGTATTGGTATAGCGCCCGCGTCGGGTGCGGAAGGTCGTGGGTTCGATCCCCGACCAGGTCATACCAAAGACTTTAATCAAAATACGGAAAGTACTAATTGTAGAATTGCAATCGTTTAAGAGGAGATGCAGTGCATAAAGAAATATTTATCTAAAAATCCCAACCATGACAGACACAAATTGATGCATCAGGCCAGAATGGAACTCATGATATATCATTCGGTTGACATGGTACTTTTATTAATGATTATATTACCCAATAGGTCTATGGAAATCCCACCTTGATCAGTCACTACATAACAGTGTCTATACCTATTGATTGACTGAACTGGACCAACTGGTGCATTCAGAGTATGCAATCTATTAACGCGATCTATTTATGTGTTCAATGATGACAGTAAACATAGATTTGCAATCTACCAAAACAGATGTGTTTTACAGTTAAGCCATTTCACACCCTTCTTGCTACCACAGAAACAACAGTTCTGATTAGAATTCATATCTTTGAACACATTTGAAAGAGGACCTCCATGGGAACATTCCTTTAATGATTTGTGGAAATTTTCCCAGTAGATTAGGATGAGATGTCATTTGGAGCTAAACAATTAATTTACCGCTTTTCGCCTGGTAACTATGTCTTTTAACCAATCAATATGGCTTAAATAAGTATGAAAAGGGTCAATGAAGAAAAAAAAATCAGACAAGCACTTTCATAAGAATGGTGTCTTAAAATGTTGTCATTTTGCCATTTTCTGATGCAGCTTCGCTGCCTTATTTTCAACCAATTAATATGGCTTGAACAATTTTCGTAGAGAGTTTCTACTTAATAACATTTCAATCGGACAAGCGGATTGCTCGCGAAATGGCTATATAGACGAGTGCGAGGGTAAACAACGGCAGTAAACGAACGAACAAACGGATTTAGAGTAGAATAATTTTTAATATTGGGCATTTTACTCCCTTTCTGATACCGCACAATCAAAAGTATTTATATCTTTGAACACAATTAAGAAAAGACATCCAAAGAACATTCCTGTGACGTTTATTTTTTTAAAAATGTATCCAGTTGATAAAGATGAGATATCATTTTTAGCTTAAAGTTCAATTGCTCCTTTTCAAATGCCACCTGGTTTCTATGACTTTCAACAAATCAATAAGACTTAAAAACATGTAGAGTGTCAATGAATGAACAGTTCTGCCAAATTATCTTGAAATCAGACAAGCACTTTCATAAAAATGTAATGTTTTGAAATTGTGTCATTTTGCCCATATTCTGATTCCGGCCGATTGGCGTGTTTAACAACCAATCAATATGATTATATTTGAAGAGAGTCATCCAATGAACATTTCTAACACATTTTATTTGTATCAGACAAGCGAATTTAGAGGCAAATATTTTCATAAAATAAGGCATATTTCACCCTTTCTCAGTCATAGAAATTAAGATCTGAACTGACAAGCAAGTCGGGCTGGGCTAGTAGTTTACCAAATTCAAGTTTTCTAGCCCGAGTTTGCCTTACAATCACTGGTTTTAAGATGTAATAATATGATCATTGTACTTAAAATAAAAATGTAAAATCACTCGATAAGCTTTTCATGTTAATTGAGTATTACCCCATGTTTCAAAAAGTGTTTGAGTTTTAAAAAAAAAAAGTTTTTCAATATTTAATATCCCATTATTATAATTTTATAAAAAAAAAATAAGTTCAATAAAGCCAATTATTTTAGGTGTCAAAGTATAGTGATTACATAACCAATAGCAAGTCGGGCTAGGAGAATGAGAGGGCAGTACCCACAAGAGAGGGAGAGTGGCAGTGAAGTGAATGTGACCATGCCTCTTCTATTCAGCCACCAATGCACCAATAAATAAGTTATCCGGTAGCGTGCAAACGCAAACCTCTCAACCTGGCGACCCGGTCGCGCTGTGCAAGTGCCCGCAATAGCTTTTCAGGTATCAACGGCATTCTCGTTAAAATGTTTGTCTTAATGATATCTAAGTCAAGTTCGAATATGGGTCATATTGGGTCAGAATCTAGGTCACTAGGCCAGTTGAAGGGAAATCTTGTTAACATTCTGGAGGCTGCATTTTTAACTTGAGCATATTGAAAATGTATCAGAATGTTTGTCTGGATGATATGTAGGCCAAGTTTGAATATTGGTCATGTCTGTTAAAAAACTAGGTAACTAGGCCAAATTGAAAGAAAATCTTGTCAACGCTGTAGAAGCCACATTTTTTTAAATGTTGTCAGAATGTTTATCTTTATGATATCTAGGCCAAGTTCAAATATGGGTCATGCCGGGTTAAAAACAAATTAGGCCAAATTGGAGGAAAATCTTGTTAATACTCTGAAGGGTGCATTTTCGCTACAACAGCTTGAAACTTTGTCAGAATGTTTGTATTGATGATATCTAGTCCATGTTCGAATATGGGTCATATCGGAAAATCTTGATAACACACTGGATGTTGCATTTTTAATCTTCGTCATAATAATTGTCTTGATGAGTTTTGCATTTTTCAAATACTTTCTTCCATTCTAGTACATGATTTAGAGAATTATTTCTACTTGATGGAATGTGATTTAACATTGACATATTTCTCAATATAATAAAGCAGAAACTTCGAAATATTCTGCCTAAACCTGCTGTGAAATTTTCCTTTGATTGTCATGACTTAAATGGGTATACTGAGCTCTTGCACTCAGGTGAGCGATATAGTGCCAACAAGGTCCTCCTGTTTTCAAATTGGCAGTTACATAATATTTACTACTTTTAATATGATCTTTAAAGTTCTTAACAATAAATACAATCTGCACTTGTTATATCCTTTCACATTGTCCCTATTTCTCCAATCTTCCTGCAGCCCCTAGGCCGTCAGCACTTCAGTGCTTGATTCTAAATATTATTTGTTTGAAAGACATAGTTACCAGGCGGCATCAGAAAAGAGGTAAACTGAACTTTTAGCTTCTAATTCAATGGGAAAATTTAACAAAACTTCACAGGAATGTTCCTTTGGTGGTATGTTTTCAAATTTATTCAAAGATTTAAATTATAAACACAACTTGTGTTGCTGTGGCAGCAGGAAGGGAGTAACATGACTAAACGGTAAAACTCTTCTTCTCTGAATCCGCATGTCTGATTCCAAGACAGTTTAGTACCATTGTTCCTTGAGCGACCCTCTACAAGATTTGCTTAAGCCGTATTGATTGGTTGAAAAACATGGCAGTCAAACGGCACCAGAAACCGGGCAATAGACAAAACTTAATAATTTCATTTATATTCAAGTCTTTGTCTGATTTCAAGACACATTGATTATTTAGAGGAATGTTCCTTTAGTGACCATCTACATACTTTTTTTAAGCCATATTGATTGGTTTGAGTAGAAATATGCCATGCTGCATCAGAATCTCCTTTTAAACCATTGGACTGATATCAACCATTATTGGTTAAGGCCTTTTTATAATTATTTGTTCATTGTAAGAAGTCTCTGGGTGAATTAGGGATCCCAAAATATATAAGTTAAACAACATTGAAAATTGTGAGAAAAGTATAATTTGCTCATTACCGTATGTCCACCTTTATGACGATGATTTGAAAAAAATGATGGGGTAAAATTATCGCTGTTAAGTGTTTCTCAATTTTAAAATTTAAACAAGAGGGCCATGATGGCCCTGGATCGCTCACCTGATCTATAGGATTCATAATATGAAGCATGTAGATTTTAAGGTATAGTATTTCTCTTAACTGTAATAGATGTAAAGTGTTGAAATAACATGAATTCACCCCTTTTCTGATGCCGCAGCAACCAAAGTTCTACTTGAAATTAAATTATTTGAACAATTTTGAAAGGGGACCACCTAAGGACCATCCTGTGAAGTAATTTTGAAATCTGGCTAGTACTTTTGGACAAGAAGATTTTTAAAGTTTTAGCAATGTACATATAAGGAAAACAAGCCCCGCCCCGTTGCGGCCATGTTTTTCAACGGATTGGAAATAATTAAACAATCTTCATAGAGGGTGCCCTTAGGAACATAAATTTTGTGCAAAATAATTTTTAAATCGGGCCAGCACTTTTTGACAAGAAGTTTTTTTAAGATTTGGCAATTTTCCCCTTTTCTAATGCCGCAGCAACCAAAGTTCTACTTGGAATTAAATTCTTTGAACAACATTGAAAGGGGACCACCTTAGGACCATTTCTGCGAAGTTATTTTGAAATCTGGCCAGTACTTTTGGACATGAAGATTTTTAAAGTTTTAACAATGCACATATAAGGAAAGCAAGCCCCACCCCCTTGCGGCCATGTTTTTCAACGGATCGGAAATATTTGAACAAGCTTGGTAGGGGGTGTCCCAAGGAACATTTGTGCAAAATATTTTTAAATCGGTCCAACACTTATGAACAAGAAGATTTTTTAAGATTTTGCAATTTTCCCCTTTTCTGATGCTGCAGCAACCAAAGCTCTACTTGGAATGAAATTCTTTGAACAACTTTGAAAGGGGACCACCTAAGGACCGTTCCTGTGAAGTTATTTTGAAACCTGTCCATTGGTTTAGTAGAAGAAGTCATTTGTAGGAAATTGTTAACAGACGACGACGACGACGACGACGACGACGACGGACGCCGGACATTCAGTGATCACAAAAGCTCACTTTGCACTTCGTGCATAGGTGAGCTAAAAAACAAACCAATTGTCTGAAGAACAATAGGGTAAAAACCATTTTCACCAAAACAAGTATCTGTAGCCGTGGTCCAGTACAGCTAATAAATAGGAAGACACTGTACTGTCATGAATGTCCATAGAGGTATTGGATAATATGATCATTAAATAAAGTACCATGTGGACCGAATGATATATTTGGAGTTAAGGTCAATTATTTTTCACAAGACCAACAAGAATTGATGTTCTTGGGAACGATTCATTCTGGCCTAACGCATCATTATTTCGCTGACATAGGGGGATTTTTTTTAGAGAAATATATCTATATACACTTCTGCATCTCCTCTAAACCGATCGCAATTCAACCTGAAGTACTTTTAGTACTTTGTTTTATTTTCTCCCCGACCAAAATCAGACAGGTTTAACACATTTGACACATACAATCTAGAAACAGGTGCAGATGCAGACCAAAATGAATTCGAAATGGTAGACAAGATACGGTAATCTGTGTCGACTCAACTAGTCTACCCCTGTCCTACAACTAACACATATGCAGCAGCCGACTTAGAAAAAACCTTATAAATGAAAGCTTGATTATTGGATAGAGTTGAAAAAACATTGTTGCTCAATTTCTCTTTCTGTCATAATGTTTTCAACAGTTCTCTGTTTTAGAGGCGTCTCAGAGGCTCAGTGTGTGGGAAAGAGTATATACGAAGATCCCGCTACATGCACGCTGGGATAAAACATGGGCATAAAAGTTAAGTATCCTTTTTATTTTTCCGAATTCATTAATATGCATCTACGGTCGAGAAAACCATACTAACTTATCGATATATTTCTTTAAAATAAAATTGTTGGTGTTAACAAATTGAAGTTTATCCAGGAAAATGTCCATTAAAGATTTTTATGCAAAGCATCAAAGACGCCGCGCATGATTTTGAAGCATGACTTAAAGGAAGCAGATGCAGTTTAGTAGGCCCTACATTTAAATAACCTGTGCAAACAGACAGGATGTAACTATTTCGAACAAGAAGGCCAAATGTCCCTTTATTTTATAAAAGTTGGGCCTATATTGCTCACCTGGCTACCATAGCCTATACTAAAAATCCCATCCAGGACCGTGTTACTATAAATCACCTCTATAAGGTTCCATATAAAACCATAGAGAGAGGCTATTTATAGTAACATCGTCCAGTGTGGGATTCCCTGAATGTTCTCATTGTGGTCATTTATAACAACATAAGGACCATACAGATGGACTAGTTGTAGTATTTTAACGAGGTATTGTGTGCTTTTCCCCTCATTTTTTCAAGTGAAAACTCGGACACCTGTGTCTTATCCTTTCTGCAAATATATATCTATGATCGAAGTACACCGATTTTCACCAAATTTACACGGTGTGTCGTCGAGAAAATATACGTGCGTCATAATAATAATATCAATCCTTGTACATTGATCAGGATCAGCTCAATATTGTCAAGTAATACATTTGTTTCACAGTCTTTATATAACATATTAACGTAGTCAACGATTTTTTTATACCAAATCTGCAACAGACGACTTCTCTATTAAATAATGTTGAAAACAGTGTGGCAACTGGCGAAATTGCTCATTATTTTGCCAATTTGTTTTCAAAGTCGTCTGCTGCAGAGGCGTCAGAAAACGTTAACATGTGGTGAATGGTTAAATAAGACGAGTTTAGATCAGTGAATTATCTTCCACGTCTCTTATTTCGATTTGATGACTTATATCGAAACAGAAATGTCCCACTTTTAAAGTAAGTTGGGCGTGACTGGACTAAATTTAATACTAAATTACACAAATCATATTGTAAGGCTATAAACAAATTTCTACCAGTTTCGGCGGAAAAACAAAGTTCTTAATATATCGGTACATATACTTTAATATTAGAAGCAGAATTTGTATCAATTAGTGTATATAAATGTCATACATGTGCATTGATTCACGTTTTCACCTGTCTGTTGAAAGTCCTCTTTTGATTTCTATATAAAAACCTGTATACGTAATTTTGCTCACAGGTACCCGGCGAGGCATTTTCCCCACTGTCGTATATAATAGTGTAAATTTATCATTTTTAAATTTGTTTTAATTAGGGATGTTTATAATGGGATTTTTTTTTCATTTATTTATTTAGGGTGTATATATTGGAAAAAAAAAGTTATTTATTTAGTTGGGGTCCATTTTATATTTCCTGTTTAGTGATCCATACCACACGCCGGAAACCTGTGGTTTTACTTACATCTACATGTATTTGTTTATTCGGGTGTAAAAGCCAATATGTTATGTTGACCCTTTCCCTCGTATAGACGCTTTCTGACGCCTCTGCCACAGACAGCTTTTTGAAAACATATTGACATAAGAAGAAATTGCTCAAAATGAGCAATTTCTCCTTTAGCAACAATTCTGCAGCAGACGACTTTGAACACATTTTGTAAAAAAAATAGAAAATCTCTTCATTTGAATGGATAACCTATGACTAAAAGTGGAAAACATTGTGGCTAAAGGAGAAATTTCTCGTTTTGAGCAATTTCTTCTTTTGTCAATATGTTTTCAAAAAGCTGTCAGCTTAAATAAGTATGATAATTCTTTACTAAAAAACACACACAAAAATGATATTAACCCTTTCCCTCATATAGACGCTTTCTGACGCCTCTGCAGCAGACGGCTTTTTGAAAACATAGTGACAAAAGAAGAAATTGCACAAAACGTGCAATTTCTCCTTTTGCCACAATGTTTTCCACTTTTTGTCATATGTTATCCTTTATGGAGATTTTCTAAGTTTTGACAAAATACGTTCAAAGTCGTCTGCTGCAGAATTGTCATATGAGGGAAAGGGTTAAGAACGCCTACTCGTGAAATATGCGACGAGAATGTCATAAGCTACGCTGTACGCATACCATTATATTGCGGCGAGCGTTCACTTATTCATGATCCCTGAATAAGCAAACCACTACTAGGCTAGGAAATGTGACTTGCCTTAAGGGACACTTCATGACAGTCGTGTCGCGACTGGGGATCGAACCCGGGACGCCCAGTTTCAAGTCACAGATGCTTTACCACTGGACTACGGCGAGGGATCTCCCATTGAATTGTTCCGCCGCAAGTCTAATCTAAATGTTTTTCTTATGCCAAAATAATCTCCCGACCTTATGATAAAGATGTTCGTTATCAGCGACCTTATTTAACCCTTTCCCACAAACAACAATTTTTCAGCAGACTACTTTGAAAACATATTGACAAAAACCTGACAATTCTCCATAAAAAGATAGCTTAAGTGTTAAACAAAGTTGAAAACATTGTGGCCAAAGGAGAAGTTGCTCATCATGAGCAATTTCACCTTCTGCCACAATGTTTTCAAAAGTCGTCTGCTGCAATTGCGCCAAAATGCGTCTGCAGGTCACGGAGGGTTAAGAGTCGAACTCTGTCTATTAATCTGTGGTATCTTGATGCACTGAATCACCGAAAGGAAATCTTTTGTTTTACTTTCGTATTATTTCTGTTAACAACATAACAACCTAGGATTATTAGTATATGAAGTATTGCAATTGCAGTCTTGCAATGTGATAAACAGAACGGCGTTATTACGAAAATACTCTAGAAGAACTGATTACCAATTCAAATGACTCCAAATCATTTTGGAATAAGTTCAAGAGAATGACAAGCAGTAGAACGATCTCTAATATTCGATAAATGTTGATGATTGGTCACACCACTTCGAAAACTTATTCAGCAGTGAAGTTGACGCTACAGCATATACGTGAGCATTTGTATCAGTTTGATCATTATATATAATCGGATATGCCGTATGTATGTGCGTGCGTGCGCGTGTGCGCGTGTGCGCGCGTATTTATATATGTGCATATATGTATGTGAATATGTATGTATGGACGTTTATGTGTATACGTACGCATTTGCATGCAAACTTAGTCAAATATATAAAAAGATAATTCGAATAAATAGCATGTGTCTTTATTTTAGATCACAGATCTAATTTCAACAATACCAATACAATTGCAGTATGAATTATATTCTATCCATACTTCGATTAAGGTCTTTATAAGTGTTGTAATATCATATTTTGTTGTAATCGGCGGCCGGTGGCCTTTACTCAATTAAAACTTTGTATCTTGTATAAGATACTGACGCTGTTCCTTTCAACGTCAGAACTTGATATCTTGCAAGTGCAACTAGTTTCCCACTGACATATTCCCCAACATGTGTATGTATACATCGCTAGTGTCGGACTGCTTGGCTTGACTCCTGGTGAAGACCACTGAATTATCATTTCAATAGATTGTTTTTATGGCAATGTTTTATTTTATAATTTTACTATATATAGCAATTTTTAAATTTTCCATTTGACGTTATTGTGTACGTGACGTTCTTTGTACGTCGCTATGCAACTATACTATGATGATACTCATGGAATTACTACATTTAACCTTTGTAATGAGAACATTGAAACATCACATTAATGTCATGCAAATATTCGTTATATGTTCTGTCGGGGTATATTTGAAATATACACAGTTTAAGTTGGTAGTTTCTTGTAAAATTACTGTATGGCCCGCCTATGTCTCAACTCGTTTCTATGACAACGATGTATAACTAAACTAATGACAATACTAGAAATATTAAGTCGCCATAAAATAGAGCAAGAACAAATAAACAAATGGTATGCATTTCATCAATGTATTTCAACTAATTAAATAGTTACTAAGAAAGTTCTATTACTTTCGGACCACCCCTTGTATATCTAAATACTCCTAAAAACAATAATAGTTTTTAGCAAGGGGCTCGTTAGAGCCAATTGCTATAGTAGCTAATTTTCGAAACGACGCATCATTTTGAGACTGGAATCTAGACAGGCGTTTTACGATATCGGCATTGAATTACTTCACATCTGTCTTTCTACATCAGCTCTCCGTTTCTGAACACCATCTCGATTTCATATAGATGCATTGGTGGTTGCAGATCGTACATAATCTCAATGAAAGTGGATGATTTGTGGAATATTTTGTTAAAAATGAACTGACTGTTGCCAGCTAATTTCCATGTTGGTCATCTTGTACCGCCAATAGTTCCTGTCTAAAAATCAAAATGCGGTAACTTGTTGACATATGAAGCCGAAAATTGATTTGATTCGACATCACTAACCCAAAAGGAATAACTCGAAAGAAATTTTATGTTAAAATATATGAATTACATGATTAATAATTAAAATATATTTCTACGCTTTCAACATACTTGATCGCGCGTAAAGTTCATTGGTAATTCCTAAATATTGTAAATCGAATGGAGTAAAGGCAACTTTTCGATTCCGACTCAAAAACAAATTAAGATAAATGAGTCCCAATGATAACATATATACTCAAACATTCAAATTATTTAAATGATAATAAAATAAACAGTTGACAAAATATAACATATATACGATAAATGTGCAAGTGAGCCTAGGCGGCGTAATTTCCAAAAATCGTTTCGAATAAAATGCATTATCAGCGGAACGATAATCAGGAATACTAGAGTATTTCATTTTAGATTCCTAGGTAAATACATCAAATTCTCAACCAAAATTAACCTGAACAACCCCAGCAGACGGAATAAGATAGTCAAGTCCCAGTTATAAAACAAATGATTTAAATGACATTTGTTTTTTATCAAGATAAAACGTTTCAATACTAAATACTCGTGTATTGGTTTATAATTATGTTATAAATGAAATCCACCGAAGTGGCCGCGTAACGTAGCGGTTAGCATGTTCGGCCGTGAAGCGGGAGACTTGAGTTCGATTCCCGCTCTGGGCAGATAAAAAAAAATTATAAGAAAAATATCACATTTTTTTGTCTTATAAATTGCCGATATCAGTGGTGCAATTGTCATTTTAGGTCACAATACACTAAATAAATTCCTTCTTTGTTTCCATGTAAATCGACCAACTTCAGTCATCAATTGTCACACTTTCTAAGCATTTCCCATAGAGAACACCATATATCATTGAAAAGAGTTACCTCTTAGCTTTAAAACAATCCAAAGAAAATGTGGGGTCATGTATTATGCAAGAAAGAACTCACCAGGCGAAAATGGTTACCGTCATTTACGACAAAAAAGGTCCCGGACAAACCGGTGTTTAGCATTCTCTACTTTCACTTTCAGACAAGGTCAAAAAAATAAAAGTCATCAAATCAATCATTTCCAGTGCATCCTATACACATTCGCAATGCATTTAAACTCATTGTCATATATTCAATACACACTGGTGATGGTATACACTCATTTCTACACAAACAAAGGTTTATTTAGGGACTTCAGTAGTGTAGATCAAAGGGTCCGCGGATGTATTTAGCGTAATTTGACCTTAACACCGCTGCAATAAACTCTTTCAAAATGTTGGGATTTAAAATGAATTCAAAAGCAATGCATTTAAAACTATTCACCTATGCGTTGTGAAACATTAAGAAATGATTAAATCGTGTGTATGATGTTTTACGTCGCTTTTAACAATATTTAAGTCATTGCACGCTGAAGAAAATGTAGATAACACAGGATTTTATTTCTGCTTTGAAAGTAAAATTAGACTCTCAATATAATTATCATTGTTAGGTTATTGTGATTTTGATATGAAATGTATATGTGTTCATTGCATTAAAAAAAGACACGGCTAAAAAATCCATTGTAAACCAGGAGGTGTGCTAAGCAGAAACTATCCAGATAGCAGATGCGCATGTGTATGCCAACTTTTAGTATATCGATAGACCATCATACTGTGTTTACGGTGTTTTGCTTTACTCCTTTATCATTTAATATATGGATATAAAGTGATAACTAACAAATTGCTAGTGTAAAGTGTTCAAGTAAGACTTTTGGGATCGGTAAATCCATGTCCAAATGTTATCTGCAGTTAGCCCCTTGCTGTGAGCACTTTCAGTGCTTTGATTGTACATGCGATAAACAAGGAAGACATTTTTGGAGAAACATAAACAGTGCTTTCCTACGGAATCCTGTTTGGCTCATGTCGTCCGTCGTGCCGTAGGTCGACACGCGACAAAGCGACACGACGCACGACAAAGCGACACGACGGGCGACAAAGCGACACGACGGACGACAAAGCGACACGACGCACGACAAAGCGACACGACGGAGTGTCGTTGTGTCGTGTCGCGATGTCGTGTCGCGATGTCGTGTCGCTTTGTCGTCCGTCGTGTCGCTTTGTCGTGCGTCGTGTCGCTTTGTCGTCCGTCGTGTCGCTTTGTCGTCCGTCGTGTCGCTTTGTCGAGCGTCGTGTCGCTTTGTCGTCCGTCGTGTCGCATTATCGTCTTGTAAATTATTTAGGTCGACGCACGACAATGCGACACGACGGACGACATTGCAACACGACGGACGACAAAGCGACACGACGGGGACAAAGCGACACGACGGACGCATCGTAATGTCGTCCGTCGACCTTCTACTCTTCCAAGTCGACGTGCGACAAAGCGACACGACAATGCGACACGACGCACGACAAACCGACACGACGCACGACAGTACAAGGGCGACGCTCGACGGACGACATAATGTCCCTCCCGTCGTGTCGCTTTGTCGTGCGTCGTGTCGCTTTATCGTGCGTTGTGTCGTGTCGCTTTGTCGTGCGTCGTGTCGCTTTGTCGCGCGTCGACCTAAGGCACGACGGACGACATGAGCCAAACAGGATTCCGTACTTTCCCACTCCTTGCAAAAGTGATCATGCAGTATTGTTTTAGATGACCATGAGTATATTTTACAACACGCGAAACTCTAACGAGTCACACACCTTCCCAGCAGCAGCAACTTCCGGCGTAAACATTGTTTTCGGAAGTTCTCTGAGACATAATAATACAAAAAGATCAAATTATTATGGAAGTCTCTTTTCGATTTATACCAAACATGTCATTACATAAGCTAGACAGACCTTTTTCGTCTGGCCCTAGTGTTCAACTCTTCCGAGTGCGAGTGATTTTGCACTCGGCACCAACTTCCCAGTTCGTGACTTGACCGTGTGAAAAAGCACGAATTTTATCTCCCAATTTGATACGTCGTAAACGAGGAGCGATCAGCTGATGTCACACGAAGGTATGTATTGACGGGATAACATAAGCAAAATGTCATTAATTTGAATTGATCACATTTTGGCTAAATCATGAAGTCTCAAACTTTAGTTGAATTGTGAAGACTCCATGATTTGGACTTTTTGGAGATGTTTCATCTTAGCTAGCTATTTAATCAGATAGGATATATCCTCGTTTGAATCGTCTGCTTTATAAGCGTTTAAGGCCAAAAAATGTGAAGTGAAATTGAATAATGAATTTCAGTCAAAAACATTGATAGACTATTGTAAATTTGGTTGTTTTGGGCAGAGACATATTTAAACACTGTGTTTATATGTCTCTGTTTTGGGCAATGTGAGAAAATGAAAAACTGTTCTGAACAATATTCCTCTTTCCAAACAGTTTATTCAAGTCGTCTGCTGTAATGACATTTAACCTCATCTGTGTGGTTGAACATGTTAGCGTTAGGTTTTATTTCATCCATTATTGATTATTTGGGAACTGTATGTATATTTAATTTTAAACTAGGTTCTAGATAAGGGCATTTCGCATACATGTATACATGATCTTAAATATTTATTTGACCTCAGAAACTTATGTTGTGGGAACTCAAACAATTCTTTTTCGGTACCAGCAATATGGGGTTTAGTTGATTACTCCGAGAGATATTGGGGAGAAAAGTGCCGTTTTCTCCCCCTTGTCGGTTATATCTGGTTCTCTGTTTTATATTATTATTAGGAATTATACGTGAAATTTATATTCCATCATTGTGGAATTATGAGAAATTTCTCCATTTGACAAAATATTTTCATCTCTATTCCAAGTTGTGGGAAACGGTTAAAATTAACTTAACCCTTTCCCTCATACGACAATTCTGCAGCAGACGACTTTGAACATATTTTGTAAAAAAGTAGAACATCTCTATAATTGAATGGATAACCTATGACTAAAAGTGGAAAACATTGTGTTTTTGTTTCAGTTTAACACACAAGTCTCCCAAGTGACAATGGAGTCTGACTATTTAACCTGTGGGCAGTGTTTAAAAGAGTTCCCGCTACAGAGAATTACATTGTTTATCCAGCATAAAAAGCTTGATTGTGATGAGGATACTGGGAACCAGTTTGAAGATACAGGTATTCAGTTTTTAATCAATCAGAGGTTTTGATAAGGAGGAGTAAACTTGACTTTTCCCCTTCAACATTTCTTTTATAAACTCTTTCCCACATACAACAAATCTACAGCGGTTGATTTTGAAAACATCTACTATGATCTAGGCAATATATAATGGAATGTTTCTATAAATGAACCAGCTCGGCCAACATTCTTTCTGACATTTGACAAAAAGTCACTGTGACAAATACAAGCGTCATTCGTCTTTCACCAATGGGCTAACAGTCTATGTGGAAAAGCAGCCAGTTGCTTGGAGAGTATGTTGTGTGGGGTAATGGTGTGAGAAAACCAGGAAACATATTAGTAGGTGAACTGGCCGGCGTAATATGACTGAAAAATTGTTGAAACGGTCTTAAACCCCAATGAATGAATCAATTTATATAAATGAAAGTACTTCAGTGGCCAGTTCACTTATAATTCATGTGTTTCCTGGCTTTCTCACGCCGGTTCTCCACGCAGCAGTGTTTTCAAGCAACATGCTGCTTTTCGACATAAACTGTTAGCCCTTTTGTGGAAGATGATTGACTTTTATTAACCCTTTCCCTCTGCTCATATAAACACTTTCTGACGCCTCTGCAGCAGACGGCTTTTTGAAAACATAGTGACAAAAGAAGAAATTGCACAAAACGTGCAATTTCTCCTTTTGCCACAATGTTTTCCACTGTTAGTCATAGGTTATCCATTCAATTATGGAGATTTTCTATGTTTTGACAAAATACGTTCAAAGTCGTCTGCTGCAGAATTGTCGTATGAGGGAAAGGGTTAACATTCGGGAAAGCTAGGGTTTGAACTGGCTATTCCAAAATAGACAGTCGGTATCGCTTCTAAGCTACTGGGGCTTGGTTAATCACTATAGCTTAGATCAGATGGAGTAAGCAGATTTTTTTTCCATTATATCTATCTTAAAATTCCTTTACATGTCATGCTATATTGTGGTAATCAAAAAGTCTTCTCTGAGAGAATTCTCATGATAACCCGCATTTATAGGGTTTGGATGTCAAATAAATATGTAAGGACGTAAGCTAGTCCCCTAAGGATTATCTTAGTTAAGTTCTGTTTGCCGTCCCTTTCTAACATACAGATGCTTTCGGATGCCTCTGCAGCAGATTTTTAAAACATTGTGGCAAAAGACGTTATAATACCGTATTATTAACCAGATGCAAATTTGCTGTAATTAGGAAATGGTCAATACTTCTGAATAAATATTTCATCTTGGATAATTCTGGTTATCTTCAGCTTTAATTTCATCCTCCTCATCCATAGTGTGAAAGAATCATAAAAAAATAAATAATTGAAATACATGAATTTTCAGAACTCTAGATAATAAGAGTATTTCTCATCCCCAAATCTTTATATGATCCTCAAACCCTTTGTTTGACTGAGACGATTCTTTTGAGTACACACAACATAGAGTTTAGTTGAGTCATAAGAGAGAGATTGTTTGAAAAAGACCAGTTTATTTCTCCTTATCTAGGGAATTCAATGGCTTCAAATAAAATGGTTGTAGCTACATCTTGAACAGCATCTAGTTACATCTGTTTAGCATGAAGCCCTTGAACTGTGTGACAAGAATTAAGAAATTGCATTATCATTCAAGAAAGGTCCGATTCTTTATCTTATGAAGGCTTGAACTGTTTTTACTTTCCAGATTTGAAATGTTATTACTGTCCCAGAGGATTTATGTCAGCATGGGGACTTCTAGTTCACGTACAACTGACCCACAGTCTGCGGATATTCGTAGAGCGTACAACACTCTCTCGGACAACAAACCGGTCCAAAGCTGTTGCTGTTAACGAACAAACTGAAGGAATTCTTGTCCGAAAAACCATCATAGAGAAGGAAAATTCCGGTACTTATGATAATAAAGAATGTGGCATGGTGTCGGGAAAACCTTCATTGGACAGTACAGGCACTGATACGATCGATAGTGATATAATGGAAATAGAAAATAAAAATATGTTATGTGGAAATCCTGATGATTTCAGTAAAATTAAAAATGAAATCAGGAATGCAACAGAAAAGTCAGAATCAATTCTGTTAAAAAATTATTTCAACCTCAATGGATCTACAGATGCAATGGTTGGGAATACAAACATACTTATGGGAAAGGATGTGTCATCACAAAGTGAAGACATTCATACATCTGGACTCATTATCTCACATTCAGAAGAAAGGGTTAAATCACAAAAAACATTATTGACAACATTTACATCTCCTGTGATATCCATTAGAAAAGACAGTCATGAAACCGTTTCTAGTCCTAGTTCATTGTCTCAAAATAGTTCACCCCCTGGGAAATCTGTTCAAGAAACACCCGCAACCATGACAGACACTGCAGGTTCGATACTTTCACAAGCAACACAAAATTCTTTACCTCAGTCTGTAAAATTTCTCCAAGAAAATATTTCAAGAAACCCAGTACATGTATGTGACAATTCTGATGCAATTCAAAGAACTAATACTCAGAACTCTACAGTAAGCAATAATCTTGTTACATTGCAAAAAACTAATACACACAACCCTACAGTTATAAGTGACGATCATGTTGCAACGCAAAGAACTAATAATACACAAAACCCTTCAAACCACAGATTGGATGAGGGAAACAGAATGGATGGTGTGGAACCAGGTAACACTAGTGGTGATACAGACGAAACCAATCTTGATTGCTGTGATAACCAAGGCTGTGGTATCACTGTGATTCCGGGATCGCATCTAGACCTTCAAAAATGTTGTAACGCCGTATTGCCGAAGAAACGTAAACTTCACATGGAAATGAAACATATGCCCTTCTCCTGGAGTTCTAGCAGATATGCAAGGAGGAGAATGCTTCAGAGGTCATTAGCATCAGTTGCCAAATCAACCGCGACTGGTACCAGTACCATATTTATAGATGTAGAACCAGATAGCTTCATTGAACCGGATAAAAATCAAAACACTGAAAGTCATAGGGGTGCCAGTATAGGAATGCCAACGAGTGATACTAGTCCAGATACCCAAGATTCTAAAAGAGTTCCCAGACTGTTCCCAATAGGAACTGAGAGTAGAACCAAATCTTTAATCCTTAAACCTGGGGCTGTGTTTTCCATCCCATTCTCTTACAGTATCCCAAACTCAGTTAGTGGGACTTCTACGTCTATTCCTATATCTATAATACAAGCCCAGTCGGGTGGAAAACAGGTTTACTCAAGTTCATTTTCAAATAGAAAACTTGTGCCAATAAGTACTCAGAAGCTAAGTCAAGGTCAGATTCAAGTGTCAAGGTTAGAGACGGGCAATAATGGGGGTTCTGAAGGGGAGATAATAATAGAGGACGCTGACTTCAGACGGAGGAAGTACCCAACCTCAAAACCATTCCAATGTGATAAGTGTTCCATGGCCTTCAACCAGAGAATACATCTGAAGAAACACATGAGTAAACACACAGGTATGTGGAAGTTGTCCAATTTTGAGCCCATTATTGTCCTAGAGAATTAGGCTCAAGTAGCAGCTAACTAAATTGTAACTAAACAATACAGTATCTCTTTTTTACTTGATAAAACCATCTAACCATATGCCCCTGTCAAAAGCAACCTACATGCATTTGGGACCAGTGTAGATCGACACAAGCCTACACATCCATGCAATCTGATCTGGTTCTACACTGTTCGCCAATTAGTCACAGAAGGTTTCAATAACCCTTTCCCGCATATAGACGCTTTCTGACACTTTTGCAGCAGATGTCTTTTGAAAACACTGACAAAAGTGGAAATTGCTCAAAAAGAGCAATTTCTACTTTTGCCACAATATTTTCAACTCTTTTTAATAATTAATCTCTCATTTATGGAGATGTTTCACATTTTTGTATATATATATAGGTTTTCAAAGTCGTCTGCTGCAGATTTGCTGTATGTGGGAAAGGGATAAACTACCGACAATTACAGACTATTTGAATGAATGTGCAGGCAGATTCTATCAAAATTTTAAATTATCAGACTGCAGTTGGTTTTTCTGAAATATATATTCTGGCTACTCAGTGAGGAGAACATCAGATTATTGTTTTGAGATGAAATAAATAATTATGAACATGAAAAGCTTCCTTATTTTTGAGTTAATGAGGTATGTGAAACTTTTGAGTAATAACACAGATATATGTGAAAGTTTTTCATTTTTAGCTCACCTGTGCACGAAGTGCAAGGTGAGCTATTGTGATCACATTTTGTCCGGCGTCCGGATGCCGTGCGCCTTCATCAATTGCCCTTGTTAACACTCTACAGGCTACATTTTGCATCCGATCTTCATGAAAGCTTATCAGAACATTCCTCTCCATCAAATCCTGGACAAGATCGAATATGGGCCATATGAGGTCAAATTGAAGGGAAATCTTGTTAACGTTCTGGATGGTGCATTTTTAACTTGTTGAGCATGTTGAAACTTTATCAGAATATTTGTCTTGATGATATGTCATGGGTCATGTCGGGTCAAAAAGTAGGTCACTAGGTCAAATTGAAAGAAAACCTTGTTAACATTCTAGAGGTTGCAATTTTTGCTTCAGCAGTTTAAAATTTTGTCAGAATGTTTCTCTTAAAGATATCTAAGTCAAGTTCGAATATGGGTCATGCCGGGTAAGAAACTAGGTCACTAGGCAAAATTGAAGGGAAATCTTGTTAACATTGTAGAAACCGCATTTTTTGCTACAGCAGTTTGAAATATACATCTAGGCCAAGTTCGAATAAGGGTCATGCCGGGTCAAAATGTTTGTCTGAATGATATCTAGGTCAAGGTCAAATATGGATCATATTGGTTCAGAAACTAGGTCAAGTGCTAGGCTAAATTGAAGGAAAATCTTGTTAACACTCTGCAGGTGGCATTTTTTGCTTTAAATAGCAGCTTAAAATTGGTTTAAAATTTTTGTCTGAATGATATCTAGCCTAGGTCAAGGGAGAAAATGGATCATATTAGTTCAGAAACTAGGTCACTAGGCCAAATTGAAGGAAATCTTGTTAACACTGTAGAAGCCGCATTTTTTGCTTCAGTAGCTTCAAAATTTGGTCAGAATGTTTATCTTATTCTTAATGATATCCAGGCCAAATACAGGTTATGCGGGGTCAAAAAATAAGTCACTAGGCCAAATTGATGAAAAATCTTATTAACAATCTTGAGTCTGCAAATGTTTGGCTTCTGCAGCTTGAAATTTTATCAGGATGTTTGTCTGAATGACATTTAAGTCAAGAACGAATATGGGTCATATAAAGTCAGAAACTAGGTCACTAGGTCAAATTGAAGGGAAATCTTGTTAACACTCTGGATGTTGCATTTTTAACTTGAGCATGTTGAAACTTTATCAGTGATTATACCTTCATTTATAGAGATTTAACATGTTTTTGCCTAGATAATTTCAACGCCGTCTGCTGTAGATTTGTTGTATGTGGGAAAGGGTTAACCCTTTCCCTCATATAGACACTTTCTGATGCATCTGCAGCAGACAGCTTTATGAAAACATGGTGACAAAAGAAGAAATTGCTCAAAACGAGCAATTTCTCCTTTTGCCACAATGTTTTCCACTTTTAGTCATAGGTTATCCATTCTATTATAGAGATTTTCTATTATTTGACAAAATATGTTCGAAGTCGTCTGCTGCAGAATTTTCGTATGAGGGAAAGGATTAAATGACTTAAATTAGTCGGCTGCAGATTTGTTGTATATGGGAAATTGTTTTAATATGTGTGTAATGCATTGCAGGGATAAAACCTTACAAGTGTGGTGAATGCGATTATTCTACTGTTGAAAGATCTCACCTCAAAGTTCATATACGGATACATACAGGTTTGTCAGCATTATATTATTGATGGATTGCTATTTCAGTTAACCCTTTCCCTCATATAGACGCTTTCTGACGCCTATGCAGCAGGCGGCGTTTTGAAAACATATTGACAAAAGAAGAAATTGCTCAAAACGAGCAATTTCTCCTTTTGCCACAATGTTTTCCACATTTAGTCATAGGTTAGCCATTCAATTATAGAGATATTCCATCTTTTGACAAAACATGTTCAAAGTCGTCTGCTGCAGAATTGCCATATGAGGGAAAGGGTTAAACACAGTGAACAGTTCACCTAGGTGTATTTCATAGCTGCTATCTGTACCTGTATTCCAAACAACATTACTGGCTACCTTCCAACATTGTTTTTCTTTTTAACCCATTGTTGGAAGACGAATTACGCATGTCACAATGACTTCTGTCAATTATCAAAAGAATGAATGTCCCAGCCGGGATCCAACTTTCAAACCCTTGACTGATAGCCCTGGTTGATGTGGGCTGAAATATCTTGGCTTGACCCAGCACCAGATAAATTATACCTTATAATAATTATGTATTGTTACATTGTCCATGACATGGAATGTCAAAAATTTCAAGGAAAACATATATGAAGAGTTGAAACCATGAGTAATTTTTCTTTCTTAAAAAATATTTTCAAAAGTAAGAGGTTTTTAAAGTCAAACATATATTACACACAATGGATAAAAAAATTGAAACTTCATGATTTATTTGGATTTTAATCATTGTTTCATGTAGAGCTGTTCCCAAAAAAAAGAAATAGAAGGGGGATGAGTTGTAGGTGTTTTAACCCGTTCCCTCATACAACAATCCTGCAGCAGACGACTTTGAACATATTTTGTCAAAAAACAGAAAATCTCTACAAATGAATGGATAACCTATGACGAACAGTGGAAAACATTGTGTCAAAAGGAGAAATTGCTCGTTTTGAGCAACTTCTTCTTTTGTCACAATGTTTTCAAAAAGCCGTCTGCTGCAGAGGTGTCAGAAAGCGTCTATATGAGGGAAAGGGTTAAAGTAATGACTAGCAATTTTTAGGGTACCACCTATATAAAAAACAATTTGGCATTAATTACAATTATTTAAAAAAAAAAGGCAATCCATCCATCTAAAAGAAATTGCTCACCACAAGACCGGTGGAACAGCGCTTATTAAAACTGATATTATTTATACCTTATAAGTAATATAATAGTATATGGGAAAAACCCAAATTATTTTGTATGAAACAATATTTATTTCAAAAGAAAAACTGGAGCCTTCAATTTTCGATTTTTTTTTCTATTGATATAAATTTAGTAACATAATGCATGACATTTCTATAATTAGGTGATACACAACTGTGTTCAAGCCCTACATGTAAATTATGTTAGTAAACCGATTCGTTCGTTCAGGAATCAGCCCTGGTCAAGTGGTTAGCGTCGAGATTTGAAACCAGGGATCATGAAAAAGTGAACTGTCACCGTGATATCACTGAAAAAAATGTTGAAAACGGCATAAAAACCCAAATAAAACAAACAAATCCATTCGTTCATTCATAATGATTTGGGTTTCTCCCCTTTTGGTATAAATAGTGTCAAATGGCAAATTGATTACTGCATACATTTATATTTACATGTTTTTAGGGGAAAAACCGTTTAAATGCACATACTGTGAGTATGCCACGGCCCAGAACAGCACACTTAAGATCCATTTAAAACGACACCATGGCGGTAAGATGTTTGCCTGCCAGAGCTGTGAGAAGACATTCACCCAGATAGAACAGTTAAAGGGACATGTAACAGATCATCCAGAAGTACCAGTACCCAGTACTCCTTTAAAAATGGTATGTGGTATTTTTAACCCTTTCCCACATACAGCAAATCTGCAGCAGATGACTTTGAAAACATCTTGACTTAAACCTAAAAAATATCCATAAAATATAGCTTAATTGTTAAGTAAAGTTGAAAACATTGTGGCCAAAGGTGAAATTGCTCATCATGAGCAATTTAACATTTGGCCACAATGTTTTCAAAAGTCATCTGCTGCTATTGCGTCAAAATGCGTCTGCAGGTGGGAAAGGGTAAATCAAAGATCTTGAGTAAATTTCGTGATTTTCCTAGAGTTACTGCTGATTATAGGTTTGAATGTAGGTACATAGATAGTCTTAATCCTTTCCCACATGCAGACGACTTTGGAACATAGGAACATGATGCGCAAATTCTCCTTTGTCCTCAATGTCTTCGATCCATTTCATTAATTTTTATTTTTCATTTTAAGATATTTTCAATATTTTACCAAGATGTATCGAATTCTGCATCTGCTGCAGATTTGCTGTATTTGGGAAAAGGGTTAACTCTTTCCTTCATATGACAATTCTGCAGACAACGACTTTGAACATATTTTGTTAAAAAAATAGAAAATCTGTAATTGAATTGATAATCTATTGACTAAAAGTTAAAAACATTGTGGCAAAGGGAGAAATTGCTATGTTTGAGCAATTTCTTCTTTTGTCACTTTGTTTTCAAAAAGCCGTCTGCTGCAGAGGCGATAGACAGCGTCTATATGAGGAAAAGGGTTAATGTAATTGAAGTCAACCTCGGGCCTCAGTAGGCAGAAACAAACTAGGAATTGTAGCTGTGAAATAGAAGGAACATTTACAATAAAATTTCTTTTTGGGAATCTAAAAACCGGTGACATTTTGCTTTTAGGAAGAAAACGTCTCATCTGAAAAAAAGGATGAATTGCATGTTTTAAGAAATTTCTCACAAATTGTTTTTAAAATCGGTCTACTGTAGTGGTGTCTAGGTTTTTGTTTGAATGGTGTTTTATGATGCTTCCAACATTACACAGAGATTCCTGGGTAAATTACCAGTTCTACTTATATATTTGAAAATGGGACTTTTTAAAACTATGAAGTATCATATCCATTTCAGAAACAGCCTGAAAATGACAGCAACTTGCTGATAGACGAACATGAGAAACAGAGTCCAGACAAAGAGGTAATAGGTGAACATGAGTCAATTAAAGAAGTGGAACCATTAACATCTAATGTTGATTTAGGACATGTGTTATCTATTCCTTAGAAAGAGTGAAAAGGGGAACCGGTTTTATCTTTTAAGCCTATACTAACCCTTAACCACCTGCAGACGAACTTTTAAAACATTGTAGCAAAATGAAATGAGCAATTTCTTTATTTGCCAAAATGATTTAAACTAATAAATAGTGATACTTTCATTTATAAAGATTTTCTCTATATTTCCCAGGATGTATTCAAAGTCGTCTGCCACCTACATAGACGACTTTTGAAAACATTGTGACAAAAGGAGAAACTGCTCAAAATGAGCAAGTTCTCTTTATTGCCATAATGTTTTCAACTCTTTTCAATAATCATAATATCATTTATAGATATTTATACATGTAGATATTTACTATCTTTTGGACTTGATAATTTCAGAGTCGTCTGCTGCAGATTTATTGTATGTGGTAAAGGGTTAAATCGTAATCAAGTTTGCAACGTGCTCACATGGGGTAAAAGAAATAGGTCACTAGCACTGAAAGGCGTCTGTTACAAATAGGTCTGCATGTCAGAGGGGAAAACTTTATTTATATTTATATTTATATTTATATTCATATTCATATTTATATTCATATTCATATTTCATATTTATATTCATAGTCATATTTATATTTATTATGATATTTTGTTTCTGAAGAAACATTATGTGTTTACAAATCAGTTTCTATTTCTTCATTTGATCCTTGTTTTCTCTCCTGTATCATCAGCCTTCAGTTTGGGAGGTTGTGGGTTTGATCCCCATCCGGGTCATACCAAACACTTTAAAAATGGTAGTTATAGCTGCTCTCCGATGCAGGATTAGCGTTACCACTGACTGGCTGGTGTTAGGATAAATGGACCAGCAGTACTGTTAACTAAGCTAGGAAATGCTGTGATATAACTTGAACATTGTTGAAAGTGGCATCAAGCACCAATTAATCCTATATCTTTAGATACAATAAAACTGGGATTGATCTTATTTAAAATTGGAACATTTTCGTATATATTCAATAATTAAACTTACTTTTAAAGAGTTTTTCATAATTTTAACCTGATGTTTTCAAAGTCGTCTGCTGCAGTTTTGTTGTTATTCGGAAAGGGTTAGTTCCATTATTATGTCAAAATATTTGTTATTGATCTACTGTTGATTTATTCAATTGTATGTATTATTTATTCGTTATTCCTGATACAAAAATCATTTGATACATCAGGCAGCTTTTAAAAACATTGAGGAATATGGAAAAATTGCTTGTTTTGAGCAATTTCCCCCTATTCTCACACAGTTCTCATCTCTCTTTCAAAGTAGTATTTTAACCCTTTCCCTCATACGATAATTCTCCAGCAGACGACTTTGAACGTATTTTGTTAAAAAATAGAAAATCTCCATAATTGAATGGATAACCTATGACAAAAAGTGGAAAACATTGTGGCAAAAGGAGAAATTGCATGTTTTGTGCAATTTCTTCTTTTGTCACTATGTTTTCAAAAAGTCGTCTGCTGCAGAGGCGTCAGAAAGCGTCTATATGAGGTAAAGGGTTAAGATAATACTTTTTTTCAAAACAGACACCTCGAGACATTTTATATTGGGTAAATGGGTTATTTTGACATGTGTTTGTATCTCACCTTGAGCACTTAGTGATCACCATGTATCCAGTATCCGCCAACATCAAAATTTTCTTTAACCCTTTCCAGCATACGGAATCTCTGCAGCAGACGACTTTGAAAACATACCCGAAAAAAGATATTGAACTTCCCTTTAATTGAAAGTACAATAATTGAATTAAGTTGAAAAAGTCGGTGACAAAAGGAGAAATTGCATATTTTCAAAAAGCTGTCTGCTGCAGAGGTTTCGGAAAGCGTCTATATGAGGGAAAAGGTTAAACAAGATGTCTCGAATCACTGTGCCAATTCCGATCAGCCTTCACCAGTATGTTTTTTTGTTCAAAAAGATTAATTCTTTGTTGAGCTGATCAAAATGTCAACACTTTGAATATTCTAGTCCTTAACCCTTTCCCTCATATAGACGCTTTCTGATGCCTCTGCAGCAGACAGCTTTTTGAAAACATAGTGACAAAAGAAGAAATTGCCCAAAACGTGCAATTTCTCCTTTTGCCAAAATGTTTTCCACTTTTTGTTGTAGGTTATCCATTCAACTATGGAGATTTTCTATGTTTTGACAAAATACGTTCAAAGTCGTCTGCTGCAGAATTGTCGTATGAGGGAAAGGGTTAAGCTGCTTGTCCAAGTTGGTAAGAGTGATCATTAGGTGAAAATACAAATCTTTAACCCTTTCAGCGCCGAATTGTTTAAAGTAGACTCTTCCATGTTCAAACTCAGACGACTCTATTTTCATGTTATAGGATTTTTGGAATATTTTTATAACTCACAGCCAAACAATGCAGATTTCAGGTGAGACAGCTCGTTACGAGCTGACTCACCTGAATCTGCATTGTTTGCAAAAAGCTCAATATTGCCTTTGGCGCTGAAAGAGTTAAAATGTCTTCTGATCTTAAAGTGCTTGTCTCAAAGTGCTGGTTCGATTTCAAAATTATTTCACAGGAATGTTTCTTATTTCAAAATGATTTATATCAGACAAAAAACATATTAAATACAAGGGCTGGGATGGCTTTTAGCTGGACTGGCTAAAAGCCAGTTGACTTTCACATGGCGCATAGTCTGTCAAGCATTCATTTGTGTATTAACTTTTTTTTAAAACGACTTCTCCTCTGTAACCACTTAGACAATTGGGATGAAGCTTCACAGATATCATCCTCTCTAGCATTCCTTCAAACTTGTTGGATTCATTCAAACTTATTGTTTCCATGGCAACCGAAATATGAAACAGGTCGGATTTTCCCCAATAGTTTTGAGGAAATGTTCCTTGGGGTAACCCTCGATCAGATTAATTCAATCCATTTTGATTGATAGAAAACATGGTCGTCAGGGGCGGGGGCTGTTTTGCTTTTATTAAGTATAGTGAATAATCTTCTCCTCAATAAGTATCAGACCGATTTTCAAATAATTTTGAAGAAATGTTCCTTGTGTGACCCTCTATCAGATTCCTGCAAGCCATGTTGATTGGTCGAAAAAAATCCCTGCCAGGGACGGTGCTGTTTTGTCTTATGTGACTATAGTGAAAACGTTAACAAATATTTCCTCCGAAAGTATCAGAACTATTTTTAAAAAATATTATAGAAATGATCCTTTGGTGACCCTCTATCGGATTTCTTCAAGCTATCTTGATAAGTCGAAAAGTGCCTGGCTGTTATGCTTTCCTTATATGGCTATAGGGATTTGATTTTTGCCTAATGACAGTGGAGCGATGCTGGCCCTCTTGGTCCTCTTGTTATATGCTGCAGACTCGTTCTATTGGGGAATATTTAAATTGCTTTGATCAGAATGAGTACATGTTCTATACCGATCTTGTCAATAGAGGCACAACTCGGGTGAGCGATCAAGGGTTTCGTGGCCATTTTGTTTGCAGATTCCTTCAGGTTTATCTAGATTACCCTGTTTGAAATGAGTATTAACTATGTTGGCATACCAATATAAACTATTTAATATTTAACATATTATCGTTTCATAAACCGCTGAAAGTGCTAAAATAAAATTATTTGATGACTTATTTTGTTATTTATTCGTTATTAACAGGATTTCTGTATATTTATATCTGTTATGTATAATCAATCCAAACCCACATGTGTTAACCCTTTCCTACGTACAGACACCTCTGCAGCTGACGACTTCTGAAAAAATGTGAAATTGTTTAAAACGAACAATTACTCCAAATGTCACAATGTTTTGGACTCCCCTCAGTAATTATACTTTTATTCGTAAAGCTTTTTCATATTATTACTGAGATGATTTCTAAGTCGTCTGCTGCAGATTAGTTGTATGTGGAAAAGAGTTAAAACTGTAACATTTGGACGCAACTACATTGTTCTCTGAAACTCAATCAGAACATGTGACGTCGTTCTAAGAAATATACGAAATACTTATTATATGATGATACATCAGGAGCCAGATTCTTGTCGGTGTCTTCCATCATCTATATATTAATTAAGCCGAACCCGTGTAGATCATCAGTCTGTAGTGATACGGAATGTCAATTAAGAGTTTGAACAAGAGCTCTGCGAACTTTCTTTCCAACTTTGAAAAACGTCATTCGTCCTACAAACATGTTCTCGTTAAACCCTAACCAGTTGAACTGGTTTGTTTGCGCAAACACTCTTTTATACATGGTGTCCAGTGCTGATTTATCAAAATGCTTCTTTACCTTTTGCATTCACACGTTTACAGTGTGAAATTATCTCAAGACAGACTGTGACAGTCAATAATACTGATAACATCTGTCATACAATTAGGTTGACAATGTCTGCCTACATGAGGCCTGAGAACGGAACATCAGTCAACCCGAAATACAATATTAATCAGTATATACATGTACTAACGTAATCTCCTTTTTTTCCCAACGGCTTAAACTGTCTTTCAACATATCCGTTCCAGTAGAAAACCAACATTGTGGACTATACGTTAAGTAACGACCCGGATCAGCCTAAGCATGCCGCGAAGGCTAACCCGAACAAACAGTTTTCGCCTCCTATGGATTTTCTGTTTCAGGAATCATTACTCTATCCCCTTCAGACGGAATGTGTCGGACCGGATTAGCCAGCGTAGACTGCGCAGGCTGATCCGGGTCGATACATTACGCAGAGGCCATCATTTTGGAACGGCTCATATATCTACATGCATCGTCATATACAAAAGTGTGCCGTCCCTAAACCCCCCACAAATCCAAATATAAACACTATTATATCCAACACTGTAAAATACCATGAACCACATGCAGTAAACAATCTTTTTTTAGACCAAGTTGGAGGTATAAATACACTAAAAAGTATAGAGTTTTCTCCCTTTGACCATAAATTAATGTTATCCCGATTAATTCAATATCTTTTAAGAAACAGAGAGTTGTTCATTTCAAAGAACTGACACACACTCTCCCGTCTTCTAGTGAGACGAAGCGTCAAGCTGGACTGGCTAAAGCGGCTGGCTTGATTAACTTCAATCCGGTAGGGGGGAGTCGCTGCGTTATTGTTTGGGCAGTTTTTATTTTTGCTTCATTTTTTATCGGAGTTGTTTTGTTGGGGGGTGTCTGCTATCGCGTCCAAGCCCGTAAAATATTAAAATACTACTAAAACAGTTAATGTCTTCGACTTCGAACGCGTACGCACTAAAATAATTCTATAACAATTATAAGAGGCAGCTTTAGCCGGGAAGGGAAATCCTTAAGGTCTCACCGGGTGTACTACACACCGGCTATTGCTCGCTATCAAAGTTATTATATGTAACAGACATCAGGGGGCAGGGATTCCCGACAACGTCTCCGCTATTGGAGGACCATATTCGGATAGACCCTTGCACCCAGATATAAACAACCAGAGGGCAATGCAAGAAGACCCAGGATTACACTGAGATTTCGGCCACTGGTATCGACCGAAATGGGAAATATACGGGGTGGTCATCTACCGGTGTAGTCCTGGACAGCGCCATCCCCGAATGGGTATGCCCATACAATCGCGGATAAAACTCAACCGTCAAACTAGATTTATTCTTCCTTCTATTTTTTAACAACAATGTAACGAAGAGTTAAAGGAAATTAGTCAACAACTATAGACAAATAAACAATAGATATGTGCATGCTGTACTATATATTAAACAATAGTTTTATAAACAATAGATATGTGTATGATGTACTATATATTAAACAATAGTTATATAAACGATAGGTATGTGCATGTTGTACGATATATTAAACAATAGTTTTATAAACTATAGGTATGTGCATGTGGTACGATATATTAAACAATAGTTTTATAAACTAAAGGTATGTGCATGTGGTACGATATATTAAACAATAGCTATAACACTAATCCCCTCGGCCCCTTAACCCGAAGAAAAAAAAAAAAAAAAAAAAAATAAATAAATAAATAAATAAATAAATAAAAACAACACATATACATAGGTATACATATATATATCTATATATATACTAGTCTGCAAACCAATAGTCCGAGAACAATAATAGTAGTAATAACGATAGCTGCTCGCCAAATGGCATTAATGCCGAGCGCGAGGGTAAACAACGCCAAACAACAACAACAACAACCCCCCACAAACGAACGACTTAAACGTGTCTGAGGTCGCCCCAGTCACGGTGAATGTGTGTGTAATGTTATGCCATATCCTTCTATGGTCCGTTTTCGTATGTCTCTAGTGCTTTGCATTGCATTGTGTAACACTTAATGCGAATAAGACAAGATAACGTCCTGTGTGACTAACACAATGTTAAATGGTATCTGGACTTGTTAGAAACCAAATCATTTCGACAATCAATTGCCAAACTTAGACTTTCATCCCATAATCTAATGATAGAAAGTGGTAGACATAGACAAATTGACAGAAACAACAGGAAATGTGAGCTTTGTACTTTAAACGATTTAGAAGATGAATACCACTTTGTTATTATTTGTCCATTTTTTACCCAAATAAGAAATAAATACATTGAAAAATACTACGTTAATCAACCAAATGTATTCAAATTTACAAAACTGATTGATTCTACAAATAAAAAAACCCTAACCAAACTTGCTCTTTTTTGTATATATGCTTTTAAGCTGAGAAATCAATATATGTCGAATACCAATAACTGATGTACTAATATGATACGATTTGTATCATATATATATTATTTTATTTTATTTTTTGAATTATACTCTCTCACCATCTTAAATAGTAATTTTCTAAAAAGGTTCTGTTATTTTTCAAAATGGTAGTTATATGGTAGTTTTTTTCTAAAAATGGCCCAAAATGTAGCTCCGGCGATACACATCTGCGTAATGTATCGACCAGATCAGCCTGCACTGTCCGCGCAGACTGATCCGGCCGACACATTCCGTCTAAAGGGGGGGGGGGGGGTGTAGATAGAATAGTGATTCCTGAAACGGAAAATCCACAGGAGGCGAAAAGTGTATACCCGGGTACGCCTGTGTGGCATGCTTAGGCTGATCCGGGTCGATACATTACGCAAAGTCCACAATGTTGATTTTCTCACGAGACGGCCTACACATAGATTATTAGCATGCTACGCCCCTGAGTACTTGGGCTGCACTTCCAACTTTTTTGTCAGAAGATACATTTGTGTATACATATATAACATATACACGGACTATGCAGACGCCGACGATATTCAGCGAACAGAGCTCTTGATACCCCCCCCCCCCCCCCCTCCTATCCCTATGTTATGGGTACTCAAAAGAATCGTCTCACTGAGACGTCATAAGAAAGATATCGCCGGATAAAAACCCGTTTACTCCCCCTTATCTAGTCTCCTGGACCGGCACTGCAGATGTACGGTTGGTTGGGGTTTAACGCCGTTTTTAACAATTTCTTAGTTATATCACGGCGGCCAGTTCACCTACTCAAGCATTTCCTGGTTTTCTCACACCAGAACTCCACACAACAATCTTCCCAAGCAACTGGCTGCTTTTCCACATATACTTAGCCCATTGGTGGAAGACGAATAACGCATGTCGCATTGACTTTTGTCAATGGTCGGAAGAAAGTTGGTCGAGCCGGGATTTGAACTCACAACCTCTGGATTGACAGCCCGCGTCACTACCGACTGAGCTACCGGGCTCGGCGTAGATGTACGTGTTTCAGTCACTCGGATGTATTATGGCATCAAGATAATCAACTATTTGTATTGAAAACAAGCCCTGTTATGATAATTTTTTGTTAAATAATGCAGACACACAGAAAATCTGTTTTTCTTTTGTATTGGTAAGTCATGATAGTGGATAAGGGTTAAACCACTTCCAACATAAAACAAATATGCATAAGTCGATTTTGAAATTATCAAGTACAATAAATAAACAAGAGGGCCAAGATGGCCCTAAATCGATCACCTGATTGATAGTAAATTAGTAGCAAATATTTAACTGCAAATATCTGGGAAAATTTGATCAGGTGCTTATAATGCAATTTCACCTTTTGTAACAATGTTTTCAATCTTTGCCCAGATGTTATTAAATTCGTATGCTGTACATTTTCTGTATGTGGGAAAGGGTTAAGGGAAGTAGACCGGCTAGGGAATAATAACGCGCTGTTTTCGCAAATACAGAGATACAGTTTCATAATTATCTAATACCGAGTCATTTCGGTAAGCCTTGTAACCAGACAGTGCCACAGTTTCGGTCGTAATGCATTCCGGCAACATTCAGAACACCGATTCGAATCCCCTAGTTCAAATTCCAGTTTGAGCATATCCATGGGAAAATGTTCAAATTGGCATTTGTGAACAGCGTGGATCCAGATCAGCATGTGCATATCCACTGATATAAGCTTGTTAGAAGATTTTGTCAAATTGTGTAAATTCTGATAAGTCTTAGACTGTGAACAGCCTAATCTGAAAATATACTGTTCAGAAATGATAACTCGCATCTTCTCAGATGGATAGGCGCTTTAAATGTCTTTCGGGCGCAGCTCCGTCCTACAGCAAACGACTTTCAATGTTATTATTTCTGTTTCGGAATAAAAAGTACATTTTAACATTTTCGTCGTATGTTTTCAAAGCAGACACAACACGTTTGTAAATAGTATTACGTAAAGCTGACATTCTTAAAGGAACGGCTGATGAAGTAAAGAAATAGGTCGTTATTAAACTTCAAACAGGATTAATACTCCGTTACCATAAACAACAAGTCTGCAGCAGGCTACTTTGAAAACATCTTGACAATAATATGGAAAATCTCTAAGAATGTAAATTTAATTAATGTAAAGAGTTGAAAACATGATGGCAAAAGGAGTTTTCGCTCATCTTGATCAATTTCTGCTTTTGCTATTATTATTATCTGATAAAAAGGCGTCAGAAGGCATTAGCATGTGGGAAAGAGTTAATCCTTCCTTTTGCAATAACGACATCTGCAACCTCTTACCATCGACTTTTCAAGATTTGTAAAAAATGGATCAATTTCCTGAAACAAGCAATTCATTATTTTCATTTTTTAGCTCCACTGGCTGAAAGCCAGTCGAGCTTATATCATGGCGAATTGTCCGTGCGTGCGTGCGTGCGTGCGTTAACTTTGTCCTTTAACCGACTTCTTCTCCCTAACCACTTGGCCAATTTGGTTAAAACTTCATAGGAAGCATCCTCTCAATATCTCTTAAATTCCTTCATTTTTTTTTTATCCATCCATAATTATGGTTTCCATGGCAACTAAAAGAAAAAAAAAGTGAAAACTTAAAAAATCTTCTTCTCCGAAAGTGTCAGACCAATTTTCAAATAATTTTGTAGAAATGTTCCTTGGGTGATCCTTTATTAGATTCCTTCAAGAAATGTCGATTGGTTGAAAAACATGGCCGCCAGGGGGCGGGGCTATTTTGCCATATATAGCTATAGTGAAAACTTAAAAAATCTTCTTCTCCGAAAGTGTTCAGACGATTTTCAAATAATTTTGTAGAAATGTTTATTGGGTGACCCTCTATCAGATTCCTTCAAGCCATGTTGATTGGTCGAAAAACATGGCCGCCAGTGGGCGGGGCTATTTTGCCTTATATGACCATAGTGAAAACTAAAAAAAATCTTCTTCTCCGAAAGTGTGGAGCAGATTTTCAAATACTTTTGTAGAAATGTTCCTTGGGTGACCCTCAATCAGATTCCTTCAAGCCATGTTGATTGGTAAAAAAACATGGCCGCCAGAGGGCGGGACTATTTTGCCTTATATGGCTAAAGAGAAAACTTATAAATCTTCTCCTCCGAAAGTGTCAAGTCGATTTTCAAATAATTTTGTAGAATTGTTCCTTGGGTGACCCTTTATTAGATTCCTTCAAGAAATGTTGATTGGTTGAAAAACATGGCCGCCAGGGGGCGGGGCTATTTTGTCTTATATAGCTATAGTGAAAACTTAAAAAATCTTCTTCTCCGAAAGTGTTCAGCCGATTTTCAAATAATATTGTAGAAATGTTCATTGGGTGACCCTCTTTCAGATTCCTTCAAGCCATGTTGATTGGCCGAAAACATGGCCGTCAGAGGGCGGTGCTATTTTGCCTTACATGACCATAGTGAAAACTTTAAAAATCTTCTGCTCCGAAAGTGTTGAGCAGATTTTCAAATAATTTTGTAGAAATTTTCATTGGGTGACACTATAAGATTCCTTCAAGCCATGTTGATTGGTAGAGGGCGGGGCTATTTTGCCTTATATGGCTAAACAGAAAACTTAAAAAATCTTCTCCTCCGAAAGTGTCTGGCTGATATTCAAATAATTTTGTAGAAATGTTCCTAGGCTGACGACCCTCTATCAGATTCCTTCAAGCCATGTTGATTGGTTGAACAATATGGCCGCCAGGGGGGTGGGGTTATTTTGCCTTATATGGCTATAGTGAAACTTAAAATATCCTCTCCTCCGAAAGTGTCAAGCCGATTTTCAAATAATTTTGCAGAAACATTCCTTGGGTGACACTCTACAAGATTCTTTTAAGCCATGTTGGTTGGTACAAACATGGCCACCAGGGAGCAGGGCTGTTTGGAGATTTGACTTTTGCCTTATGGCCGCGGAGCGATACTGGCCCTCTTGGGCCTCTTGTTTTTTTACAACATTGTATCAAAATTAGACCGTCAATTTAACATATAATACAGTCATTTCGTCGGATATTTTCAAAGCAAGCATCGACCGCCTCGATGTAGTAGTGGTACAGCGTCTGCCTCGGGTTTGTGAGGTCAAGGATTCGATCCCCGGCCGGGTCATACCAACAACTCTTAAATAATGTAGTAATGTCTTTCCATACTTGGCGCCATAGAGTACGGGGTTAGCATTACGACTGACTGGCTGGTGTCAGATTAAATGGACCAGTAATAATAGTAACTTACCGAGAATTCGCCGTGATACAAACACAGCGTAAATCACCATACAGACAAACTAACAATCAGACGTTTTCAAAGTAATAGCCTTCTTTTAAACGGTTAATTACTTGATTCTTCCAACGATACAGATACAGAACCATTGAGTTCTGCAATGGGCACTTGACTCTCAGCTGTACGCATGGTATTTTTACTTATACAACATGAAACACGTCTGACGATTAGCGGTCTTCATGAATCTGCGCACAGATGGAAGTGAAGACGGATCTTTACATGCACATAGTCAGTCATACAAGAGCCTTCACTGATGTTTGTAGTAAAGCACTAGTGTTTTAATCTCTGACGAAATATTGGAAATGTAGCCCCACGTAAAGATGCATATCCCCCATTATTTGATGCCAAAGCAGAGATGCAATAATACCTTTATTGTCGGACTCGGCTCAGAAACGATTACGAGGATATCGAGGGCTTGGTGTGAAACAGTTATAACTAAATTCAGTATTTTTTTACCAAGTTTAGTCACCTGGCCATATAGCATTTATAAGCGTTAAATCATTTTTAGCTCACCTGTGCACGAAGTGCTCAAGGTGAGTTATTGTGATCGCCCTATGTCCGGCGTCCGTTGTCCGTCGTCCGTTGTCCGTCGTCCGTCGTCCGTCCGTCCGTCGTCCGTCGTCCGTCGTCCGTCAACATTTTCTCCTCTGTAACCGGTGGGTCAACAGGGATGAAACTTCACAGAAAGCATCCTCTCAATGTCCTCACCAGAATTCCTTAACATTTTCGGGATCCATGCAGAATTCTGGTTTCCATGGCAACGAAATGAAAAAACTTCAAAATTCTTAAAAAATCTTCTCCTCCGAAAGTGTCAGGCCGATTTTCAAATAATTTTGTAGAAATGTTCCTCGGGTGACCCTCTATCAGATTCCTTCAAGCCATGTTGATTGGTCGAAAAACATGGCCGCCAGGGGGGGCGGGGCTATTTTTCCTTATATGGCTATAGTGCAAACTTAAAAAATCTTCTCCTCCGAAAGTGTCAGGCCGATTTTCAAATAATTTTGTAGAAATGTTCCTCGGGTGACCCTCTATTAGATTCCTTCAAGCCATGTTGATTGGTCGAAAAACATGGCCGCCAGGGGGGGCGGAGCTATTTTTCCTTATATGGCTATAGTGCAAACTTAAAAAATCTTCTTCTCCAAAAGTGTCAGGCCGATTTTCAAATAAATTTGTAGAAATGTTCCTTGGGTGACCCTCTATCAGATTCCTTAAAGCCATGTTCATTGGTCGAAAATCATAGCCGCCGGGGGGGGGGGGGGGGGGGGGGCGGGGCTTTTTTGCCTTATATAGCTATAGTGCAAACTTAAAAAATCTTCTCCTCCAAACGTGTCGGGCCGATTTTCAAATAATTTTGTAGAAATGTTCCTTGGATGACCCTCTATGAGATTCCTTCAAGCCATGTTGATTGGTCAAAAAACATGGCCGCCAGGGGGCGAGGCTATTTTGCCTTTTATTGCTATAGTGAAAACTTAAAAAATCTTCTCCTTCAAAAGTGTCAGGCCGATTTTCAAATAATTTTGTAGCAATGTTCCTAGGGTGACCCTCTATCAGATTCCTTTAAAGCCAAGTTGATTGGTTGGAAACTATGCCCGCCAGATGGCGGGGCTTATATAGCTAAAGTGAAAACAAAAAAAAATCAGGTGAGCGATTCCAGGGCCATCATGGCCCTCTTGTTCTTGGTAAACAATCGACATTTAGGTGCCGTTGCTCGTTTTGAGCAATGGCACCTAAATTTGCATTGTTAACAAAGGGGTCGAAATTGCCCCTAAACTAGGGTTTTCAAAATAGGGGTTTAGTTACAACCGTTTCACGCCAAGCCCTCGACATGTTGTATTACAAACTCAACATAATGGTGGTGCGAATCAATTTGATTTCTGTGTTGTAACATCTTAAAGGTGCTGTTTGACGAGAACAAGATTCAAGATATTTATTTCGCAATTTAAGCCACCGGCCCATAATACGGGTAAACAAATCGACGGCGAAGCCGGCGATATTTCCCGTCAATAGGTAATGTGTATGAACTTTGCACAAAAATGCTATGTATACCGTCTTTCCTAAAATTGTGTCCAGAGCGAACTTTTCGATGCAGTGATATGCAGTCACGATACTCGTACGTTTTCATTGCATGAAAAGAAAATATCGAAACAAAAAAAACTTCTAGAGGAAATAATTAAATATGATAATAGGAACAAGCACAAGTTATTTTATGTGTGATAATTTGCGTGTAATAACACTCGTCGTCTATTTCTAAAACGAGTTCAAATAAAAACTTGTAAGGGTTTTTTGACTTTCCGGAAGTTATAAATCCAATTTTCTGTAATATGACGTCATAATGTGACGTCATTCTATTAGTGGTGCAGAGGTAGAGCGTCGGCCTCTTGTATCAAAGGTCCCTGGTTCGAGTCCCGTGATGAGCGGGTCCTGACTTGTTTTTGTTTTTGTTCTGGTATTTTGATTTGTTAAATTATTGTATTTTGGTTCGAAACATTGTGTGTATGTTTATAATCAATAAATATGTTCTATGTTCTATGTTCCTGACTTTGGGATTTAAGTCTCTAGGAAGCAGACATCGAGCGTGATTAATATAAGCTGAAAGCTTGTTTCACAATCGATGTAATATAAATAAGTTTAAACTAAATGAACCAAAAGGAAAACGACAGAAAGTATAGGAAACGTTAGTTTGACTTGTCACAAATGTAGTTCCGTAAATTATGGAATCGTTTTATTTGAAGTACTTTATGAAGGGCAAGTTGATTATTTGTTGTACCTGTCATCATAATTTCATGGATGTAAAATCTTGGCTATATTTTAAAGTTAAATATAAGCTTAACCTGATGATGATTTTTTTATTTTCTTTGCTTAGGTCGGTAGGACTCGTAATTGACGTAAATAACTGATCGTGCTGCAAGCAAGGGGCTAACTGCAGTTCGCGGGGAATTATTCACCGATCACAACATATAATAAATGTTTACCCGACATAGGTAGCACCTATAATCATATTACAACATAATTGATATGTATATAGGCCTATACAACAGCAGTGATAGTTCGTGTGTATTGTGCAGGCATTTAACCCTTTCCCATATTAAACAAATCTGTAGCAGACGTCTTTTGGAATATGGACAAAATATAGAAAATACCTATACATGAGGGTTTACTTACTGAACAAATTTGAGCAATTTCTTTTTTTGTTAACATGTTTTCAAAAATCCTTCTGCTGCAGAGACGTCAGAAAGCATCTATAATACGGGTAAACAAATCGACGGCGAATCCGGCGATGTTTCCCGTCAATAGGTAATGTGTATGAACTTTGCAAAAAATTGCTATACCGTCTTTCCTAAAATTGTGTCCAGAGCGAACTTTTCGATGCAGTGATATGCAGTCACGATACTCGTACGTTTTCATTGGATGAAAAGAAAATATCGAAACAAAAAAAACTTCTAGAGGAAATAATTAAATATGATAATACGTACACGATAAAGGAACAAGCACAAGTTATTTTATGTGTGATAATTTGCGTGTAATAACACTCGTCGTCTATTTCTAAAACGAGTTCAAATAAAAACTTGTAAGGGTTTTTTGACTTTCCGGAAGTTATAAATCCAATTTTCTGTAATATGACGTCATAATGTGACGTCATTCTATTAGTGGAGCAGAGGTAGAGCGTCGGCCTCTTGTATCAAAGGTCCCTGGTTCGAGTCCCGTGATGAGCGGGTCCTGACTTTTTTGTTTTTTTTTGTTTTTGTTTTTGTTCTGGTATTTTGATTTGTTAATTCATTGTATTTGGTTCGAAACATTGTATGTATGTTTATAATCAATAAATATGTTCTATGTCCTATGTTCCTGACTTTGGGATTTTTAAAAGTCTCCAGGAAGCAGACATCGAGCGTGATTAATATAAGCTGAAAGCTTGTTTCACAATCGATGTAATATAAATAAGTTTAAACTAAATGAACCAAAAGGAAAACGACAGAAAGTATAGGAAACGTTAGTTTGACTTGTCACAAATGTAGTTCCGTAAATTATGGAATCGTTTTATTTGAAGTACTTTATGAAGGGCAAGTTGATTATTTGTTGTACCTGTCATCATAATTTCATGGATGTAAAATCTTGGCTATATTTTAAAGTTAAATATAAGCTTAACCTGATGATGATTTTTATTTTCTTTGCTTAGGTCGGTAGGACTCGTAATTGACGTAAATAACTGATCGTGCTGCAAGCAAGGGGCTAACTGCAGTTCGCGGGGAATTATTCACCGATCACAACATATAATAAATGTTTACCCGACATAGGTAGCACCTATAATCATATTAGGGAGAGAGTTAAACAGAATTGGAGAAGAAGTGAGTAGGCCTACGTTGAATGCAGTAACGTATGAAATCTCCCGTTGGGGCCAGAGTAAAAGTCGCCCATTCGACAAAGGACAACGTACGTGATAATTGAATTACATTGTCGCGTGTCCAGAAAATATATAGCCTAGGGAATACGATTATACCATGTAGCTATAACTTTGAAGACGGAATAAGAAAAACCTATAAATTTCTATATTATTAATAAAGAAATAACATAATTTACACATACACTATAATTTATGATTGGCGTGTGAAGAGCGCCCAACTACCGTTTAAATGACGTAAAATCATATTTCAATGACGTAAAATCATATTTCAGTGACGTAAAATCACATTTCAATGACGTAAAATCATATTTCAGTGACGTACACTTACCATATTTGGTAATGTATTTGACCTAATCAAATACGGACTTTTAATCTTTGGGTATGATCTGACAGGGGATCGACCTCTCTCGTTCCCGAGGTAGATTCCCCAACTGCTATATCAATTAATCGGTGTTTAGAAGTTGCCCACTTTTACATTATTGGCATGAAGTTTCCATAGATAGGAAATAACAATACGATAGGCCTCCGGAGTGTCTCGCGATACACATCTGCGTAATGTATCGACCAGATCAGCCTGCGCTGTCCACGCAGACTGATCTGGCCGACACATTCCGTCTTAGGGGGATAGATGTATAGAGTAGTTATTCCTGAAACAGAAAAATCCACAGGAGGCGAAAAGTGTCTATCCGGGTAGGGGTAGTATAGGGGGCGGTTTAGGTGTAAACAAAGATGACGTAATCGGCGGCCATTTTGTTGACCTAGTTACTATTTATAGTATCTCATTTGCATATAAGGATTGACACGAGTGAGGACGCCATTTTGTAGTTATACAATGACTGCGAATGTCCATTTTTGAAAGTTCTATATTTAGAATGACATCATGGGTCTATATTTAGAAAGCTTTAACAATGGAGCAAGTGTTTCAGTAGCACCCTTCGGGCGAGACCACCAACGATTTGTCTCTAGCCTTCTACCAATAGATTCTAGCGGGTATGTTGTTGGAACCCTCGAAAATAATGGCGGGGAAATTCGACCTAACCTTTGCTACATTGTTTCGGGAAACCTGACACGAGACATCCATACGACACGATATATCCCTTTAATATGTCGTATAGTCGAGCCGAAGCACGCAGTCAAACATGTATGGTAAAGCAATAAATTTAACGTCTTACCTCGAGAACGTCCAGAGTTCAAATGACAGAGATCTCGATCTATTTTTAGACTCGGTATTTCACCATATTTTTATAAATAGATTATGTGTCATGTTCTATAAATAGATTATATGTCATTTACTATAAATAGATATTTCTAATAGTTCTATATTTAGAATGACATCATGGGTCTATATTTAGAGAGTGTTGGAGCTGGCGGAGAAATTCGACCTACCCTTTGCTACATTGTTTCGGGAAACTGAAACATCCATACGACACGATATATCCCTTTAGTATAGTCGGCACATAGTCAAACATGTATGGCAATAAATGTAACGTCTTACCTCTAGAGCGTCCAGAGTTCAAATGACAGAGGTCCCGATCTATTTTTAGTTTCGATATTTCACAACCACTATCGAATATTTCATCAGACCAGGTGTACCAACAATAGAGCATTGAAATGACAAAGTTAATCTCATTTAAAGGCGCCATACTGTGTGCGTCTGAACACCTGCAACGAACGTGTTAACACTTGTCTGAGAATAACACTTTACAGTGCGGTTTCAAAACCTGAATATTGACAGAGTTTCGAACTCATAACCCTCATCGTATTGCTCTCAGGTGTGTTAGCATTGACCCATTATCAGAGTCATCAGATTGTGTTCATTTGGTGACGGAAGTACCGACAAAGACCTTTTGAAATGCTAAACACGATATATCCCTTTTGTATGTCATATAGTCGAGTCGAAAGCACGCAGTCAAACATGTATGCAATAAATTTAACGTCTTACCTCTAGAACGTCCAGATCTCAAATGACCGATGCGCATGTCCCAATCTATTTTTAGATTCGATATTTCACCATCGCTATCGGATATTTCATCAGAAACTCAACAGGTGTGAGAACAATATAGCATTGAAATGCCAAAGAAAACGTGGACAATGGATGAATAGACTGCTTTAAACCAAAAGGCGCCACAGTGTCTGAAGAACACCTGCACGTTAACACTTGCCTGAGAATAACCCTTTACACTGCTGTTCAAAAGTTTATCCTTCATGATGAAAGTTATTATTATGTTTGAATTTGCACTTGAAAAGTGTCAGTGAAGTTATACACGACTTTACCAAATTGATCATATTTCAAATATAGCGGGAAAAGGAGCCCATTAAAAGCGTCAAATCAGTTTTTACTAATTCATTTCACTATTTACGCTTTAACTTTTTCTCTTTATGCTACCAAATGATAGAGGTCACCAAAAGCTTTCATTTAAACCCGGGGTTGTCGCTATAATTGTTTACCGTTTTCGAATATGTAATATGAGAGATTTTTAAACCCCCAAAATGAACTTGCCCCGATCCTCAAGTTTGATATACCATTGGAAAGATCTCGTTGCGCCCTTTTCATATATGAAAAAATTATGGTCCTACGAATATTAGTTCTCTAGTTATCGTCGTTTTAAATATGTGTTTGTTTCAAAGTGCGTCAAAAGGTTTCTTAATGCGTAAATGCCGATAACTCCTTTATTTCTTGTCCGAATGTAGTCGTGTTTGGACTCGTTGAAAAGGGTTTCGTAAACTCTATCGATTGAGGAGGTCAAACCGGAAGTATGGTCTGTCTGTAAACCGGAAGTGTCGTCATTATATTTTACAATGGTCATATCTTCCTTAGTTCTGAACCGATGTTTACAATTGGTATATCATTCGAAAGCTCTCATCGAGATATGAGTATATTCGAAGTTGAAAGATATCCGATCAATGTTTTCATGACATTGTACTTTAAATAAGCAGCGCAAGGGGTAAATGAAAAATAAAGACATGAATACAATTTCTACAATTTTATTATATAATCAAGTATTGTAGTTCGCATAATCAAAATAACTAACACTATTTATTGAACACAGTATTCACAAATCACGATTCATTAAGGGATAAAAATGATTGTCAATTCGTCTCATATTCCATCCATGACGTCTATGAATAACTGTCAACCGTTACGTTATGTTGTAAACGTGGTTAATTTAGGGCTCCCCCGGCATTTTCTTTCCGATAATTTAGTCACGTAGTCCCGGTGGTCCGTGTATTCGATACCCCTTTTTCGCATTGTCAATCATGGTATGTTGTCTTTTACTGGATACCTCTGATTTGGCTAGTTCAACAGCTTGAGCCACGGGTGTCACAAAGTTAATGGTGGGTTCTTTCATCGTCCCACCCATCTGAATTTTTTCCACGACGTATTGTCCTTTATGATTAGGTTTCAACTCCCCTTCGGCCATCCGTTGAAAATGTCGTGTCCACATTTCTACTCTATCCATCGTTGACGTAAGTGAAGTACACAGCGAGTGATAGTTTTATCTTTGGCTATTAGCTGTAACTTTCCTCCCCTTATAGCATGTCTTCACCATCACTGTCGTCGCTACCACCATAGCTAACGTCGTCGTTCTCAGACTTCACTATACCTTCTATTAAATAACTGTGTTTCTTAATGGCCGACTGTATGGCCTGTTCTAGTATCATTCCCTCGGACACGAGTTCGTGTACATCTTCCATGACACGTTGGTGAATGACTCCGTGTTCTAATTGGAATGTGTGGAGAAGCAGTTGGCTATACATACGTAAGACATGTGTTGTATCTTCCGCTACTATTTTTGAGTCTGCCTTTTTCTTGGCCTCGTCATTGGACATTCCATCTCGCTCATACTTATCCACTTTTTTTCGCCAAGATTTTGCATTATTGTTCGAAGCTTTACGGTACATGACTTCAAACACTTTGTGTTCTTCGCTGTCTTTATCTTTTACATCTTCTTCGCTCTGGTCATAGGATATCCATCGTTTTAATGGAGGCGTTTCCGAGTGATCCTCCATGGCAGAACTCTTATTACACCATCGTTTGACATGATTTTGTAAAGAATGAACGTCACCAAACACGATACCACAATCGTCGCAAACGGGCATGTCTAGACTGTTATCAGACTCGAGGCTGGAATCACTCTTTATGTACTCCACAGGGGTGTCCCTTATAGTTTTCTTAACTGAATATCCTCGCTGATCATACGCTGGAGTATCACTTATATACTTGTGTTCAGCTACTGATACATTCTGTTCAAAAATGTTTGGTCTAAGTCGCATGTATTCGGGTGTAGAGGCTTGAAGATTAATAACGAGATGTCCATATGGCTTTTCTGTGGCGTTTCGATATACATTCATGAAACTGTGACTACTGGTAGGGTAGATCCGTTGTGCCAGTACAGAAATTTGATGTCTATCAACTGGGTTGTTAAACACAATTAAATATTTTGTATTAAGGCTGATATCTCGGCACGCTTTTCCTTGAGGAAAAACGTTCTGTGTCAGGAAAATGACCGTCAAGTTTCTATGATGAGATCCTTTAGTAAAAAGATTAGCCACTCTTTCATCCTTCTTCGCCTCTCCCATCAAATCATCTAATATGATGCAGTTCCGCACGTTTACGTCTAGATACATATCTTGTTCAAGACAGTCTGGAATACCCCTCACAAATTCAACGTTAGACAATTCTGTCTTGATTTCGTCGTATAATGGTTGATTTTGACTATAACACCAGATGATCCTCTGAGGTGGTGGTTGGATTGTATCTTGGCACAATATCATCTTAGTCAATACCGATTTACCACTTCCACTCGGCCCAGACAAAACGAGTGTACACGGATGTTTAAACTTAAATACGGGCGCTCCGGGCACTCCCAAATGCGCTCCGGGAGCTCCCAAATGCGCTCCGGGAGCTCCTAAATGCGCTCCGGGCGCTCCCAAATGCGCTCCGGGCGCTCCCAGATGCGCTCCGGGAGCTCCCAGATGCGCTCCGGGCGCTCCCAAATGCGCTCCGGGCGCTCCTAAATGCGCTCCGGGAGCTCTCAAATGCGCTCCGGGCGCTCCCTCATATTGTTGTACTCCTGGTGATATATTCCAGTATCTTTGGTCTGTATGTGAAGATGGTTCTTCAAAGTGTTTGTTTCTCTCATGTCTCATTAGATTGTATCTACTACAGAACGTCTGATCACACCTTGTACAGAAAATTGTACTCATCTTTTCAAAGTCGTGTGTTGCAGTTTATTGTGAATATCTTCCCCTTATAAACTTACAGAGCGCTCGGAGCGCTCCGGGAGACCGGGCTCCCGGAGCGCATTTGGGAGCGCCTGTAAGTTTATAAGGGGAAGATATCCACAATAAACTGCAACACACGACTTTGAAAAGATGAGTACAACAATATGAGGGAGCGCCCGGAGCGCATTTGAGAGCTCCCGGAGCGCATTTGGGAGCGCCCGGAGCGCATTTGGGAGCGCCCGGAGCGCATCTGGGAGCTCCCGGAGCGCATCTGGGAGCGCCCGGAGCGCATTTGGGAGCGCCTGGAGCGCCCGTATTTAAGTTTAAACATCCGTGTACACTCGTTTTGTCTGGGCCGAGTGGAAGTGGTAAATCGGTATTGACTAAGATGATATTGTGCCAAGATACAATCCAACCACCACCTCAGAGGATCATCTGGTGTTATAGTCAAAATCAACCATTATACGACGAAATCAAGACAGAATTGTCTAACGTTGAATTTGTGAGGGGTATTCCAGACTGTCTTGAACAAGATATGTATCTAGACAAGGAAAAGCGTGCCGAGATATCAGCCTTAATACAAAATATTTAATTGTGTTTAACAACCCAGTTGATAGACATCAAATTTCTGTACTGGCACGACGGATCTACCCTACCAGTAGTCACAGTTTCATGAATGTATATCGAAACGCCACAGAAAAGCCATATGGACATCTCGTTATTGATCTTCAAGCCTCTACACCCGAATACATGCGACTTAGACCAAACATTTTTGAACAGAATGTATCAGTAGCTGAACACAAGTATATAAGTGATACTCCAGCGTATGATCAGCGAGGATATTCAGTTAAGAAAACTATAAGGGACACCCCTGTGGAGTACATAAAGAGTGATTCCAGCCTCGAGTCTGATAACAGTCTAGACATGCCCGTTTGCGACGATTGTGGTATCGTGTTTGGTGACGTTCATTCTTTACAAAATCATGTCAAACGATGGTGTAATAAGCGTTCTGCCACGGAGGATCACTCGGAAACGCCTCCATTAAAACGGTGGATATCCTATGACCAGAGCGAAGAAGATGTAAAAGATAAAGACAGCGAAGAACACAAAGTGTTTGAAGTCATGTACCGTAAAGCTTCGAACAATAATGAAAAATCTTGGCGAAAAAAAGTGGAAAAGTATGAGCGAGATGGAATGTCCAATGACAAGGCCAAGAAAAAGGCAGACTCAAAAATAGTAGCGGAAGATACAACACATGTCTTACGTATGTATAGCCAACTGCTTCTCCACACATTCCAATTAGAACACGGAGTCATTCACCAACGTGTCATGGAAGATGTACACGAATTCGTGTCCGAGGGAATGATACTAGAACAGGCCATACAGTCGGCCATTAAGAAACACAGTTATTTAATAGAAGGTATAGTGAAGTCTGAGAACGACGACGTTAGCTATGGTGGTAGCGACGACAGTGATGGTGAAGACATGCTATAAGGGGAGGAAAGTTACAGCTAATAGCCAAAGATAAAACTATCACTCGCTGTGTACTTCACTTACGTCAACGATGGATAGAGTAGAAATGTGGACACGACATTTTCAACGGATGGCCGAAGGGGAGTTGAAACCTAATCATAAAGGACAATACGTCGTGGAAAAAATTCAGATGGGTGGGACGATGAAAGAACCCACCATTAACTTTGTGACACCCGTGGCTCAAGCTGTTGAACTAGCCAAATCAGAGGTATCCAGTAAAAGACAACATACCATGATTGACAATGCGAAAAAGGGGTATCGAATACACGGACCACCGGGACTACGTGACTAAATTATCGGAAAGAAAATGCCGGGGGAGCCCTAAATTAACCACGTTTACAACATAACGTAACGGTTGACAGTTATTCATAGACGTCATGGATGGAATATGAGACGAATTGACAATCATTTTTATCCCTTAATGAATCGTGATTTGTGAATACTGTGTTCAATAAATAGTGTTAGTTATTTTGATTATGCGAACTACAATACTTGATTATATAATAAAATTGTAGAAATTGTATTCATGTCTTTATTTTTCATTTACCCCTTGCGCTGCTTATTTAAAGTACAATGTCATGAAAACATTGATCGGATATCTTTCAACTTCGAATATACTCATATCTCGATGAGAGCTTTCGAATGATATACCAATTGTAAACATCGGTTCAGAACTAAGGAAGATATGACCATTGTAAAATATAATGACGACACTTCCGGTTTACAGACAGACCATACTTCCGGTTTGACCTCCTCAATCGATAGAGTTTACGAAACCCTTTTCAACGAGTCCAAACACGACTACATTCGGACAAGAAATAAAGGAGTTATCGGCATTTACGCATTAAGAAACCTTTTGACGCACTTTGAAACAAACACATATTTAAAACGACGATAACTAGAGAACTAATATTCGTAGGACCATAATTTTTTCATATATGAAAAGGGCGCAACGAGATCTTTCCAATGGTATATCAAACTTGAGGATCGGGGCAAGTTCATTTTGGGGGTTTAAAAATCTCTCATATTACATATTCGAAAACGGTAAACAATTATAGCGACAACCCCGGGTTTAAATGAAAGCTTTTGGTGACCTCTATCATTTGGTAGCATAAAGAGAAAAAGTTAAAGCGTAAATAGTGAAATGAATTAGTAAAAACTGATTTGACGCTTTTAATGGGCTCCTTTTCCCGCTATATTTGAAATATGATCAATTTGGTAAAGTCGTGTATAACTTCACTGACACTTTTCAAGTGCAAATTCAAACATAATAATAACTTTCATCATGAAGGATAAACTTTTGAACAGCAGTGTAAAGGGTTATTCTCAGGCAAGTGTTAACGTGCAGGTGTTCTTCAGACACTGTGGCGCCTTTTGGTTTAAAGCAGTCTATTCATCCATTGTCCACGTTTTCTTTGGCATTTCAATGCTATATTGTTCTCACACCTGTTGAGTTTCTGATGAAATATCCGATAGCGATGGTGAAATATCGAATCTAAAAATAGATTGGGACATGCGCATCGGTCATTTGAGATCTGGACGTTCTAGAGGTAAGACGTTAAATTTATTGCTTTACCATACATGTTTGACTGCGTGCTTCGACTCGACTATATGACATACAAAAGGGATATATCGTGTTTAGCATTTCAAAAGGTCTTTGTCGGTACTTCCGTCACCAAATGAACACAATCTGATGACTCTGATAATGGGTCAATGCTAACACACCTGAGAGCAATACGATGAGGGTTATGAGTTCGAAACTCTGTCAATATTCAGGTTTTGAAACCGCACTGTAAAGTGTTATTCTCAGACAAGTGTTAACACGTTCGTTGCAGGTGTTCAGACGCAGACAGTATGGCGCCTTTAAATGAGATTAACTTTGTCATTTCAATGCTCTATTGTTGGTACACCTGGTCTGATGAAATATTCGATAGTGGTTGTGAAATATCGAAACTAAAAATAGATCGGGACCTCTGTCATTTGAACTCTGGACGCTCTAGAGGTAAGACGTTACATTTATTGCCATACATGTTTGACTATGTGCCGACTATACTAAAGGGATATATCGTGTCGTATGGATGTTTCAGTTTCCCGAAACAATGTAGCAAAGGGTAGGTCGAATTTCTCCGCCAGCTCCAACACTTTCTAAATATAGACCCATGATGTCATTCTAAATATAGAACTATTAGAAATATCTATTTATAGTAAATGACATATAATCTATTTATAGAACATTACATATAATCTATTTATAAAAATATGGTGAAATACCGAGTCTAAAAATAGATCGGGATCTCTGTCATTTGAACTCTGGACGTTCTCGAGGTAAGACGTTAAATTTATTGCTTTACCATACATGTTTGACTGCGTGCTTCGGCTCGACTTTACGACATATTAAAGGGATATATCGTGTCGTATGGATGTCTCGTGTCAGGTTTCCCGAAACAATGTAGCAAAGGTTAGGTCGAATTTCCCCGCCATTATTTTCGAGGGTTCCAACAACATACCCGCTAGAATCTATTGGTAGAAGGCTAGAGACAAATCGTTGGTGGTCTCGCCCGAAGGGTGCTACTGAAACACTTGCTCCATTGTTAAAGCTTTCTAAATATAGACCCATGATGTCATTCTAAATATAGAACTTTCAAAAATGGACATGCGCAGTCATTGTATAACTACAAAATGGCGTCCTCACTCGTGTCAATCCTTATATGCAAATGAGATACTATAAATAGTAACTAGGTCAACAAAATGGCCGCCGATTACGTCATCTTTGTTTACACCTAAACCGCCCCCTATACTACTGGTAGGCCTGTGTATCATGCTTAGGCTGATCCGGGTCGATACTTTACGCAGAGTCCACAATGTTGGGGGGGGGGGGGGTCTTATTTCAACTGGGTACAGTGAAGACCCGGACAAGCATGTGCATACGGATATCTAAACACGGTCTTCACAATGTCCGATTATAAATATTTTATTGAGACCTAAATATTTCGTCTGAAAAAAAAAAAAAAATCACTAAAATTGTAACTCAATCAAAAAACACTGAATTTGTAACTCAACCATATTTAAGCCAATGTAACTTTAAATGATATCAAAGTATAAAGTCAATAAGAACCCAAATCGCCAAAATCGATGGCTCAGCGGGAAACATGTGTAACTATATGTATTTAGTAGAAGTAGTAACAACTGTTTCGCACTAAACCATCTAGATGCGAATCATTTATTACTTGTTTATGTTCTCTTCGAATTTAGAGCCATAACAGCTACGGCAGGCGAAATGCGATCGTATTCGCGGAAACTTCGAAACAGTGAAGACTCAGAGGTAAATGTTTGCATAAGCACAGTCTCATCCGAGTTTTTCTTGCCTGCCTCCGCTAAAAGGTGTAACTGAACTAGAAAAAAAAAACCGTTAGTGTTACTTAAATGGCACTTAACCCTTTTCTGCGTACAACAAACCTGCAGTAGACGATTTTGAAAATATGAAGGCAAAATTATGGCAATCTTCTTTAAGGGAAAGTTTTATTAAAGAGTTTAAAACTTTGTGGCAAACGGAAAAATTGCTCATTATGAACAATTTCTCATTTTGGCCCAATGTGTTAACAATTTGTCTGCCACTTCAGCGTTAAAATGAATTAAATGTGGGAAAAGGGTTATATGATATGCCAATACAGGGAGAGGGATGCATTAAGACACATTTTGTTCTGCCATAGAATACTGACACATTTAAAACAGACGTTTTAAATATTTTATGGAATTGAAATTCTTGACTGTTTTTGTAGTTAAAATATAGTGCTTTTATTACCTCGTTTTTACTATAAACACTTTTCAACATAGAGATGCTATTTAACAGCCCCGTCAGTCAAAAACGGCTTTTGATGCATTGCGAACACGTTGCAAGTTTATTGTAACGACAGATTATCATCACCAATCATGTAGGTTATAGCTAGATGTACCTTGAAACCAATCCGACTCCTGGATGAAGCATCGGCATTCGAACGGGAGAGCAGGGTTCGAATCCCGGTTGGGTCATACCAACGCCTTTAAGAATGGAAGTAATGCCTCCCCTCAGAGCAATAAAAACAACTTTTATGCACTCAGTTTCTGGTCGGCAAATGGCATTAATGTCGAGTGATAGGGTGAACAACGCCAACAAACAACAACATCCCCTCAGGGCGAGGGTAAACACAATCAAAATCCGTCCCCTCTTGGAGCTCAATGTTGCGGGGATAGCATATGTGTCAGCATAAAATGAATCTCGGACTGTATTGTTTAATTACCAAGGAAACGCCGTGTTTTTTTTCTGAAATAGGGCCTACTGTTCAAAATGACGTCAAAATACTATTCAACCAAACCTCTTCGACAATGCTCCTGAAAAGGAGGCGCCGTGTTGACTGTTAAAGTCCGCACACCTTGATCACGATTACGAATCGGTGAAGTATTCGTAAAATAGATACAGTTACAATGTATGTCTTTAAATCAAAGCGTCGAAGGCATTGTAGTTTACGACCCCCTAAACCCAATGGACTGATGGCTTAAGTCGTTACAGACTGAGCTATCGCGGCTCGGCAGGTGAGATTTTACTGTTGAAAACGAATAAACGTGGACTCTTCCGTGAAAAAGACACTTTCCATGCCTCCTTGATAATCGTCTGAAAGCCTATGCCGACACCGAAGTCATGCAGCACATTCCTCGTGTAGACGAATACAGTTGTTTCGTTTGGATATCTGCCAGTGTCTCTCAAACATCGAAAAACACTTTCTGTGATGGAAGTAGCCACCCCCAAATGCTTAGCAATATGTCAATACGTGCATTTGGTCCTGCTTTATAATTTTAAATCATTGTGGTAAAAGGATAATATTTTCATAATGAACAAGTTCTCATTTTCCCAAAGTGTTTCATTATGTTCTAAAAAGTATAACATTGTATATCTGGATATGTTATTTCTTTTGTAGATTACTTTCAAAATAGCGGACTAGGGAAAGGTTACAATACAGCTACTGCTTCTAAATGCGTTCAATTGTTTTTTGTTTTTGTGTGTGTGCTTTCTTTTGCGGAATACATGTCTGCTCAATTGATTTAGATAAAAGCGTATAACATAGTGTTAATTTATTTCAGTTCTATTTATAGGATTCTCGTGATCATGTGACTTATCGATTTGGCTTTCTCAGTCATCATGGAAAGATAATTTTAACAAGTTAAGGGTTGTGGTGTTTAACTTCTTTTTTCCCTTACATTTAATCCGTGCGCAAATGTCTCATTTTATGTTCGTGATGGCACCTGTACTCGGATGCGAACAGTCAAAATATAAAATCGAATTCCGAGTACAGAAACCGGGACTAGGTTCGGTATATTTCGATATCAACATGAATATTTAACCCATTCCAGTATTTCTTATAGTCCGTTTTGTACATTGCGGATGTTTCATTAACCGTCATCACCCGATTGCGCGGCGCTCAATATAGGGATCTCAACTGACTTGCTGTCATCAGAATGTTGGCAGAGCTGGGATTCGAACTCTCAATCCCTGGATTGATAGATATTCGGAATGAAATACATTGTTTTTGAGCAACTTCTTCCTTTCCTTCTATGTTTTATACAGTAGTATTCGCAAGGGAAAGGGAAGTGAGATGTGATTATATCAAGGAACATATTAACTACTATAAAACAGGCTATGTTTACCATAGTGGTATCCGCCAGGGAAGTGAAATGTGATTCAAGGAAAATATTTACTTCTGTAAAATAAGATATGAGCCGTTCCACGAGAAAACCAACTTTATAGACTCTGAGAAATGTATCGACCCAGATCAGTCTGCGCAGTCCGCGAAGGCTATTTCGGGCCGACACATTCTGTCTCAGGGGGATAGAGGTATAGAGTAATTATTCCTGAAACTGAACATCCACAGGAGATGAAACGTGTATTTCCGGGTTAGCCTTTACGGCATGCTTAGGCTGATCCGGGTCGATACTTTAAGCAGAGTCGACAATGTTGATTTTCTCATGGAACGGCTCATGCATTATTTTCCTTCGCTAGATGATGTGCAGATGATCTCTATAACTTTGAAAAAACATTTTCTCAAATGAAATAATTATCACGGGTCATCAGTTGGGGGAAGAAATAATGAATAAAGGCAATACGACTTGCCGAAGAGACGAAACAAGAAACGCTATAAGAGGAAGACAGTAGTCCAGTGGTAGAGTGCTTCGTGAACCGAATGTTCCACCCGATTTCTGCGAAAGCAAGGTCAAAATGTATAAATTCGTCAGTTCAATTTTGACTTCGAATGGTGCTCATGATTAGACTCAAACTATGGGCAGTGAATACAATTCAGATTTTAAAAAGTTCCCATGTTCACGTGGGATGGTACCAAAAATCAAAGACAAATGGCATACACCAAATCAGAGTAGAATCCAAACGGAATAACGTCACATTTTAGGTCGACGTTCGTAAATGGCTCGGTAATTTCCGTAAGAGATCGTTATTGGTATCGGTATTGTTTCATTTGTTCTAAATATCCGTATCAGGGGGATAGAGGTATAGAGTAATGAAATCCACAGGAGGCGAAAAGTATCTGTCCGGGTAAGCCTACGCGGCATGCTTTAGGGTCGGGTTGATACCTTGCGCGACAGTGTTGGTTTTCTCGCGGGACGACTCATGCGTGCTATTTACACTTTGAGGGCTTGGCGTGAAACGGTTGTAACTTAAATTGGTATTTTTTTTACCAAGGTTAATCACCTCGCCATAAAGTCTTTATAAGCGTTAAATCATTTTACTTGGTAATCAATGGAAATTTAGGTGCCATTGCTCGTTCTGAGCAATGGCACCTACATTTGCATTGTTTACAAAGGGTTCCAAATTGTCCCTAAACCAGGGTTTTCAAAATAGGTTTGTAGTTACAACCGTTTCACGCCAAGTCATCGACTTCATCTTGGGACGGTTAATCTTGAAATCGTTGTGTTAGTTTAGTTATTTTACATCGGTTACGAAACAAGCTTTCAGCTTATATTGATCACGTTCAATGTGAGTAGTGTTCATCTTGCTTATCTAAATTGAAAACCTGGTGTAATAAGAATCATTAATAAACCCTTTCTCACATACATACCCTTTCCTAAGGTTCTGCCGAGCCCCGGTAGCTCAGTCGGTAGCGACGCAGGCTGTCAATTCAGGGGTTGTGAGTTCGAATCCCGGCTCGGCCAACTTTCTTTCCAAGGATTGACAAAAGTCAATGCGACCTGCGTCATTCGTATTCCACCAATGGGCTAAGTCTATGTGGAAAACAGCCAGTTGCTTGGGAAGATTGTTGTGTGGAGTACTGGTGTGAGAAAACCAGGAAATACATGAGCAGGTACACTGGCCGCCGTGATATAACTGAGAAATTGTTAAAAACGGTGTTAAACTCCAATAAAGCAAATAAATCCAATCGTAAGGTTCTGCAACAGACGATATTTGAACACTTGTTGGGAAAAGGAGATTTTGTTCTGAACGAGCAATATCTCATTTTACCACAAATCTTTCAATTTGTTTTAATGTGTTTTTTTTTATTCCATACATTTTCCTGTATTTTGGATAGATATCTTCAAACGCGTATGCTGCAGAATTGCAGTGTGTGGAAAGAGTTAACCCTTTCCCTCATACGATCATTCTGCAGCAGACGACTTAGAACATATTTTGTCAAAAAACAGAAAATCTCTATAATTAAATGGATAACCTATGACTAAAAGTGGAAAACATTGTGGCAAAAGGAGAAATTGCGCGTTTTGAGCAATTTCTTCTTTGGTCACTATGTTTTCAAAAAGCCGTCTGCTGCAGAGGCGTCAGAAAGCGTCTATATGAGGGAAAGGGTTAATTGAATATAAAGGAGGAAGGATTTAAAGTTGGGATTTTGGAATAAAATGTTTGATTTTTTTTTAAATTCAGAAGAATCAGGAAATGTCTTCACAAACATGTGTTGTGCTGCGATTTCTGAATTTAAGAATGTTACGTAACTACACGAAAAGTTCAACAAAGTTTAATTATCACTTAAAACAGATAAAGATATTGGCAGTCCAACAATATAAGATAAATGTAACACAAAGTAGCTAAGTCACTTGAACAGTTGTTAATAAATATGTCTCAGGAAGTCCCAAAGTATAAATCAAAGTCAAGGTACTCCTTGTAATGCTTGTTTTACAACTAGAATGTCAATTTATGCCAAATTGACTTCAGAGCATCAACTTCGGTTTTATTAACTGACCAATCAAATAACATCAATTAACTCAATATCAGTCATTTGATATACATTTAACAAGTAGGATAAGCCGTGCCAATCACCTCCTAAAACAGCTCAATTCGACGCATGGCATTGATAACGTCTATTGTTTCTATGTTAAACTCATCAAATCTAAATGTTTTAAATGCCATTGGAATATACTTTACCAAAGCTAATCACAAACGAATATGTGTACTTAATGTAGTAAATGATTATACGTTGAGAGTTATGGCTCCTTTTCATGTTGAGCTTAATCCGAATATCTGCATACTTATATATTCTGCTCATTTCAAACTTCTTTCAAAATATTTTTTTGTTAAACTGTATGTCTATTTTTTCCGTATGCACATGTATATTGTAAATGTTTTGACGATGAACCATATGCGTTCAAATCGATGAATACATTTCTGTTTTGTTCTGTTCTATTCTGTTAACTTTCCAGTCGAAATGTCTGAGAAAGGGGATATACTTAAAAGTAAGGTTGATTGAATAACAATAACATATAAAAACTTAACCAACATCAATTATCCTTTTGATGTTTCTTGACAAGCCGTTTTGACAGCAGTATGTAAACTTGTAAAATATTCCAATTCATCATTAACATTCAAATTATATATCATTAATAACTAAAGTCATAGTGAAATGCAAGAACTAAGAACTAAATTATTCAAATGTTACGGCATAACACATTTACTAGAGCCAATAAAATCTGTGTACTCCGAATATTTGTTTTCAGATTAAGCTCATGGATGTTAAAAACAGGAAACTTGTCAATATTACTGACGGGGAATCACGCGTTAAATCAAGAAGGGTGAGATAAAAATCGTGAATTCAGTGTTGAAGGATATAATTAGCTATTGACATCATTCGACGGATGTATCAAGACGCAAAAGGATTGATTTGTGATGATTAGATTACTCGACCAACATCATCGTAAATACCACTGCGACAGTTTGGATGGCATGGCGAAATCAGGGAGACACTAACATGTTTGTTCACAATATTAAAGGACATTACTCATAATTTTCACAAATATAAAAATGGAATGTAACACAGGGAGCCAGAATATTAGCCGCGTGAAGCAGGAAGAGAATATACGGTACAATAAAGATAATTATTTTGACAAGTGTCTTCATGGCGGTTATTAAATATTATAATAAGACGACACAGCTTATAGCATGAAACAGTATCATCAGATATTTATATCTTGCAACGAGTGCGCGAAGGATTAAAGAGGATTTACGAAAGTGAGCTTAACAAATAATACGTCAGGAATATACTACTAGTATAATACGATTTAAAGGAGTAAATACAAGTTCTTGGTTAACTTCAAAGGAACACGTGAAAAGGAGCTTACATGCGTGCAATATCGACAGATACTGCAACTGCATCCATTGTTCATGCGAAAATAGAAAGTACAATATCGAAGTGTCTACTAATACGATTTATTGGAGTTGATAAACGTACGGAATATCTATATATCGACGTCTTGTATAATTGAAAACACGCAGTGGGACGATGTATTCACACCTTCACTTGGACCTGAATCAGAACTGGACGTTACACGAACTCAGTCTTAAAAAGGCTGAGAAGCTTACCCCGTCGATTATATATCTCACAGTGTTGACGCTGTGTGGTACCTCGGGGAACGCTCTTGTTCTCCTAATATTTTACAGAAAATTCAATTCCTCAATACATCGATGCTTTATATTAACCCTGTCAGCTTTCGACTTCCTGGCCTGTTCGATTGGAACGCCGTGGTCTATAGCGGAAGCGTTTAATGTTTTTACATATACGGATGTGATTTCGTGTAAAATATTCCGGTTTAATCTGTATTATTTCTGTATTGCTTCCAGTCTGACGTTAGTATTAATAGCAGTGGAGCGACACAGAAAGATATGCAGTCCTTTAAAACAGCAATTGACGGTACCGATGGCAAAACGTGCTTTACTTGTTATTGCTGGTGTAATTTCTTCTGTATCAGCTAGTCCCGCGTTCGTGCTTTATGGAAACTCAACAATTCGCTTAGAATCTTTGAACATAACCGGAGCAAGATGTTTCATCACAGATGGCATGTACAAAACAATATGGCCGGCCGCTTTCAATGTTTATTTATTATTCTTGGCAACACTGTCGGCTGTGATCATGGCAACGTGTTACTTCCGGGTAGCAAGGCGTGTATCAGAACTGGGAACTGAAAACGTGCACAAGCGTACAATGAAGGCATCTGAGAAAGCTAACGCGTCCCGGTCCTCATTAGATGATATTGAACAATTGGATGTAGAAATTGACAGTAACAGTGAGTCCGTGTCCATCAGAATGACAAACGTACAGCATCAGATATCCAATCCGTCGTCTCGTGGCAGTCCTATGATGGCAAAAAAGACTTTGAGAATAACAAAGATGCTGATTACAGTAACAGTAGTGTTCATTATAAGTTGTTTGCCCCATCTACTGTTAATGTTATGGACAACTATAGCCGGCCTTAACGTCGAAAATGATTCAACATACCCTAAGGATAATATATACCAGATTTTGTTTTATTCCTTCATGATAAACAGTTTGATAAATCCTTTTATATACGGTATTATGGATTTAAAGTTTAGACGTGAAAGCAAGAGAATATTGTGCTGTAAATATTGTGAATGAAAGTCTTAATGTGGTAAAATAATTAAACTTTTCCCAAATAAAAGCGTTTTCAAAGACGAATTTAGAAACCAATTTTTCATGATGTTTTCAAATATTGTGCAAAGATAACTTCCATAGTTTGACCTAGATGTTTTCAAACTCGTCTCCTACAGATTCGATGTATTTGGGAAAGTGTTAAACGGGATTTGAATGTTTTGTTGAAAACCTCAAGTGTCGAATGATTTTGTTGTTGTGTTTTATAACGTATTAAGCTATTGTAAGAGGATTATTTGTGGATTTAGTGTGAATCTGAAATGACAAGGCTTTACGTACAAACTTAACAATTTATCGAATGCTTAGTTTACATGTTTTGTAAATATTTCCACTTACGCCAATGTATCTTTTATCTCTTGTAGTATATACACAAAGTACAATTAAAATGTTAATTAAACTTAACAACATTGTAATTATTATACTGGTCTGCTAAAAACTACACGTACATTGTAATTCAACGATCGATGTGGAATTTCTGCTTTTTCCAAAAAAAGAATCAAAGTTATCTGATGAAGAGGCATCAGAAAGAAACATCATATGGGAAAGGGTTAATCTTTCACGTTGCAATGACGACATATGCAACATCTAACCATCGACGACTTTTCAAGAATTATAGAAAAAGGATAAATTTCATGAATAGAAATTTATTCTTTTCAAATTAATTTTTACAACTGTATTAAAATTAGACTTTCAATTCAACATATAAGACAATAACTTCCTCGGAAAGCAAACGTCGAATGCCTCGATGGTGTAGTGGTACAGTGCTTAAATAAATCGAAAATATAATGATAATAAACAACTCAAATAATATCACTTTTGATATTAAAATACACGTGGGTGACTACAATTTCAAGGAAATCAACTGGGAAACAGAAACCACTTCAGTGGGACCAGAACATATATCAACTTTCTTTTTAGAATTAGTAAGAGATTCCTACCAACACCAACATATCAACCAACCTACTAGATTCAGAGATGACGATACACCAAACATTTTAGACCTGATATTTACAAACGAACCAGGAATAATCGGTGAGATATCCCATTATGCACCACTCGGAAATAGTGACCACGAAGTTTTAGAGTTTGAAATCCTTAAGATTGACAATGAAAAAGTATATAATGATGTCAAATTATCCTATTGGAAAGGAGACTACGACGAAATAAACAGAGAATTATCCAACGTCAATTGGAATCGGGTGTCAACCCAGGAGGTTGTCAATGAAATCTGGAGCAGTTTTGCCGATCAATTATCAAATATTACTAGAGAACACATACCAGTGTGCAACTCTGCTCCCAGAAAAATTGACACTCCATGGATGGACACTCAGACTCTTCAGGCAGTAAAACGAAAAAGAACCATGTGGAAAAAATGCAAGTACAGTTACAACTCAGAGGCCAAATAAAAGTACGACACAGCCAAGAATGAGGCTAGCTACAAAATCAGAAATGCAAACAAATGTTATGAAAAATCAATCGCTCTGAAAATGAAGACAGATTCAAAAATATTTGGGAAATTTGTTCAGTCTAAAACAAAAACTAAAGAAAAAATACAATCAATAATAGACAAAGAAGGAAGCATTCATACCGACAACAGGGAAAAGGCAGAACTCCTTAACACATTTTTCGAGAGTGTCTTCACGAAAGAAAAAAATGAAATACCAGCCTTTGCTGACAGAAACGCTAATAGACTAGATACAGTAAAATTCACAGAATCTAGAACATTGATAAATCTATCGAAACTAAAATAATCTAAATCACCAGGATACGACTCCATGCACCCAAAAGTTATAAAAGAAACTGCAACACAAATAAAGACTCCATTAACTAACTTATTCAACCAGTCAATGAAAGATTCCATTGTACCTACGGAATGGAAACGAGCAAATATAATGCCTATCCACAAAACAGGACCTAAGAACCTTGTATCTAATTACAGGCCAATAAGTTTAACATCACTTATAGGGAAATAATGGAAGCAGATATTAGGGATGCAATTATGAACCACATGGAGTCAAATAACTTATTTACAAATCATCAACATGGATTCAGGAGTTGTAGATCATGTCAGACCCAACTCTTAGAAGTCATTGAAGATTGGACTTTCAACAAAGATGGAAAAAACAAAATGGATATATCTAGACTTTCAAAAAGGTCCGTGAAGTTAGGTTGATGAGTGACGAATTGACGAGTGACGAACTGTGACATTTTTATAGGTCCGTGAAGTTAGGATGACGAGTGACGAATTGACGATTGACGAACTGTGACATTATTTCTAAAAACTTTATTTCTTTCTTTAAG
>JASEVX010000010.1:67058310-67110791 GCA_031761405.1 Serripes groenlandicus
GGCCTAATTTGCATCCAATACGTGCAGATACATTATCTAAAGGAAAGAAATCAAGTTTTTAGAAAAATATTTTTTTCGTCAATTTCAACAACTAAATTGACGAGTTGACGAACTTGAAGAAGCTCTTCTGATTGACTGATCGCCATAAAACACGAAATAGGGTCTAATTTGCATTCAATACGTCCAGATACTTCTCTAAAGGAAAGAAATACAGTTTTAGGAATTTTTTTTTTTTTTTTTTGTCAATTTCGTCAACTTTATTGACAAGTTGACGAATTGACGAACTTGAAGAAGCTCTTCTGATTGACTGATCGCCATGAAACATGAAAAAGGGCCTAATTTGCATTCAATACGTCCAGATACTTATCTAAAGGAATGAAATAAAGTTTTTAGAAAAATATTTTTTCGTCAATTTCGGCAACTTTTTTGACAAGTTGACGAATTGACGAACTTGAAGAAGCTCTTCTGAATGACTGATCGCCATGAAACATGAAATAGTGTCTAATTTGCATTCAATACGTCCAGATACTTATCTAAAGGAAAGAAATAAAGTTTTTAGATTTTTTTTTTTCGTCAATTTCGTCAACTTTATTGAAAAGTTGACGAATTGACGAACTTGACGAAGCTCTTCTAAATGACTGATGGCCATGAAACATGAAATAGGGCCTAATTTGCATCCAATACGTGCAGATACATTATCTAAAGGAAAGAAATCAAGTTTTTAGAAAAATATTTTATTCGTCAATTTCGTCAACTAAATTGACGAGTTGACGAACTTGAAGAAGCTCTTCTGATTGACTGATCGCCATGAAACATGAAATAGGGCCTAATTTGCAATTTAATACGTCCAGATACTTATCTAAAGGAAAGAAATAAAGTTTTTAGAAAAATAATTTTTCATCAATTTCGTCAACTTTATTGACAAGTTGACGAATTGACGAACTTGAAGAAGCTCTTCTGATTGACTGATCGCCACATGAAATAGGGCCTAATTTGCATGCAATACGTCCAGATATTTATCTAAAGGAAAGAAATAAAGTTTTTAGAAAAATATTTTTTCGTCAATTTCGGCAACTTTTTTGACAAGTTGACGAATTGGCGAACTTGAAGAAGCTCTTCTGATTGACTGATCGCCATGAAACATGAAATAGTGTCTTAATTGCATTCAATACGTCCAGATACTTATCTGAAGGAAAGAAATAAAGTTTTTAGAAAAATATTTTTTTCGTCAATTTCGTCAACCTTATTGAAAAGTTGACGAATTGACGAACTTGAGGAAGCTCTTCTAAATGACTGATGGCCATGAAACATGAAATAGGGCCTAATTTGCATCCAATACGTCCAGATACATTATCTAAAGGAAAGAAATCAAGTTTTTAGAAAAATATTTGTTTCGTTAATTTCGTAAACTAAATTGACGAGTTGACGAACTTGACGAAGCTCTTCTGATTGACTGATCGCCATGAAACATGAAATGGGGCCTAATTTGCATTTAATACATCCAGATACATTATCTTAAAGAAAGAAATACAGTTTTAGGAAAAATATTTTTTTCGTCAATTTCGTCAACTTTATTGACAAGTTGACGAATTGACGAACTTGAAGAAGCTCTTCTGATTGACTGATCGCCATGAAACATGAAAAAGGGCCTAATTTGCATTCAATACGTCCAGATACTTATCTAAAGGAAAGAAATAAAGTTTTAGATTTTTTTTTTTTTCGTCAATTTCGTCAACTTTATTGAAAAGTTGACGAATTGACGAACTTGACGAAGCTCTTCTAATGACTGATGGCCATGAAACATGAAATAGGGCCTAATTTGCATCCAATACGTGCAGATACATTATCTAAAGGAAAGAAATCAAGTTTTTAGAAAAATACTTTTTTCGTCAATTTCGGCAACTTTTTTGACAAGTTGACGAATTGACGAACTTGAAGAAGCTCTTCTGAATGACTGATCGCCATGAAACATGAAATAGTGTCTAATTTGCATTCAACACGTCCAGATACTTATCTAAAGGAAAGAAATAAAGTTTTAGATTTTTTTTTTTTTTTCGTCAATTTCGTCAACTTTATTGAAAAGTTGACGAATTGACGAACTTGACGAAGCTCTTCTAAATGACTGATGGCCATGAAACATGAAATAGGGCCTAATTTGCATCCAATACGTGCAGATACATTATCTAAAGGAAAGAAATCAAGTTTTTAGAAAAATATTTTTTTCGTCAATTTCGTCAACTAAATTTAAGAGTTGACGAACTTGAAGAAGCTCTTCTGATTGACTGATCGCCATGAAACATGAAATAGGGCCTAATTTGCATTCAATACGTCCAGATACTTATCTAAAGGAAAGAAATAAAGTTTTTAGAAAAATATGTTTTCGTCAATTTCGGCAACTTTTTTGACAAGTTGACGAATTGGCGAACTTGAAGAAGCTCTTCTGATTGACTGATCGTCATGAAACATGAAATAGTGTCTTATTTGCATTCAATACGTCCAGATACTTATCTGAAGGAAAGAAATAAAGTTTTTAGAAAAATATTTTTTTCGTCAATTTCGTCAACTTTATTGAAAAGTTGACGAATTGACGAACTTGACGAAGCTCTTCTAAATGACTGATGGCCATGAAACATGAAATAGGGCCTAATTTGCATCCAATACGTCCAGATACATTATCTAAAGGAAAGAAATCAAGTTTTTAGAAAAATATTTGTTTCGTTAATTTCGTAAACTAAATTGACGAGTTGGCGAACTTGACGAAGCTCTTCTGATTGACTGATCGCCATGAAACATGAAATGGGGCCTAATTTGCATTTAATACATCCAGATACATTATCTTAAAGAAAGAAATAAAGTTTTTAGAAAAAATGTCACAGTTCGTCACTCGTCAATTCGTCACTCGTCAACCTAACTTCACGGACCTAAAAATAATGTCACAGTTCGTCACTCGTCAATTCGTCACTCGTCAACCTAACTTCACGGACCTCTTTCAGGTGGCATTTGACACTGTACCGCATAAACGGCTATTAAAAAAACTAAAAGGATATGGAATATGCGGAAATCTACATAAATGGATAAAAAATGTCCTAAGTGGGCGTGAACAAAGAGTAGTCCTTAACAATTCACACTCAATGTGGACGCCGGTAATTAGTGGTATCCCTCAAGGAAGCGTCTTAGGACCAATTTTATTCACAATCTACATAAACGACCCCCCGGATGTGGTAACCAACATAGCCTAACTATTTGCCGACGATACTAAAATATACTCGGTTGTTAATAACACCATAGACACAGATAACCTCCAGAAGGACTTAAACGAACTAGCAAAATGATCAAATACATGGCTTTTAAAATTTAACAATAATAAGTGCAAACATCTCCATCTAGGACAATATACAAACTATACCTATTACATGAGCGGCAACATAATACAGAACAGAAGAAAAAGACCTAGGTGTTATAGTGGACAACAAACTAAAATTCAGCCAACACATAAGCTCCAAAGTTAAAAAAGCAAACCAAATATTAGGCATTATAAGAATATCATTTTCGCATTTGGATAAAGATATGCTACTAGTCCTTTACAAGAGCCTGGTGAAGCCACATCTGGAATACGGAAGCTTAGTTTGGTCGGTAATAAACAAAAAGGAAGACCTACTTCTAGAAAATGTTCAAAAAAGAGCTACACAATTAATACCGTCACTCAAATACAAAGAATACCCACAGAGGCTTAAAGAACTTGGATTACCAACACTACAGTATAGGAGATTAAGAGCTGATATGGTGGAAACATACAAGATTTTAAACAACATCGACAAAGTAAATATTCATAAGTTATTCCACTTTCATCAGACTAATACAAGAGGTCACAACAAGAAGTTGTTCAAATGCCACTGTAGATTAAACATTCGAAAGTATTTCTTCTCACACCGAATTATAGTACCATGGAATAATCTGCCTGATAGCGTTGTAAATGCAAAAAATGTAAATAATTTTAAAAACTTGCTAAACAAGTGCTGGAATGATCCAGTTTTTAAATTTGTGCCATATTATGGAGGACCTGAAGCGGCACAATTAAACAAAATCCAAAATGGACCAGAGAGGCGGAAGCCTAATACGGTCTCGACCACAAGGTAAACAAGGTAAGGTACAGCGTCCGCCTCGATGGTGTAGTGGTACAGCGTCCGCCTCGATGGTGTAGTGGTACAGCGTCTGCCTCGATGGTGTAGTGGTACAGCGTCCGCCTCGATGGTGTAGTGGTACAGCGTCCGCCTCGATGGTGTAGTGGTACAGCGTCCGCCTCGATGGTGTAGTGGTACCGCGTCCGCCTCGATGGTGTAGTGGTACAGCGTCCGCCTCGATGATGTAGTGGTACCGCGTCCGCCTCGATGGTGTAGTAGTACAGCGTCCGCCTCGATGGTGTAGTAGTACCGCGTCCGCCTCGATGGTGTAGTGGTACAGCGTCCGCCTCGATGGTGTAGTGGTACAGCGTCCGCCTCGATGGTGTAGTGGTACAGCGACCGCCTCGATGGTGTAGTGATACAGCGACCGCCTCGATGGTGTAGTGGTACCGGTCCGCCTCGATGGTGTAGTGGTACCGCGTCCGCCTCGATGGTGTAGTGGTACAGCGTCCGCCTCGATGGTGTAGTGGTACCGGTCCGCCTCGATGGTGTAGTAGTACATCGTCCGCCTCGATGGTGTAGTAGTACCGCGTCCGCCTCGATGGTGTAGTGGTACCGCGTCCGCCTCGATGGTGTAGTAGTACAGCGTCCGCCTCGATGGTGTAGTAGTACCGCGTCCGCCTCGATGGTGTAGTGGTACAGCGTCCGCCTCGATGGTGTAGTGGTACAGCGTCCGCCTCGATGGTGTAGTGGTACAGCGACCGCCTCGATGGTGTAGTGGTACAGCGTCCGCCTCGATGGTGTAGTGGTACAGCGACCGCCTCGATGGTGTAGTGATACAGCGACCGCCTCGATGGTGTAGTGGTACCGGTCCGCCTCGATGGTGTAGTTGTACAGCGTCCGCCTCGATGGTGTAGTGGTACCGCGTCCGCCTCGATGGTGTAGTAGTACAGCGTCCGCCTCGATGGTGTAGTAGTACCGCGTCCGCCTCGATGTTGTAGTGGTACAGCGTCCGCCTCGATGGTGTAGTGGTACAGCGTCCTCCTCGATGGTGTAGTGGTACAGCGACCGCCTCGATGGTGTAGTGGTACAGCGTCCGCCTCGATGGTGTAGTGGTACAGCGACCGCCTCGATGGTGTAGTGATACAGCGACCGCCTCGATGGTGTAGTGGTACCGGTCCGCCTCGATGGTGTAGTGGTACAGCGTCCGCCTCGATGATGTAGTGGTGCAGCGACCGCCTCGATGGTGTAGTGGTACCGCGTACGCCTCGATGGTGTAGTAGTACAGCGTCCGCCTCGATGGTGTAGTGGTACCGCGTCCGCCTCGGGTTTTGGAGGTCATGGGTTCGATCACCGGCCGGGTCATACCAAAACACTTTTAGATAGGTAGTAATATATTTCCATCCTTGGCGCCATAGAGTGCGGGGATAGCATTACGACTGACTCGCTGGTATCAGAGCAGTTAATCACCATACAGACAAACTAACAATCGGACGTTTGCAAACCAAAAGCCTTCTTTTAAACGATTAATTACTTGGTTCTTCTAGGTATAAAATATAGATACAGAACCATTGTGTTCTACAATCGGCACTTGACTCTCTTTTTATTTTTACATATACAGCATGAAACACGTCTGACGATTAGCGGTCTTGTTGAATCTGCGTACAGTGAAGACACAGACGGTCCTAACATGCACATAATCATACAAGAGCAATCACTGACCGCTTCTTTGTATTAAGGCACTAGTGTTGTAATCTCCGACGAAAGATTAGAAATGTAGTACCACGTAAAGATGCATATCCCTCATTATTTGATGCCAACGCAGAGATGCAATAATACCTTTATTGTCGGACTCGGCTCAGAAACGATAACGAGGAAATGTTGTATTACATACTCGTCATAATGGTGGTGCGAATCAATTTAATTTCTGTGTTGTAACATCTTAAAGGTGCTGTTTCACGAGTACAAGATACAATATACAAGCTATTTATTTCGCAATTAAGGCCACCGGCCATTAATACACCATCATTACTATGTATATAGGCCTATGCAACAACAGTGATGAAATATATTATAACACTTACATGTGAAGTTGCGTTAGCATTACGATTTTGAAATTGTTTCGCTTTTTAGTTTGAATGCTCCCTGAATGAATTAGCAGTATTGTATACGAGTCTAGCTAGAGAATAAATCTCTCTCAAAAAACCTGCAAACGTTGCCGAAAGTCGCACTTTTTCTAAGGCTCATTTTAAGCTTTCAATTCTTTAAGCGGTGGCCAATCAGTATCGCAAAATTCATCTTACCTTCTCTCTCAATATGAAAAGATATGGTTCTAGTATCTAGGATGAGTCTTTTTTAAGTTTATCAACTAGTGTGTGCACATAAAAGAATTGTTCGTGTGTATTGTGCAGGCATTTAACCCTTACCCACATACAACAAATCTGCGGCAGACTTTTTTTTTTTAATATGGATACAAATATAGAAAAACCCTATAAATGAGGGTATATTTATTGAAAAAAGTTGAAAACATTGGGGCAAAAGGAGAAATTGCTCGTTTTGAGCAATTTCTTCTTTTGTCAACATGTTTTCAAAAAGCTGTCTGCTGCAGAGGCGTTAGAAAGCGTCTGTAGGAGGGAGAGGCTTAAACAGAACTGAAGAAGAAGTGAGTACGTTGAATGCAATAACGTATGCCATCTCCTGTTGGGGCCACAGTAAACGTCGCCCCTTCGACAAAAGACATAGAGGATATTTGTTCGTATCGAGTGGATAAGGATTATATTTCATCGATAAGTGATAAAATATTAAAATTTTATCACTTATCGATGAAATATATTCCTTATCCACTCGATACGAACAAATTTTCTTTTTATTTTATGCTAATTGATGACTAAAGTAGGGAACTATTTTGTGTCTTCGTACCTGTTTACCCGCGGATGGAGGTCGCGGATAACGCTGTCACATTCAAACATTGACCACCATATTAAAATGTTCTAGCGAGAACAAATATGGAAACAACTATTGGATTTATATGTTTAATACACAATGACAGCCAATGACAATAGTCTGATTTTTTTTATTTTTGGAATAAATTTGGCAAGGTAAGTTTTTGTGGAAATAAATATGAAATAATTAATTGCAATAAAAAAGTGAAACGGTCAAACGGAAAGTTCTGCCTTGTCATCTTGAACAGTTAGACCGGGGACCGTGTATAAAATATATATTGTCCCTGGTTAGACACATAATATTCAATAACGATTCAAGAGGATTGAGCATTTATTCACTATCTGAATCTGAAAAGTACTTAATCCTCTTGAATCGTCTTGGTGATGAGGTCTCTGTACAGACCGCTGTCTGTGAATGAGTCTGAGAATGAGTCACGGACTGGGATTTGCTTTCAAAGTGAAAGTTTACAGGGCCATTAAAAGTTGCACCCATGAACATTGGATATGGATTAAATAATTGTCCGGGAGCATTGTTTTGTGCACATGGTAGTGGCATGGTTAGGGTTGGTACATTCACAGTCTGATGTTGCTCCTTTTTTGATAAAATGTCGGATATAGTTTTGCTTTGTTGCGGATTGAGTTTACTATAATTGTTCAAAGAATTTATATTTTTGTGGCCTGATATTTGTACTATTTGATGTGATGGTACTTCTTCATCATTCAGCTTCTGGATAAGGTGTTTACGCGTGCACTGAAAAGACAAAAAATGTTTGTTAAGACATGAATCTTGCTAGTATATCAGAGGTATTTTTAAATACCAACAAAAACACCTTTTTACCCAAAGCAACCGAAATCAGACTTCTAAACAATTTGTTTTTGGTAAAAAGTTGTTTTTGATAAATTCAATGAAATGTTTCGGTTTCTTTTTATACGCCGCCGGTCGTATATTGGCGTCATCTTCTCCGTCTGTCCGTCCGTCCGTACGTCCATTTCGTTTTGAGCAATTTCTTCTTTTGTCAACATGTTTTCAAAAAGCTGTCTGTTGCAGAGGCGTTAGAAAGCGTCTGTAGGAGGGAGAGGCTTAAACAGAACTGAAGAAGAAGTGAGTACGTTGAATGCAGTAACGTATGCCATCTCCTTTTGAGGCCACAGTAAACGTCGCCCCTTCGACAAAAGACAACGTGATACTTATTACATTGTCGCGTGTCCAGAAAATATATAGCCTATATAGGGAATATGACATTACTTTCTTCTTCATAAATACCATGTAGCTATAACTTTGAAGACAGAATAAGAAAAACCTATAAATTTCTATATTCTAAATAAAGAACTAACATAATTTACACATAAACTATAATTTATGATTGGTGTGTGAAGAACGCCCAACTACCATCGTTTAAATGACGTAAAACCATATTTCAATACTACTTGAGCTAACTCCATTCCATATGAGGGTTTCTAATTGTCGAGTGTCGAGTGTCGAGGGAATAAAAGCCTAATGATGATAAGAAGTAAAAGATATAAAAAATAATTAAATGTAAAGTTTAACAGTTTCAATGACAATGTCATAAAAAAACTGAGAGGACTTAAACATAGTGATCCTAAATCTTATTGGAGTTTATTTAATAAATATTCTTCAGATAAAAAAGTGATAATAAATAAAATAACTAATGAGGCTTTCCATGAGCATTTCAGTAATTTGAATGCAGATCTTCTTAGAAATGAAAACGACTTAGAAGATTTTAATTTTGACAACTTATCATCGTTTAATGAGGCACGGAATTTGCAATTTACTGAGCAAGAAATAGATAAAGCTATAAGGGCGCTAAAGAATAATAAAAGTCCATCTATATTTGATAATATTATTAATGAGTATCTCAAAAATGCTCCTGCTAATCTACTGGCTGTACTTAAACTGTGTTTTAACATTATATTAGACTCTGGTATCTTTCCGCATGTGTGGAGCAAGGGAGTTATCTTACCATTGTATACTCAGTTGTTTTGGAAAACTTTTCACTTCTGTACTTAATAACAGATTAAATGACTTCTTGGAATCAAACAACATTCTATGTGAAGAACAAGCAGGTTTCAGGAAGCACTATAGTACTGTTGATCACATATTTTCTTAAAAACTTCTAGTGGACGTATATCTAGCACATGGAAAAAATTGTATTGTGCATTCGTGGATTATCGCAAGGCCTTTGATTCTGTAAATCGCACGGCCCTGTGGCATAAATTATTAAGTTACAATATTGACCGGAAATGCTTTAAAATAATACACAACATGTACGACAAGGCTAAGTCATGCGTTAGTTCGAAAAATGCAATTTCAGATTATTTCTCTATTCATACTGGAGTAAGACAAGGTGAAAAGTTATCTCCCATATTGTTTTTTCTATTCTTGAATGATCTAACTAATTTTATGTCTGATAAATATGAAGGTTTGCAGTTTCTAAAAGAAAATATAAATGATATGTTAAGTGATGACGAAGTGGAAGTTTATCTTAAACTATATCTACTCTTATACGCAGACGACACTGTAATATTGTCAGAGAGCTCTCAGCAGCTTCAGTTACCATTAAATGCTTTGTCTGATTACTGCAAGCTTTCGAATCTTCAAGTGAATACAAATACAACCAAAGTTATTATATTTTGGAAAACCAAAAGAGGTTTGCGTAATATGCCCAACTTTCACTATGAGGGAACTGTCCTTGAGATTGTTGATCATTTTTCATATTTGGGGGTCCAATTTTCGTTTAATGGTAAATTCAGCAGAACTAAAACATTCCTTATTGATCAAGCCCGTAAAGCCATGTTTTCTGTAATTAGGAAATCTAGGAAACTTAATTTGCCAATAGATATGCAATTACACTTATTTGATACAATGATAGCACCCATTTTATTGTATGGGTCCGAAGTTTGGGGTGTTGAGGATAAATTTCAATTAAAGATAATTCTACAGTTGAAACAGAGTACTCCAAATGTTATGATTTATGGGGAGTTGGGTATTACCCAACTTTCAACACAAATTAAAAGTAGAGTTCTTAATTACTGGGGTAAAATTGTTAATTCTAAACATGATAAGATAACCAGCATTCTATATAGAACAACTCATAACTTATATACTCTGAATAATATTAAATCAGATTGGGTCTGTTTTATTCAAAAAAAATTAAATGATCTTGGATTGTCGCATTTTTGGATAAATCAAAAAGTGGACTCTCCTGCTTCATTCAGGAGTACTGTCAACTTAAGACTGCGTGATCATTTTATACAAAATTGGAGAAGTACAATTAATAATTCCAGTTAATGTCTAAATTACAGGATTTATAAACAGGATTTTTGTTTTGAGCGATACCTCAGCAAGTTACCTATGAATTTAGCTTTAATTCTCTTTAAATTTAGAAGCATGAATCACAAACTTCCTATTGAAAAAGGAAGATTCGATGATATTCCAAGAAAACTTAGAACTTGTAACCTATGTCCTAGTAACTCTCTAGGTGACGAATTCCATTATCTTTTTGTATGTTCACATTTAGTTAATACAAGAAAGTTGTATCTTGATAAATATTCCTATGAACATCCAAGTGCTTTCAAATTTGAAAACATAATGAACCAAAGTAATAGGGATATCCTTATGAAACTTGCCATATTTTGCAAAAATATTATGTTATTATTTAAATAATGTTAACTTGTTAGACTTAAGTCTTTTCTTTTTTTTTCGCAATGATTTTTGATTTTGATTGTTCTCTCTCATCCTCCATTACATCATGGAGTTGTATTACCATTTATAATTTGTTGTATATTATTTGCCATTTTGTATTATTTTGTGTTTACATATTATTTGCCATTTTGTATTATTTTGTATTCATGTACTGTTTCATGTTGTCACATGCCCATGTGGGCATTGACTTATTCAAATAAACCTTGAAAAGTTATGGTTTATGGTTCGTTACTAGCAAATGAATTAACACATATACCTATATCAAACTAAAGTTCATTCTTAAAACTACTAAAAAGGCAAAACAAACCCACATGTTCACCGTTTTTTGACAGAGCTAGGAGGTCAAATCAAAGGTGACCCTTATCCCGCACTGAATTTTACTTTCAATTTCAGAAAATACAACAAGTTTTGAAAATGGCTATTAGAGTGTCAACATAGCTAAAAGCAAACACTATTTTGGTTATAAATCAGTCAGAGGTTATTCAACTTTATGAAAATCACTTTCAACTTTCAACAAAATCATTATTGTCCAATGGGAGCCAACCTCAGTCTTATATATTCATCTGAAATTCCCTGGACAAAATTGTCTGCCTGGCAAGCCGATCCGATTTACTTTCCTTTGACCTAAATGATATTTATACAGTTCTAGCGATGTTGCACTACGATGCGGATGAATCTATCTCCGTTTAAATAAGCTAGTTTATATCTGCTGAGATGACACAATACAGCAAACTCCAATACACAGGAATTTTTTTAATCTTTCTGAGGCACCGAATTTCACATAAATGTTCGAAAAGGACCAAAAATATATTTATAAAATAACGATTTCAATTAGTACAAATGAAAGAGAAAACAATTCTGCATCTTGAACCGTTTGAAATGAAGCGATCGGATGTTTTTAAAAACCTTAATAAAGCAGAATACTTGTTTGCTCCTTCTTATTTCAATGTAACTTTGGGTGCATAACGAAACCTAAAAAAGGACCAAAATGTAAAAATCATAGAAACATATTAAAAATATCATATTAAACAGGAACAGTTTTCCTAACATAATCGTTTGAAATGGAAAGAAGATCCATTGATTAACTAATTCGTGGGAGCAATTTACCCCCCCCCCCCCCCCCCCCCCCCCCAACATGTAATTGACACACACACGACATGTAATTAACATACACAACACGTAATTGACATACACGACATGTAATTAGCATACACTACATGTAATTAAAATACACAACAAGTAATTAACATACACATCATGTAATTGATATACACAACATGTAACTAACATACACAACATGTAATTAACGTGCACAGCATGTTATTAACATACACAACATGTAATTAACATACACGACATGTAATTAACACACACAACATGTGATTAACATACACAACATGTAAGTGACATACACAACATATAATTTACATGAACAACATGTAATTAACATACACAACATGTTACTAACATACACACCATGTAATTAACATACACAACATGTAACTAACATACACAACATGTAATTAACATATAACATGTAATTGACATACACAACATGTAATTAACATATAACATGTAATTGACATACACAACATGTAATTAACATATAACATGTAATTGACATACACAACATGTAATTAACATATAACATGTAATTGACATACACAACATGTAATTAACATATAACATGTAATTGACATACACAACATGTATTTGACATCAAAAAATTGTACTTGACGTACACAACATGTAATTAACATGCACAACATGTAATTGACATACACGATATGTAATTAACATGCACAGCATGTAATTAACATACACAACATGTAATTGACATACACAACATGCAATTAACATATAACATGTAATCGACATACACAACATGTATTTGACATACACAACGTGTAATTGACATAAACAACATGTAATTAACATACACAACATGCAATTAACATATAACATGTAATTGACATACACAACGTGTAATTGACATAAACAACATGTAATTGACATAAACAACATGTAAATGACACACACCGTGTACTTGCCATCATACATGTAATTGACATTGTCATTGACATACGTATCACCTGCACATCGGTCATGTTACGAATATCCTTTAAACTGGTTTTGTCACTTTTTGGAAAGAAAACACCGTGCAGGTACACAGGTAAATTGGGTAAGTTTAACATCGGTTGTTGTAATGAATAGTGTAATGGTCATATTTAAATAATTTGCACATATCACATCGATAGCAATTATGGGTCAGCGTCCAGGATCATCGCTACATTTTAAGAATATTTGTTATTGAGTGTTTGAAGTACGCGTAGCTGACGTCGCAAGTTGCTTTTGGCGTTCATAAACTGACTCGTCTACAAGTGCGATTCCACCAGACAGACAGTGTGATCAGGTAAACCTCGTGACGCCACTGGAAATTCCCTAAATTGTGACCTCATTCAGACGTATTCGCAGCATGGTTGCCCGTAAGCATGTAACTCAACTTATCAGGATTTCTTTTTTAACGGCCCGTAATCGGCTGAATGCTGCAAGACTACGAGCTTGTCGCCCTTACGTTGATATCCAATTGAACGTAGGCCCACGTCACCGTGTACCACGTCTTTATTTGGCTCTAAAACATGTTGGATGGATAGGGAAGGTAGGATCGTTTTTATAGATGAGTGCAACATTATTCTTCATGGAGCAGATGGCACGAGTGATTTCCCCTAGACCATAAAAAACGTCCGTCTTTTAAAATCTGCAGTGGTCTAAGGGAGACAACTTTTGACAAATGTTATTTGTTTTATGGTCTAAGGGAAACAACTTTAGAAAATGAAATATATCTAAGAAACACGTGTTATTTTCCCTAGACCATAACATATAAGAGCCTTGCCATAAAACACAAAGAGCAAAACCAAGCGTCTTACCTAAGCTATCCTACAATTGTTTAAAGAACACAACTCATTAAAATACAAGAACGACCGTCTGAGGAAGGTTATCCTGCAATGGTCTAAGGGAGACAACTTTTGAAAAATGTAATTAATATTATGGTCTAAGGGAAACAACTCTAGAAAATGAAATATATTAGAAGCACGAGTTATTGGTGTGTTTTGGGGGTAAAGCATGAAACTGCTTCTTCTTAAAGGCATAAAAGAGACAAACGTTTGCTACGATATAAAACGGAGCTTAGCAAATTAGTCATCTTATGACCGTTAAACATGCATGAACGTTCAATACAATATACTCAGAAGAAAAAGTTTAGTCACTGCTTATATATCGCGACTCAAGGAATCACCCATGAACTTTACGCGCAATCAAGTATATTGAAAGCGTAAAAATGCATTTTAAATTTTAATTGTGTCTTCATATAATGTAAAAGCAAATTACTTTGCAGATCTTTCTATTGTTTCAGTGATACCAAATCAAATCAATTTTCCGGGCGATAACCTACCAATTTACCGTATTTTCATTTTTAGACAGGAACTATTTGGCGGTACGAAAGGACCGACATGGGTATTAGTTGGCGAAAGAAATATTCCACAGATCATCCACCTTCATTGGCATTATATACGATCTGCAACTACCAAGACATCTCTCTGTACCCGAGATGGTGTTCAGAAACGGAGAGCTGGTATAGAAAGACAGATGTGAAGTAATTCAATGCCGATTATTATAGAACACTAGTCTAGATTCCAGTCTCAAAATAATGAGTTTCTTCGGATTTCGCCTAATATAGCAATTGGCTCTAATGAGCCCCTTGCTAACAACGATATTAACGCATTTGACAATTTTTAAAGATATGTCATTTTTATGTATCCCCTTTTACGGTAGATATTAAACAACACAAATATGCAAACATTATTTCTGTGCATTTTTTTCCCCTGTGTTAGCATACTCAGTCTCAGGGGCACTGGAATATTTCTTCGAAACGGCTAAGCGCATAGTGGTTGTTTTAATTTCAGACGCTTCTGGACGGTTTGGGGGATCTTATTTCAACTGGGTACAGTAAAGACACGGACAAACATGTACATACGGAATTCTAAAAACGGTCTTCAATTTCCGCTTATAAATATGTTATTGAGAATATTTCGTCCGAAATAACAAAAAAAAAAAAAAAACTAAAATTTGTAACTCAATTATGTTTAAGCCAATGTAACTTTAAATGACGTCAAAGTATAGAGTCAATTAGAATTTAAATCGCCAAAATCGATGGCTCAGAGGGAAACGTTTGTAACTAAATGTATTTGTAGAAGCAGTTACCAATATTTCGCAATGAACTATCTAAATGCGTGCCATGTATTACTTGTTTATGTTTTCTTCGAGTTCAAAACCATAACGGATACGTCAGGCGAAATGCGAACGTATCGAGGGCTTGGCGTGAAACGGTTGTAACTCAAAACCTATTTTGAAAACCCTAGATTAGGGGCAATTTTGACCCTTTTGTAAACAATGCAAATTTAGGTGCCATTGCTCAGAACGAGCAATGGTACCTAAATTTCCATTGTTTACCAAGAAAAATGATTTAACGCTTATAAAGACTTTATGGCGAGGTAAATAACTTTGGTAAAAATTAACCAATTTTATTTACAACCGTTTCACGCCAAGCCCTCGGTATTGTACCTTCGAAACAGTGAAGTCTCAGGGGTAAACGTTTGCATAAGCACAGTCTCACCAGAATGAAACTAGGAGAAAAACTCAGTCAGTTTTACTTAAATGGCACTAAACTCTTTTCTGCGTACAACAAACCTGCAGCAGACGATTTTGTAAACATTAAGTCATAAATATGGAAATCTTCTTTAAGGGAACGTTTTATTAAAGATTCAAAAACTTTTTGGTAAATAGAGAAATTGCTCATCATGAGCAATTTCTCATTTTGCCACGTTGTTTTAAAAAATCGTCTGCTACAGAGGCGTCAAAACTAGTCTACTTGTGGGAAAAGGTTAATATGATATACCAATACGGGGAGAGGGATGCACAAAGATACATTTTGGTCTGTCATAGTTTTACTGCCACATTAAGAACAGACGTTTTAAATATTTGATGGCATAGAAATTCTCTCGACTTTTGTTTTGTAGCTGATAGATATATCGCACTTTTATCAACTCGCTTTTACTATAAACACATTTCAACATAGCGATGCTATTTAACAGCCCCGTCAGTCAAAAATGGCTTTTTGTGCAATATGCGAACACGGAAGGTTCGTGCAAGTTTATTGTAACGGCAGATTATCATCACCAATCATGTAGGTTATACCTAGATGTATCTTGAAACCAATCCGACTCCTGGATGAAGTGGTTAAACCATCAGCATTTCGAACGGGAGACCAGGGTTCGAATTCTGGTTTGGTCATACCAACGCCTTTAAAATGGGTGTAATACCTCCCGTCAGGGCGAGGGTTAACAACATCAAAATCCGTCCCCTCTTGGAGCTCAACGTTGCGGGAATCGCATTACGATTGATTAATCGGTGTCGGGATAAAATAAATCTCGGAGTATTGGTAGATTACCAAGGGAACGCCGTGACATTCTTGAAATAGGGCCTTACTGTTCAAAATGACGTCAACATACCATTCAACCAAACCTCTTCTATATTGCTCCTTAAAAGGAGGCGCCGTATTTAATGTTAAAGTCCACACACCTTTATCACGATAACGAATCAGAGATGTATTCGTAACAGAGATACAGTTTCACATCTGATAATGTCTTTAAATCAAAGCATCGAAGGCACTATTGCGGCGATTGTGTACAAAATCTTGCAATGTGTACCTCGATGTAGAGCTTGTAATTTTAAACAAAATCACTATTTTGCCCAGTGGTGGAGAAGGAATGACGCTGGTAACAACGAACGGCTTTTGTCAATCATCGTAAAGAATGAATGGCCAAGCCGGGATTTGACCTTACAAACCCCCTAAGCCCTATGGATTGATGATCCTAGTCGTTACAGACTGAGATATCGCGACTCTTCAGGTGACATTTTACTGATGAAAAAGCATAAACGTGGACACTCCCGTAAAAAAGACCATTTCCATGCCTCTACACAACGATGGAACTACATGTAGCTATTATTGGTTTGCAGTATTGCATAATTTTTAACGGATTGCCGAAAACTGCCTATGTAAAATTCGTGTGTTGTTGTTGTTGTTTTCGTTGACTCTTTGGCGGTTGTCAAATTAACCGCCACAAATTACACAATAAGAGTCATTCTTTAAAATTATTCATAATTCTTGTAAAGCGAGCTTGTGAAAGTTGACAAAAAGATCAAATGCAAAGCAAAGACATATTCTAAATAGGTAGTTAGCTAAAATTGTACAGACATTATTCAAACAACTATCGTAACAGCATGCTGATATGCCAAACTATAAAGGGTCGGACGCAATCGTCGTCACATAATTCTTTTTTCGAAGCATCTACAGCAGTTAGGCAAACTTTGCCCAAATAGTCCATTACGTAGAAAATAAACGTGTACATTCAATGCAGATTTTAGTCAATTCTAATGGGTCGATTTACTTGATCCGAGTCTGCCGATTGACTGCTTTAGGTTCTAACGCCATTTTCATCAATTGTGTAGACATATCACGGCGGCCAATTCACCTTCTCGTGTGTTTCCTAACACACGAGGACTCCACACAACAGTATTTCCAAGCCACTGACTGCTTTTCCACATAGCCTGTTAGAACATGGGTGGAAGACGAATGATGCACGTCACTGTGATTTTTTTCAAACGTCGGGACGAATGTTGGCCGTGCTGGGGTTCGAACTCACAACCCCTGGATTTACAGCTCGTGTCGCTACCGACTAAGCTACCGGGGCTCGGCTCCAAGTCTGCCGAATAAATGTATTATTGTCTCTCCGAAACGGGATCATGTAAAATGAATTGTCGTTAAACTAATGTGGCTTTATTTCTAGTTTTTTGTCAAAATATACATCTAGGACTAGATTACTTGAAGACGGACAATGAAGGCTCTGGAGAGAATGTGTGGATGGACAGGCTCGTCTGAGTCTTCACTGTACGCTCTCAGATGCGTTACGATCCAATTCCGCTATACGGGATCCATTTACTATACGAATATATCGGTGAATATAACATTATTTTTGTTATATCGGTTATAACATGGTTTTGTGATATGTCGGTGAATATATCATGGTTTTGTGATATGTTGGTGAATATATCATGGTTTTGTGATATGTTGGTGAATATATCATGGTTTTGTTATATGTTGTTGAATATATCATGGTTTTGTGATATGTGGGTGAATATATCATGGTTGTGTAATATGTGGGTGAATATATCATGGTTTTGTGATATGTGAGTGAATATATCATGGTTTTGTGATATGTGGGTGAATTTATCATGGTTTTGTAATATGTGGGTGAATATATATATCATGGTTTTGTAATATGTGGGTGAATTATCATGGTTTTGGGTTCGAATAAGTAGTTGATGTATTGTTTTGACTGTCTGGTGTGTAAAGCGCCTTAAACAATTAGTCTGTTTAATCACTGCGTTTCGTTGGTAAGTTACCAGTTATATATTGGTCGATTTATCCTTACATCAGCTAGTAAGTCATAATGCTAACCCCATCATTTGTTCTACTAATGAAATATAGCAGCAGACGATTTGTATTAAGATTACAGTATCTACTTTTCCTACAATGTGTTCTAGTATGTCTTGAATTATCACATGGCTTTAGTTCTTTCCGACCTCCATTCATCTGGAAACTATGTTGTATCTAGAAATGTTAAACGTTTGTAGCGTTGCCTGTCTAGAAATCGACTGAAACAAATGTGTTATTTCTAGCAGTTTAATGTTTTCAAATAGTCGTTTTCTAAAGAGGCATACCCAATCATCACGTTAGACATGAATACACTCTACATATTGTGCATCAACAGTTGAGAATATCTGTTGAAAGGGTTAAACAGATGATGATGTACTTAATTGTGGATGCATTACCTCCTGACACGGTCTATTACATCAATTTGTGAAGATTGCGCGACATCAGCTGCAGTGTTAGACGATGCGGAATTTTTCGGATTACTTTCTGATTTTTTTACGTAGAAAATATCCACTATCAAAGCAGACGATAATGTTAAAAGGTCATCAAGGTGGGGAATCAAAGTGATCAAATTGTCCTTATTAATTGTCATTTTTTTACACATACAATTTGTCGTAGCCTAATTTGAACCCGAGCTCGTTGAAAACGGCCAAGCTTGGTTTTATATCGGCTTTGATCTCAATTAACATTTCTTCATTACAGTCGTCTTTTTTACGCCACGTCATCGGAGGATTGTAATCCCCCTTTCCAACATGCAACAACAACTTCAGCAGACGACATTAAGCAACACCCAGGCAACACAATGGACAATTACTATAACAATTATATAGAATTGAAAGCATGTTATTATTGAGCAATTTCTCCTTTTGCCACATTTTTTCAAACGTCGACAGCTTAAGATGCGTATAAATGCGTAAGCATATGGTAACAGATAAAAAGAGATATTATGTGAAAGGTAAAACACATGATATTATGTGAAAGGTAAAACACATGATATTATGTAAAAGGTAAAACACATGATATTATGTAAAAGTTAAAACAAGTGATTTTTCAAACAGGAGCATATTGGTTCACCTGACAAATTATTTCTCATACTCAAATCCACAATTTTCACTTTTAAATGACATCACATTAAAACATACAGTAATCACATGCATGCCTATATACAATTTACTCCAGTCCTTATCCTTAAATAAACTATGCATATATCCATAGAATGTAATTGAACCTTTCCCTACCCGATAAGTTAAGGGTTGTGGTGTTGATCTTACATTTAATCAGAAAGATTGATATATTATGTGAGCGTATTTGGGTATATTATTGAATAAGCAAACAACTTTCATTTGTTATGTCGTTTTGAAATAAGGTAGTAATCGGCGGTTAAAAGTGTGCACAAAATCCGTGCGGAAATGTCTCATATTTTGTTCGTGATGGCACCTGTACTCGGATGCAAAATGTCAAAATATAAAATCGCATTCCGAGTACAGAAACCTGGACTAGGTTCGGTATATTTCAGTCGATATCAACATGAATATTTAACCCATTCCAGTATTTCTTATAATCTGTTTTGTACAAGGCTCGAAAGCAAATTGAATTATCTTTTCCTATAAATAAATTATCAGTAGTTAGGATAGTTTTGCAGAGTATGTAGAGCGCATGCAGCGAGCAATAATCTTATCAAACATGATGAAAGCTAATATTTACAGTTTTTAACTCAATTTAAGTCCGATATTTCTCAAATCTACAGGAGGCGAAAAGTGTATGTCCGGGTTAGTCAGTGCGGCATGCTTAGGCTGATCCGGGTCGATACTTTAAGCAGAGTCGACAATGTGGGTTTTCTCATGGAAAGGCTCATGTATTCTTTTTCTCCGCTAGATGATGTGCAGGGGATCTCTCTAACTTTGAAAAAACATTTTCTCAAATGAAATAATGATCACAGGTCATCAGTTGGGGAGAAATAATGAATAAAGGCAATACGATTTGCTGAAGATACGAAACAAGAAACGCTAAAAGAGGGAGACAGTAGTCCAGTGGTAGAGTGCTTCGTGAACCAAATGTTCCACCCGATTTCTGCGAAAGCAAGGTCAAAATGTATCAATTCGTCAGTTCAATTTTGACTTCGAATGGTGTTCATGATTAGACTCAAACTATGGGCAGTGAATACGATTCAGATTGTATGATGCAGTTTTAAAAAGTTCCTATATTCACGTGGGATGGTACCAAAAATCAAAGACAAATGGCATACACCAAATCAGAGTAGAATGGAAACGGAATAACGTCACTTTTTAGGTCGACATTCGTAAATGGCTCGGTAATTTCCGTAAGAGATCGTTATTGGTATCGGTATATTTTTATCGTCCACGAACATTACCGATTTCTTACGACATCTGACGTAAAGATCGAGCCTATACATCATTACACACGGAATTACTTCACTTCATGTTTGAGAAAGTAACATATAAAATGACGTATTAACTTTTATTCGCGGTCGATTTTCGTAAATAGCCCAGTAGGCCCTAATTGCACATAGCTGCTATCTCTCAGTAACTCTCAAGTACCATGAGTCTATTCTAAACCAATGGTTACGAACTAATATAATAATTGATCCACCGCATATGAAAAAAGAAATGTTCTATAATAATCTACCCAGATCAACCTGCGGGTTGGTTCGAGCAGTATGATTTGCGAAATATATTTGTTTTTGCGCGTTTGGTCTTCGAACACACAATTTAACATTGTTCGAAGAGATTGTCACTACAAAAAGAGTCTAGAGATATACGGTGACTGAATGCTTATTTAATCCCAAATCTCTGAAAGTAGGTTTACGCATGTCGCGACTGATATGATCTCATTAACACTTTCCCACATATGCATGCTTTTTAAATATGCAGCAGACGGCGTTTGAAAACATTATGGAAAAAGGAGAAATTGCTCATAATGAGCAATTTCGCCTTTTGCCACAATGTTTTCAACTCTTCTTCAATAATAAAACTTTCCCTTATACAGATTGTCCATGAATTTTGCCTAGATGTTTACAAAGCCGTCTGCTGCTAATGTGTTGTATAGGGAAAAAAGGGTTGATTAAGTTGCAGAGTCGTGAACCTAACGAAGACTTAAATGCCGTAAGTTACGTTGTATAACGTTCATTTATTCATGAATGTACTAGGACATCGGTGTATCAACCATTTCCCACATTGAAAGAATCTACAGCAGACGACATTGAAAACACATACACACTTATAAAGAAAATGTATATGAAAAATAGCTGCGTGACGATAGTTAAGTAGAGTTGAAGACAATGTGGCAAAAGCAGATATTTGTAATTAAGAGATGTTTCTACTTTTGCAACAACCTTTTCAAAAGTCGTATTTTGCAGATGTGTCTAGATGTGTCTTGTAGGTGGGTAAGGGTTAAATGTGTCTCGAAATGTCTCATAAGCTACGTAGTCGTTTAACAGATAATGAAAAGGCGTCTGCGTCAAGCAAAGGGTTAAGCCAATTGAGGCCTACTATTAACTTGATGACATAAGAAGGTCTGAAGCTGTCACAGTAAGCAGACGGCTTTTGAATACATCGTTGAAAAAGGAAAAGAAAAAACGGACAATTTACCCCTTGACCAAATTGTTTTCATGTCTTTGAAAGCACAATATGTCATACTATTATTTTATCAGGTGTTACATTATTTTTCAAAGATGATTTTTCAGCATCTTACAGTAAAAACACCATATTATATACCACGTTAACAGACGGACACCCCTTCTCTCGTATGGCGTACTATAACATACAGATAAGCGGATGCATTTTGAGGAGGTCTAAGGGCAAGTAGATTTAATGTATAACCGACATATATATATATATATATATATATGCCCCTTAATCTTTTCCCTTATACAACACATTTGCAGCAGATAAATGTGAAAACTTCTAGGTAAAACATGGACGCTTAGGGTTGTAACGTAGAATTGAAACTATTTTTTGCAAAAAGTAGCAGTTGCTTGTCATAAGCAAATTCCCCTTTTTATCATAATGTTTTCAAACGTCGTCTTCTGCTTAACCCTTTCCCTCATATAAACGCTTTCTGACGCCTCTGCAGCAGACGGCTTTTTGAAAACATAGTGAACAAAAGAAGAAATTGCACAAAACGTGCAATTTCTCCTTTTGCCACCATGTTTTTCACTTTTTGTCATAGGTTATCCATTCAATTATGGAGATTGTCTATGTTTTGACAAAATACGTTCAAAGTCGTCTGCTGCAGAATTGTCGTATGAGGGAAAGGGTTAAGCGTCAGAATGCGTGTGTGACTTGGAAAGGATTAATAGAGTTACATGTCTAAGTGCAATTAGGGTTAATGTATAACTTATTACACTATATTAGCAAAGTTCAAATAATAGTACAAAAAAAAACATTGTTACAAAAGGAGAAATTACACGTTTTGTGCAATTTCTTCTTTTGTTACTATGTTTTCAAAAAGCCGTCTGCTGCAGAGGCATCACAAAGCGTCTATATGAGTGAAAGGGTTAATTAAATGACCATGGAATTATATATTTATTTGTTTGTATTACACGATGCATGTATATGTATATACGTAAATAAAATCCATGTATATATGTCTATGTCTATAACCGATATGTCCATTTAGCCCCAGTGTGTGGTGTGTGTTCGAATCAACCCTGGTACTCCTGGGTTCCGGAAACGGGTGTGGTAATCCCGTAGTGTTGGCACGTCAAATAACAAGTATATTTTAGTAAGAAGTCTTTGCTAACAACTGATTATATAACAATGTAGTGCAATAAAAGACCATTTATGAGACCATTTATGAGACCACATGCATGTGTATAAGACGACTTATAACGACATTGTGGCAAATTAAGACATTTCTCAAAACCAACAATTTTGCAATTCGGAACTGTTTTCATCTATATTCAATAATAATAATACAAATACTTCATTTAAAATTATTTGTATATGTAACGTTATCCTTTTATCTTTGGCTCGTTTTCATATGTCTTTTAGTACTTCGCGATGCGTTGTAAAAAACATTTAATAATAAAGTTCAACAAGTCGATGTGACTAACACAATATTTAATATTTACTTCTCACACATAATACGACCCTGAAACATCGAACATCTAACAACATCAATAGTCATTTTAGTCACGCCTCCTTTTAGCAAGATATTTAAGTAAATGTTTCATTAGCCCAAAGTGGCAATACTCTCTGCGCGACATCATTTCTACTTCCATATCTCCCTTATGGTCCCCGTATATATGTTTCAATTCCGTCTGTTGAAGAAGTAAACAATTATTGTTTGTGGGAAAGGGTTAACCCTTTCCGTCATATAGACGCTTTCTGACGCCTCTGCAGCAGACGGCCTTTTGAAAACATAGTGACAAAAGAAGAAATTGCACAACACGTGCAATTTCTCCTTTTGACACAATGTTTTCCACTTTTAGTCATAAGTTATCCATTCAATTATAGAGATATTCCATTTTTTGACAAAATATGTTCAAAGTCGTCTGCTGCAGAATTGTCGTATGAGGGAAAGGGTTAAAGTAGGATATCGAAGGATAAGATTGGTTGTGGTTGAGATTTATCATTTTAGCGACGTTACATGAACATGTTATGACCCTCTCCGTGGTGAAGTGGCGGCGAGAGTATCCTACTATTGATCAGGAGACCAGGGTTCAATCCGCGATCGGGTCATGCCAAAGTTGTATTGGTTGTATGGTGTTGTACGCCGCCTTCATTAATTGTTCAGTTATATCATGGCGTTTCCTGGGTAAGTTACCAGTACAACTGACGGGTCCATTTATCCTGACACCAGTTGTATCACGTCATTTCCTCGGTAAGCTACCAGTACTACTGGTCCATTTATCCTGACACCAGTTGTATCACGTCGTTTCCTCGGTAAGTTACCGGTACTACTGGTCCATTTATCCTGACACCAGTTGTATCACGTCATTTCCTCGGTAAGCTACCAGTACTACTGGTCCATTTATCCTGACACCAGTTGTATCACGTCATTTCCTCGGTAAGCTACCAGTACTACTGGTACATTTATCCTGACACCAGTTGTATCACGTCATTTCCTCGGTAAGTTACCGGTACTACTGGTCCATTTATCCTGACACCAGTTGTATCACGTCATTTCCTCGGTAAGCTACCAGTACTACTGGTCCATTTATCCTGACACCAGTTGTATCACGTCGTTTCCTCGGTAAGCTACCAGTACTACTGGTACATTTATCCTGACACCAGTTGTATCACGTCATTTCCTCGGTAAGCTACCAGTACTACTGGTCCATTTATCCTGACACCAGTTGTATCACGTCGTTTCCTCGGTAAGCTACCAGTACTACTGGTCCATTTATCCTGACACCAGTTGTATCACGTCGTTTCCTCGGTAAGCTACCAGTACTACTGGTCCATTTATCCTGACACCAGTTGTATCACGTCATTTCCTCGGTAAGCTACCAGTACTACTGGTCCATTTATCCTGACACCAGTTGTATCACGTCGTTTCCTCGGTAAGCTACCAGTACTACTGGTCCATTTATCCTGACACCAGTTGTATCACGTCGTTTCCTCGGTAAGTTACCGGTACTACTGGTACATTTATCCTGACACCAGTTGTATCACGTCATTTCCTCGGTAAGTTACCGGTACTACTGGTACATTTATCCTGACACCAGTTGTATCACGTCATTTCCTCGGTAAGCTACCAGTACTACTGGTCCATTTATCCTGACACCAGTTGTATCACGTCATTTCCTCGGTAAGCTACCAGTACTACTGGTCCATTTATCCTGACACCAGTTGTATCACGTCATTTTCTCGGTAAGCTACCAGTACTACTGGTACATTTATCCTGACACCAGTTGTATCACGTCGTTTCCTCGGTAAGCTACCAGTACTACTGGTCCATTTATCCTGACACCAGTTGTATCACGTCGTTTCCTCGGTAAGTTACCGGTACTACTGGTACATTTATCCTGACACCAGTTGTATCACGTCATTTCCTCGGTAAGTTACCGGTACTACTGGTACATTTATCCTGACACCAGTTGTATCACGTCATTTCCTCGGTAAGCTACCAGTACTACTGGTCCATTTATCCTGACACCAGTTGTATCACGTCATTTCCTCGGTAAGCTACCAGTACTACTGGTCCATTTATCCTGACACCAGTTGTATCACGTCGTTTCCTCGGTAAGTTACCGGTACTACTGGTCCATTTATCCTGACACCAGTTGTATCACGTCATTTCCTCGGTAAGCTACCAGTACTACTGGTCCATTTATCCTGACACCAGTTGTATCACGTCGTTTCCTCGGTAAGTTACCGGTACTACTGGTCCATTTATCCTGACACCAGTTGTATCACGTCATTTCCTCGGTAAGCTACCAGTACTACTGGTCCATTTATCCTGACACCAGTTGTATCACGTCGTTTCCTCGGTAAGTTACCGGTACTACTGGTACATTTATCCTGACACCAGTTGTATCACGTCGTTTCCTCGGTAAGTTACCAGTACTACTGGTCCATTTATCCTGACACCAGTTGTATCACGTCGTTTCCTCGGTAAGCTACCAGTACTACTGGTCCATTTATCCTGACACCAGTTGTATCACGTCGTTTCCTCGGTAAGCTACCAGTACTACTGGTCCATTTATCCTGACACCAGTTGTATCACGTCGTTTCCTCGGTAAGTTACCGGTACTACTGGTCCATTTATCCTGACACCAGTTGTATCACGTCATTTCCTCGGTAAGCTACCAGTACTACTAGTCCATTTATCCTGACACCAGTTGTATCACGTCGTTTCCTCGGTAAGCTACCAGTACTACTGGTCCATTTATCCTGACACCAGTTGTATCACGTCGTTTCCTCGGTAAGTTACCGGTACTACTGGTCCATTTATCCTGACACCAGTTGTATCACGTCATTTCCTCGGTAAGCTACCAGTACTACTGGTCCATTTATCCTGACACCAGTTGTATCACGTCGTTTCCTCGGTAAGCTACCAGTACTACTGGTCCATTTATCCTGACACCAGTTGTATCACGTCGTTTCCTCGGTAAGTTACCGGTACTACTGGTCCATTTATCCTGACACCAGTTGTATCACGTCATTTCCTCGGTAAGCTACCAGTACTACTGGTCCATTTATCCTGACACCAGTTGTATCACGTCGTTTCCTCGGTAAGCTACCAGTACTACTGGTCCATTTATCCTGACACCAGTTGTATCACGTCATTTCCTCGGTAAGCTACCAGTACTACTGGTCCATTTATCCTGACACCAGTTGTATCACGTCATTTCCTCGGTAAGCTACCAGTACTACTGGTCCATTTATCCTGACACCAGTTGTATCACGTCGTTTCCTCGGTAAGCTACCAGTACTACTGGTCCATTTATCCTGACACCAGTTGTATCACGTCGTTTCCTCGGTAAGTTACCGGTACTACTGGTACATTTATCCTGACACCAGTTGTATCACGTCGTTTCCTCGGTAAGCTACCAGTACTACTGGTCCATTTATCCTGACACTAGTTGTATCACGTCATTTCCTCGGTAAGCTACCAGTACTACTGGTCCATTTATCCTGACACCAGTTGTATCACGTCATTTCCTCGGTAAGCTACCAGTACTACTGGTCCATTTATCCTGACACCAGTTGTATCACGTCATTTCCTCGGTAAGCTACCAGTACTACTGGTCCATTTATCCTGACACCAGTTGTATCACGTCATTTCCTCGGTAAGCTACCGGTACTACTGGTCCATTTATCCTGACACCAGTTGTATCACGTCATTTCCTCGGTAAGCTACCAGTACTACTGGTCCATTTATCCTGACACCAGTTGTATCACGTCATTTCCTCGGTAAGCTACCAGTACTACTGGTACATTTATCCTGACACCAGTTGTATCACGTCGTTTCCTCGGTAAGTTACCGGTACTACTGGTACATTTATCCTGACACCAGTTGTATCACGTCGTTTCCTCGGTAAGCTACCAGTACTACTGGTCCATTTATCCTGACACCAGTTGTATCACGTCGTTTCCTCGGTAAGTTACCGGTACTACTGGTACATTTATCCTGACACCAGTTGTATCACGTCGTTTCCTCGGTAAGCTACCAGTACTACTGGTCCATTTATCCTGACACCAGTTGTATCACGTCACTTCCTCGTTATCTACCGGTACTACTGGTGCATTTATCCTGAGACCAGTTGTATCACGTCGTTTCCTCGGTAAGTTACCAGTACTACTGGTCCATTTATCCTGACACCAGTTGTATCACGTCATTTCCTCGGTAAGCTACCAGTACTACTGGTCCATTTATCCTGACACCAGTTGTATCACGTCATTTCCTCGGTAAGCTACCAGTACTACTGGTCCATTTATCCTGACACCAGTTGTATCACGTCGTTTCCTCGGTAAGTTACCGGTACTACTGGTCCATTTATCCTGACACCAGTTGTATCACGTCGTTTCCTCGGTAAGTTACCAGTACTACTGGTCCATTTATCCTGACACCAGTTGTATCACGTCATTTCCTCGGTAAGCTACCAGTACTACTGGTCCATTTATCCTGACACCAGTTGTATCACGTCATTTCCTCGGTAAGCTACCAGTACTACTGGTCCATTTATCCTGACACCAGTTGTATCACGTCATTTCCTCGGTAAGTTACCAGTACTACTGGTACATTTATCCTGACACAAGTTGTATCACGTCATTTCCTCGGTAAGCTACCAGTACTACTGGTCCATTTATCCTGACACCAGTTGTATCACGTCGTTTCCTCGGTAAGATACCGGTACTACTGGTCCATTTATCCTGACACCAGTTGTATCACGTCGTTTCCTCGGTAAGTTACCGGTACTACTGGTCCATTTATCCTGACACCAGTTGTATCACGTCATTTCCTCGGTAAGCTACCAGTACTACTGGTCCATTTATCCTGACACCAGTTGTATCACGTCATTTCCTCGGTAAGCTACCAGTACTACTGGTCCATTTATCCTGACACCAGTTGTATCACGTCGTTTCCTCGGTAAGTTACCGGTACTACTGGTACATTTATCCTGACACCAGTTGTATCACGTCGTTTCCTCGGTAAGCTACCAGTACTACTGGTCCATTTATCCTGACACCAGTTGTATCACGTCATTTCCTCGGTAAGCTACCAGTACTACTGGTCCATTTATCCTGACACCAGTTGTATCACGTCATTTCCTCGGTAAGCTACCAGTACTACTGGTCCATTTATCCTGACACCAGTTGTATCACGTCGTTTCCTCGGTAAGCTACCAGTACTACTGGTCCATTTATCCTGACACCAGTTGTATCACGTCGTTTCCTCGGTAAGTTACCGGTACTACTGGTACATTTATCCTGACACCAGTTGTATCACGTCGTTTCCTCGGTAAGCTACCAGTACTACTGGTCCATTTATCCTGACACCAGTTGTATCACGTCATTTCCTCGGTAAGCTACCAGTACTATTGGTACATTTATCCTGACACCAGTTGTATCACGTCGTTTCCTCGGTAAGCTACCAGTACTACTGGTCCATTTATCCTGACACCAGTTGTATCACGTCATTTCCTCGGTAAGCTACCAGTACTACTGGTCCATTTATCCTGACACCAGTTGTATCACGTCATTTCCTCGGTAAGCTACCAGTACTACTGGTCCATTTATCCTGACACCAGTTGTATCACGTCGTTTCCTCGGTAAGTTACCGGTACTACTGGTCCATTTATCCTGACACCAGTTGTATCACGTCGTTTCCTCGGTAAGCTACCGGTACTACTGGTCCATTTATCCTGACACCAGTTGTATCACGTCATTTCCTCGGTAAGTTACCGGTACTACTGGTCCATTTATCCTGACACCAGTTGTATCACGTCGTTTCCTCGGTAAGCTACCAGTACTACTGGTCCATTTATCCTGACACCAGTTGTATCACGTCGTTTCTTCGGTAAGTTACCAGTACTACTGGTCCATTTATCCTGACACCAGTTGTATCACGTCGTTTCCTCGGTAAGTTACCGGTACTACTGGTCCATTTATCCTGACACCAGTTGTATCACGTCGTTTCCTCGGTAAGCTACCAGTACTACTGGTCCATTTATCCTGACACCAGTTGTATCACGTCGTTCCTCGGTAAGTTACCAGTACTACTGGTCCATTTATCCTGACACCAGTTGTATCACGTCGTTTCCTCGGTAAGTTACCGGTACTACTGGTCCATTTATCCTGACACCAGTTGTATCACGTCGTTTCCTCGGTAAGTTACCGGTACTACTGGTACATTTATCCTGACACCAGTTGTATCACGTCGTTTCCTCTGTAAGTTACCGGTACTACTGGTACATTTATCCTGACACCAGTTGTATCACGTCGTTTCCTTGGTAAGTTACCGGTACTACTGGTCCATATATCCTGACACCAGTTGTATCACGTCGTTTCCTCGGTAAGTTACCGGTACTACTGGTTCATATATCCTGACACCAGTTGTATCACGTCGTTTCCTCGGTAAGTTACCGGTACTACTGGTCCATATATCCTGACACCAGCCAGGCAGTCGTTAGTTTAACCCTGCAACCCTGATCGCCAAGGAGAGTAGCTATTACTAATTACTATCATTGTTAAAGTGTTTGATATCTACATATCGAGGGCTTGGTGTGAAACGGTTGTAACTAAAATTGGTATTTTTTTACCAAGGTTAATCATCTTGCCATTAAGTCTTTATACGCGTTAAATCAGTTTTCTTTGTAAACAATAGAAATTTAGGTGCCATTGCTCGTTCTGAGCAATGGCACCTAAATTTGCATTGTTTACAAAGGGGTCAAAATTGCCCCTAAACCAGGGTTTTCAAAATAGGTTTTTAGTTACAACCGTTTCTTGCCAAGCCCTCGATATGTAAATGTACAAGGAAACACCGTTATATAACTGAAATACTTTTGAAAACGGTGTAAAACACCTTACACACAAACTCACAATCGGATATTTTCAGTTACCATCACAATTGCTCATAATCGTTCTACAGAAGTTTCGAAGTTTTGGATTGCGAACATTCTGATCAGATTGCACGATGTAGCAAATGCTAAGGTCTGGTTATACTGTGACGGTGACCATTAATTGCCAAGTGCCTGAGAATAGGTACAAGTTGGCATTTTTGACTAGTGTAATTTCAAATGATATTGTCCACCAGAGCAGTATTAACACAACGACACAAGATGACAGAATGCTCTAAAGAACTTTTGTTAGTAATGTCTATACAGTCAACAAAATCCATCTTATCATGTATTGATTTAGTTTATAAGCCTATGCCAAACGCAGATATATTTTGATTTTTCCATGTTGTTTAAGCCTTCTGCTTCAGATACGTCAAACGTCTGTATCAGTAAAATGGCCAACCTCATTAAAACCAGACCAGACAACTGTATCAGTAAAATGGCCAACCTCATTAAAACCAAACCAAACGTCTGTATCAGTAAAATGGCCAACCTCATTAAAACCAAACCAAACGTCTGTATCAGTAAAATGGCCAACCTCATTAAAACCAAACCAAACGTCTGTATCAGTAAAATGGCCAACCTCATTAAAACCAAACCAAACGTCTGTATCAGTAAAATGGCCAACGTCATTAAAACCAGACCAAACAACTTCGCCGTGAGGATATTGGATCTGACGACACAGTATATAGGTTCGTCTGAAATTGACACTATGCATTGAAATATTCATGAGCAGTGTCCAATGAAATCACACGATACATCCAACACTCGGCTATTATTGTTTATTTGTATGGGTCATCTCCCCTAATAATATCTAATGATTTTGAAAGCGACAATTTAATTGGCTTATGCGAAGGTCAATCTGTGACGACCAGTAATAAACAGTCATCGTATCTATACCACAATTTGCTACTGCAGCGAAGTTGAGGTCTGGTTTTAATGAGATTGGCAAAGAGTTAATAAACTATTGTGAAGCGTCTTCCTTAAAAACAACTACACGAAGGTTGTTTGAGGCCTGTATTGCTATTAGAATGCTTCTCTAGGCAACCACGTCATTTCATCCAAGTGTACACTGTGTTAGTCAGACGCCTGTTAAATACGCCCTTGACGTATCGGCACACAGTGACCGGAAAGCGCTGTTTGATCTGGTTATACACTGTTTGCGAATGTTCAATGGTTTGTTTTCTAAGTCAGGCTCCTGTTATTTTTACATTGAAATAACGGATACGCGTACTCTTGTCAATGTACGGATGTTTACCCTTTCCCCTATACAGACAACTTCAGATGCATTTGCAGCAGACATCTCTTGAAACGTTGTGGAAAAAGTAAATTTAAAAAAAGTCAAAACAGACAATTTCTCTTTTCCTTTCCCACCATTCTCCCAATATTTGTATTAAAGATTATACTCCATGTAGGTGTTATAACGTTTTACTCGAGAACGATTTCAAAGCAGACGGCTCTTAAAATATCGTATCAAGTAAACCGTTAAGACGATTACTTAAATAAAATATATTTAAAATAAAAACACATGGGAATACAATTAAAAATCCTGAGAACTTGAAAGCTTTTGGTCGATATATTTTATAGAAAAGAGAAATTTCCGGTTTATGCGATTCCGGATGTTCTCCAATTGTTCCAAGTTCCATGTTCCTGATGTCATTATTCTCAATTTTTGCAGTCAAGTTATAAGTGTTGAGATATTTCCGGATGTTTAATGATTTAGCAATCCACAAGGTTGGTCCATAAATTATTCGGCTCACGAACAAAGTAGACCGGGGTATATAGAGTTTCTTGAAATGACGAAGTGAAAGCTTGAACTAAAAACTTCATTCCATCTTGAGTGTATTTAGTGGGTTTGTTATACTCGTACATCTCTACGAGACATTTGTATATAGTGGGTTTGTTATACTCGTACATCTCTCCAAGACACTTGTATATAGTGGGTTTGTTATACTCGTACATCTCTCCGAGACGTTTGTATATAGTGGGTTTGTTATACTCGTACATCCCTCCGAGACATTTGTATATAGTGGGTTTGTTATACTCGTACATCTCTCCGAGACATTTGTATATAGTCGGTTTGTTATACTCGTACATCTCTCAGAGACATTTGTATACAGTTGGTTTGTTATACTCGTATATCTCTCCGAGACATTTGTATATAGTGGGTTTGTTATACTCGTATATCTCTCCGAGACATTTGTATATAGTGGGTTTGTTATACTCGTACATCTCTCCGAGACATTTGTATTTAGTGGGTTTGTTATACTCGTACATCTCTCCGAGACGTTTGTATTTAGTAGGTTTGTTATACTCGTACATCTCTCCGAGACATTTGTATATAGTGGGTTTGTTATACTCGTACATCTCTCCGAGACGTTTGAATTTAGTAGGTTTGTTATACTCGTACATCCCTCCGAGACATTTGTATATAGTGGGTTTGTTATACTCGTACATCTCTCCGAGACATTTGTATTTAGTGGGTTTGTTATATTCGTACATCTCTCCGAGACATTTGTATTTAGTAGGTTTGTTATACTCGTACATCTCTCCGAGACATTTGTATTTAGTAGGTTTGTTATACTCGTACATCTCTCCGAGACATTTGTATATAGTGGGTTTGTTATATTCGTACATCTCTCCAAGACATTTGTATATAGTGGGTTTGTTATACTCGTACATCTCTCCGAGACATTTGTATTTAGTAGGTTTGTTATACTCGTACATCTCTCCGAGACGTTTGTGTATAGTGGGTTTGTTATACTCGTACATCTCTCCGAGTCATTTGTGTATAGTGGGTTTGTTATACTTGAACATCTCTCCGAGACGTTTGTATTTAGTAGGTTTGTTATACTCATACATCTCTCCGAGACATTTGTATATAGTGGGTTTGTTATACTCGTACATCTCTCCGAGACGTTTGTATATAGTGGGTTTGTTATACTCGTACATCTCTCCGAGACATTTGTGTATAGTGGGTTTGTTATACTCGTACATCTCTCCGAGACATTTGTATATAGTGTGTTTGTTATACTCGTATATCTCTCCGAGACGTTTGTATATAGTGGGTTTGTTATACTTGAACATCTCTCCGAGACGTTTATATATATAGTGGGTGTGTTATACTCGTACATCCCTCCGAGACGTTTGTATTTAGTAGGTTTGTTATACTCGTACATCTCTCCGAGACGTTTATATATAGTGGGTTTGTTATACTCGTACATCCCTCCGAGACGTTTGTATATATTGGGTTTGTTATACTCGTACATCTCTCTGAGACGTTTGTATTTAGTGGGTTCGTTATACTCTTACATCTCTCCGAGACGTTTGTATATAGTGGGTTTGTTATACTCGTACATCTTTCCGAGACGTTTGTATATAGTGGGTTTGTTATACTCGTACATCTCTCCGAGACATTTGTATATAGTGGGTTTGTTATACTCGTACATCTCTCCGAGACATTTGTGTACAGTGAAGACTCAGGAGAACATGAGCATATGCACCTCTTTGCAGAAGACGACTCCTTAAAATAGTTTGTGATAAAAGGATAAATATTTCATTATGAAAAACTTATCCTTTTAGTCATTATGTTTTCAACCTTATTCAATAACTATAGTTTTCACTTTAGAAGGCTACACGTTTTGTCCATATGTGTTCAAAGTCGTCTGCTGTAGATTTGTTATATGTGGAAAGGGGGATTACACTTACTGAGTATTAAATATTATATGAGTACCTACAACAATTAAATGTATTGATACATTGCCGGCGGTTTTTAGCAGTTTCTCTTTCCTATGCCACCTACAAGATTGTCATGTTTAATGTTACTTGAAGTAAAACGAATTGCGTAACACGTTTGAACCGCGCTAGTCGAATAGATATCTTGTTTCATTTACAATGAGAAAACCAACATTATGGATTGACCCAGATCAGCGGGCCGACACATTTCGACTCAGGGGGATAAAGGTTTAGAGACCAAGGGTGACAGTTTGTTATTTTCGGGGATACTTGATATGAAGCGATTTGAGCCGTTCCACGAGAAAACCAACATTTAGACTCTGCGCAAGGTATTGATCAGTACAAGCATGCCGCACAAGCATGCCGCACAAGCAGACAGACGTTTTTGTCCTTCTGTGGATTTTCTGTTTCAGGAATCATTACTCTATAACTATTTCCCACTGAAACGGAATATGTCTGTCCGGATCAGTCTGCGCGTACTGCGCAGGCTTATCTGGGTCGATACATTACGCAGAGTTCATAATGTTGGTTTTCTAGTGGAACGGCTCATTTGTCAACTGCAAGTGTACGCGCTTTTATAGGTTATGGTATGTTGGATACGCCTGTTGAGCAAGGAGGCTTGAAGCGTGAACGTATCGTATGATTAAATTCTGTTGGATAAATTTAGTGTTATTATTGTACTTGAAGTGTTTTGTCGGTATATTGCAGCTGTCTTGTTATGTATGCTCGTCTGATACCAGATTAATATAAATGTTGGCATTGATTCCCCCGCTTTAGAACGTTAAAAACCTTACGATACTATTTCTGCAGCTTACGACTTTGAATACATCTGAAAGGGGGTGGTGGTGTTTCTGTGTATTTTTCACAAAGATGCTTTTTGACGCGTCTGCAGCAGACGATTTTAGCCCCTGGTCATAGTAGTAATACCATTTTTTCGGAGTTGGCAGCCTGCAAATTGCTGTAAGCACCAAACAACGCATGAGAAACTGCGCGAGAAAAATAGTTCATCATGGATTCAACAAAACTGCATTTAAAAGATTAGGATCTTCCCCATAAATATCCTTTTAATGTTGTTGGGACATCAGTGAAAAACTTAAGGCGTGAGTACTCCAATATAAGTTTAAGAAATGCTTTAGAAATTAATGCGCCGAGAAATATGGACGCTTGTTAACATGATTAACATTCGCGAAGAGGAACGGAAAGAAAGAAAGAAGTCACGTGAAATATACAGTGGCGGATAAACCGGGGCCGTAGGGCCCGTGCGACGAAACATTAATGGTAAACAAAGAAAAAGCGGGCAAATGTAGTGGCGGGGCCCATATGGCCCGTGCCCGACTGCCCCCATCCCACGAAAGAAGTCACGTGAAATATACAGTGGCGGATTAACCAGGTTGGGGGGGGGGGGGGGGGGGGCACTGCAGTGCTTTTATTTTACATTGTTGCCAACATGTCTTTATGAACACTCATAATGAGCAATATATCCCTTTTCACAATTATTTCAACCATATTCATTAATAAAATAAAACTCTCATTTATAGAGATTGTTTTCACATTTTTGCCAAGTTGTCTGTTGCAGATATGTATAGTATGTGAACGGGTTAAGAGTACACCATTAGTGTGGTATTATATCTAACGAGGGTGATATCGATGAGAGGGTTATAAAGAGTTTATGCGCCAGTCATTCCAATAATTTTGTTCTCAACGTTTCAGTGATTTGGAAATATGACAGTGATTAAATTTCATTTAAACAATGGGACAAAGATAAGGTTTCTTCACATAAGGACGCGTTTTGACGCATTTGATGCAGACGACTCATAATGAGATATAATAGATATACATGTATATGATATTTTCAAAGTCGTCTACCATTTTTGAAGCGTATGGGAAAGGGGGTACGCTTGCATTTTAAACACTGATAAACAGTGAATACTTTCATCATACCTTGGTTCGATTGACAAGGATTACTTGATGATATTATTACCCGGTAGTTTTCGACATAAACAAGTCCATAAATGACACATGTTCATATTATTAATTATGTGTGACGAATACCGTAAGACAAGTACGTAAACTATTTACACTTCCTCATAGGACGGTTAATCGTGAAATCGTTAAGCTTGTTTATTTTACATCGATTGCGAAACAAGCTTTAAGCTTATATTGAACACACTCGATGTGAGTAGTGTTCATCTTGCCAGTCTAAATAGAAAAAAACGAGAAAACCTAGAATAAGAATCACTTAATTAACCCTTTCCCAGATTCATACCCTTTCAGACGGCTCTGCAGCAGACGCATTTTGAACACATTATGGGAATGGGAGAAAACATTCTGAACAAGAAATTTCTCCTTTTGTCATAATGGGCTCAACTTTGTTTTAATGATGATACTTTATTTACAGGAAATTTCCTATATTTAGGCTATATGCTTTCAAATCCGTCTGCTGCAAAAGAGGTGTATGTGGGAAAGTGTTAAATATAAAGGAGGAAGAAGTTAAAGTTGCGCATTTGGATTAAAATGTCTTTTTTGTTTAATTCACAAGGATAAAAAAAATCTTCACAAACATTTACTAGAGCCAATATCCGAATATTTGTTTTTAAATTAAGCTCATGGATGTTTTAAAAAAAACAGAAACTTGTCAATATTACTGACGGGGAATTACGCGTTAAATCACGAAGGGTGAGAGAAAAATCGTGAATTTAGTGTTAAAGGATATAATCAGCTATTGACATCATTCGACGGATGTATAAAGACGCGAAAGGATTGATTTGTGATTAGTTTACTCGACCAACACCATCGTTAATACCACTGCGACAGTTTGGATGGCATGGCGAAATCAGGGAGACACTAACATGTTTGTTCACAATATCAAAGAATAATACTCATACTTTTCACAAGGATAAAAATGGAATGTAACACAGGGAGCCAGGATATAGCCGCATGAAGCCAGAATATACGGTACAATAAAGATAATTATTTTGACATGTGTCTTCATGGCGGTTATTAAATATTAAAATAAGAAGACACAGCTTATAGCATGAAACAGTATCATCGGATATTGATATCTTGCAACGAGTGCGCGAAGGATTTAAGAGGATTTACGAAAGGAAGCTTTAAATAAAATACGTCCGGTATATACTACAAGTGTAATACGATTTAAAGGAGTAAATACAAGTTCCGCCCAAAGGAACACGTGAAAAGGAGCTAACGGTCATATAAATGCGTGCAATAACGACAGATACTGCAACTGCATCCATTGTTCATGCGAAATTAGAAGGTACAATATCGAAGTATCTACTATAATACGATTTATTGGAGTTGATAAACGTACGGAATATCTATATATCGACGTCTTGTATAATTGAAGACACGCATTGGGACGATGTATTCACACCTTCACTTGGACCTGAATCAGAACTGGACGCTATACGAACTCAGTCTTAAAAAGGCTGAGAAGCTTACCCCGTCGATTATATATCTCACAGTGTTGACGCTGTGTGGTACCTCGGGGAACGCTCTTGTTCTCCTAATATTCTACAGAAAATTCAATTCCTCCATACATCGATGCTTTATATTAACCCTGTCAGCTTTCGACTTTCTGGCTTGTTCGATTGGGACGCCGTGGGCTATTGCGGAAGCGTTTAATGTTTTTACATATACGGATGTGATTTCGTGTAAAATATTCCGGTTTATACTGTATTATTGCAGTATTGCTTCCAGTCTGACATTAGTATTAATAGCAGTGGAGCGACACAGAAAGATATGCAGTCCTTTAAAACATCAATTGACGGTACCGATGGCAAAACGTGCTTTACTTGTTATTGCTGGTGTAATTTCTTCTGTATCAGCAAGTCCCGCGTTCGTGCTTTATGGAAACTCAACCATTCGCGTAGAATCCTTGAACATAACCGGAACAAGATGTTTCGTCACGGATGGCATGTCCAAAACAATATGGCCGGCCGCTTTCAATGTTTATTTAATATTCTTGGCAACACTGTCGACTGTGATCATGACAACGTGTTACTTCAGGGTAGCTAGGCGTGTATCAGAACTGGGAACTGAAAACGTGCAAAAGCGTACAATGAAGGCATCTGAGAAATCTAACGCGTCCCGGTCCTCATTAGATGATATTGGACCATTGGATGTAGAAATTGACAGTAACAGTGAGTCCGCGTCCATCAGAATGACAAATGTACAACATCAGATATCCAATCCGTCGTCTCGTTGCAGTCCTATGATGGCAAAAAAGAAACAAAACGTGTCGACAAAGACGAAAAAGTGGGCGTCGAGAGTGATCCGGAGGTTATCCAGCAACAATGGTAAAAAGACTTTGAGGATAACCAAGATGCTGATTGCAGTAACAATAGTGTTCATTATAAGTTGTTCGCCCCATCTATTTTTAATGTTATGGACAGCTATAGCCGGCCTTGATGCCGAAGGTGATTCAACATACCCTAAGGATAATATATACCAGATTTTGTTTTATTCCTTCATGATAAATAACTTGATAAATCCCTTTATATACGGTATAATGGATTTAAAGTTTAGACGTGAAAGCAAGAGAATACTGTGCTGTAAATATTGTGAATGAAAATCTTAATGTGGTAAAATTATTAAACTTTTCCCCCAAATAAACGCGTTTTCAGAGACGAATTTAGAAACCAATGTCTCATGATGGTAATGTGTTTTAACATGTATTTAAATATTGTGCAAAGATAATTTCCATAGTTTTACCTAGATGTTTTCAAAATTGTCTCCAACAGATTCGATGTATGGGAAAGGGTTAACGGGATATGGATATTTTGTTGAACATCTCAAGTGTCGAATAATTATGTTTTCGTGTTTTATAACGTACTTAAGTTATTGTTAGAGGATTATTTGTGGATTTAGTGTGAATCTGAAATGATAACGCTTTACGTACAAACATAACAATTTGTCGAATGCTTAGTTTTCATGTTTTGTAAAGATTTCCACCTACGCCAATGTATGTTTTATCACTTGTTGAATATACACAAAGTACAAATTAAAATGTTAATTAAACTTAACAACATTGTAATTAGTATACTGGTCTGCTAAAAACTACACTTAAATTGCAAGTCAACGAACAACTAGTTGATCGATGTGAAGGTCTTTACCGCTACATACTTAAAGATAATTGTTCTTAACAATTTTTATATATAACAATATAAACAAAGAATTCTTGTAAAAGAGGAAAAGGGACTAGATAAGAGGGAGTGAACAGGTCTTTTCCCCAATAGTTCTATAATAAATCAACAAAATCCTATTTTGTGGGTACTCGAAAGAATCGTCTCTATGAGACGATTCTTTTGAGTTCCCACAACATAGGGTTTGAATGTCTAATTAGGATTTTAGAACATGAAAAATGCTCCTTATCTAGAGCTCTAAGAGGCGTTACTGTCTCTGATTTCACTCGACCACTTGCGTCAGTATCATGTCAACTCCGCCAATATCAGTCAGAATTGAAGCAGTCTCAGATAAATGTTGTCGCTGTAAGCAGCTGACAATTTTTCAAAAATAGTGTCGGAAATGATAAACTGCAAAGAAATGAGCAATTCCTAATAAGAATTTCCAAAAATATACAACCAGACATTCTGATACCAAAAATGATTCCCTGGAAACGGTAAGCCGTCTGATACTTCGAGGAAATACTGGTAAACGTTTAAGGAATTAACGGCGTTTCAAGGTCAAAGTATATCAATTATATTCATGGTCAAGTTGATCTACAGCCAAGTAGACCATCAATGAGCGCCAATGAGGGAATGCATGACTACCATTTTCAAAGTATTTGGTACGACCCTACCGGGGGTCGAACCCGCGGCCTCCCGAACCCAAGGCAGACACTCTACCACTACACCACGGTGCTTTTGATTTGTCACAATGAATTAGACTTGATTTTATATATGTATAGGATGCTATTGAACTGTTTGAGTTGATCCTATTTTGGTATTGTAACCTTTACTGATACATAGAGTATGTTGAACACCCATGTTATGCCCCGTCCCATTGTGTGCAAAATGGTTACAAGAAATAAACCCCGGGTTTTGATGTTCGTGAAATTGGCAATCTGGCAGCGTGAAGTAAGCAGTCTGGCAGTCTGGCAGTCTGGCAATCTGGCAGCGTGAAGTAAGCAGTCTGGTAATCTGGCAGTCTGGTAGCGTGAAGTTAGCAGTCTGGCAGTCTGGCAGCGTGAAGTTAGCAGTCTGGCAGTCTGGCAGCGTGAAGTTAGCAGTCTGGCAGTCTGGTAGTGTGAAGTTAGCAGTCTGGTAGTCTGGCAGCGTGAAGTAAGCAGTCTGGCAGTCTGGCAATCTGGCAGCGTGAAGTAAGCAGTCTGGCAGTCTGGCAGTCTGGCAATCTGGCAGCGTGAAGTTAGCAGTCTGGCAATCTGGCAGCGTGAAGTAAGCAGTCTGGCAGTCTGGCAATCTGGCAGCGTGAAGTAAGCAGTCTGGCAGTCTGGCAATCTGGCAGCGTGAAGTAAGCAGTCTGGCAGTCTGGCAGTCTGGCGGCGTGAAGTTAGCAGTCTGGCAGTCTGGTAGTGTGAAGTTAGCAGTCTGGCAGTCTGGTAGTGTGAAGTTAGCAGTCTGGCAGTCTGGCAGCGTGAAGTTAGCAGTCTGGCAGTCTGGCAGCGTGAAGTAAGCAGTCTGGCAGTCTGGTAGTGTGAAGTTAGCAGTCTGGCAGTCTGGCAGCGTGAAGTTAGCAGTCTGGCAGTCTGGCAGCGTGAAGTTAGCAGTCTGGCAGTCTGGTAGTGTGAAGTTAGCAGTCTGGCAGTCTGGTAGTGTGAAGTTAGCAGTCTGGCAGTCTGGTAGTGTGAAGTTAGCAGTCTGGCAGTCTGGCAGCGTGAAGTTAGCAGTCTGGCAGTCTGGCAGTCTGGCAGCGTGAAGTTAGCAGTCTGGCAGTCTGGCAGCGTGAAGTTAGTAATCTTGCAGTCTGGTAGTGTGAAGTTAGCAGTCTGGCAGTCTGGTAGTGTGAAGTTAGCAGTCTGGCAGTCTGGTAGTGTGAAGTTAGCAGTCTGGCAGTCTGGCAGCGTGAAGTAAGCAGTCTGGCAGTCTGGTAGTGTGAAGTTAGCAGTCTGGCAGTCTGGTAGTGTTAAGTTAGCAGTCTGGCAGTCTGGTAGCGTGAAGTAAGCAGTCTGGCAGTCTGGTAGTGTGAAGTTAGCAGTCTGGCAGTCTGGTAGTGTGAAGTTAGCAGTCTGGCAGTCTGGCAGCGTAAAGTTAGCAGTCTGGCAGTCTGGCAGCGTGAAGTTAGCAGTCTGGCAATCTGGCAGTGTGAAGTTAGCAGTCTGACAGTCTGGCAGCGTGAAGTTAGCAGTCTTGCAGTCTGGCAGCTTGACGTTATCAGTCTGGTAGTCTAGGAGTCTGGCAGTATGGCAGTCAGACAGCGTGAAGTTAGCAATCTGGCAGTCTGGCAGCCTGGCAGCATGGCGTGAACTAAGCCATATCTCTTTACGCGACATTTCGATTGTAATAGCGCCAAAAGTTCTAGCAGTCCGGAGCAGAGCGAAACACGCTATGCTTTTATCATCCGGCCTGTATACAAGATCTTTAGTACATGTTACGTTCAAATCACCGTTTTAAGCAATGATAAGATTTTTAAATATTTCATTAAATGATTTTTTTGGCGTTTTCCTGCTTACATTTTCGCGGACAAAAACAAAAATTGTACCATTTCTTAAAGTGATGATATATGGGAAAATGCGCAACAAATGTCCGGGCAGATTTAAACATTTCAGTTTGACATTGTAGTCGTATTTAGTTTAAACGTCGCCATACCCTTAGCGAAGCGGCACAAGAACGTTTTTTTATTCTTTATAAACGAAAATCAAAATATTCATATTTTTTCTAGACAGAAAGAATACATCAAAATTGAATTTCCGTAATGGTAGATCATAAGACTTAAAATACAAACCTTGACAAGAACTACATCAGACATGAAGTGTAAACTAAATCATATCGTTACGTGACATTTCGATTTTAACAACGGCAGCAACTCTAACCGATCTAGCAGTTTTCAGAGCGTGAGACAGTTTAATACGCGGTAAGATATTGTCATTCGGCTTAGTCGCAAGACCTTTAGTATATTTTACGTTCAAATAACTTGTCTTTCGCCGAGTTTTAAGCAATGATAAGATTTGAATATTTTATTTAGTGATTTTTTTGCGTGTTCTTGCGTAAGTCAAATCTATTTCTATCGTCGACGAAAGCAGAAATCGCGTGATTTCTTGGAATTAAAATTATACGGGTAAATGCGCAACGACCTTATTTAGTTTAAACGTCGCCTTACCCTGTAGCGAAGCGTTATATGAAAGTTTTCTATTCTTTATAAATGAAAATCAAAATATTCACTTTTTTTCAAGACAGAAATAAAGAAAAAAATGCGAATTTCATAAGTATCATGGTATACCCGACATTTTGATTTTAACAATGACCAGCAGCTCTGGCAGATTTAACAGCGTCGGGCGGTTTGAAAAGCTCCAATATATTGTTATCCGGCTTGGACACAAGATATGTAGTCAAAGCAGACGGCTCTTAAAATATCGTATTAAATAAGCGGTTAAGACGATTACTTAAATAAGATATATTTAAAATCGTTTTCTATGAAAACACATGAAATACAATTAAAAATCCTGAGATCTTTTGGTCGATATATATTTTAGGAAGGAGAAATTTCCCGTTTATGCGATTCCGGTTGTTCTCCACAATGTTATCAAAATAACCAACAAGTCGTCTGCTGTAATAAAGTAGTGCGTCGTCTGTCTCAGAGGGAAGGGTTTTAAGACTTGTGTCACCATTAATATCAAAGATGTGTAGCGTTGAGCATGCTTATTAAATTATTGTTCCTGACGTCATTATTCTCAGTCTTTTCTTCGTTGAATTTTGAAGTCAAGTGATAAGTGTTGAGATATTTCCAGATGTCTAATGATTTAGACATTGATAACGATGATCCATATATTCTTCGGCTCACGAACGTAGTAGACCGGAGTATATAGAGTCTCTTGAAATGACGAAGTGAAAGCTTGAACTAAAAACTTCATTCCATCTCATGTGTATATAGTGGGTTTGTTATACTCGTACATCTCTCCGAGACTCTTGTATATAGTGGATGTGTTATACTCGTACATATCTCCGAGACATTTGTATATAGTGGCTTTGTTAAAATCGTACATCTCTCCGAGACATTTGTATATAGTGGGTTTATTATACTTGTACATCTCTCCGAGACATTTGTATATAGTGGGTTTGTTATACTTGTACATCTATCCGATACTTTTGTATATAGTGGGTTTGTTATACTCGTACATCTCTCCGAGACACTTGTATATAGTGTGTTTGTTATACTCGTACATCTCTCCGAGACATTTGTATATATTCGGTTTGTTATACTCGTACATCTCTCCGAGACATTTGCATATAGTGGGTTTGTTATACTCGTACATCTCTCCGAGACATTTGTATATAGTGGGTTTGTTATACTCGTACATCTCTCCGAGACATTTGTATATAGTGGGTTTGTTATACTCGTACATCTCTCCGAGACGTTTGTATTTAGTGGGTTTGTTATACTCGTACATCTCTCCGAGACATTTGCATATGGTGTTTTGCAATGCATTACATTACTTAAAAAGGTGAGCGAACAAGGGCCATCATGGCCCTCTTGTTTGTTATATCCGTAACAGCGGTGGAGTTTCAGTTTATATACGTAATGACTTGATCGAAGCGGGCTCTATCACACGTATATGTAGTGATTTGAATGACAGTGTAGTTTTGTATTGGAAAAGTAGCATATTTGAAAATGTAAATGATATTATATTGTAAGTAACTTATGTTTCACCTGAAGGGTCATCTTTGTACAACAATTTACTGAATATTAATGGCATATCAATATTAGAAGAAAATGTGTCAGTTATTAAAATGCAATATCCTGATTGTTATATTTATCTAGCGGGGGGATCTAAATGCACGCACGAAAGATTTCATGGACTATATACCCCAGGACTCATTAAACTACATATACAATACTGAAGTAGATTACATCTCCGACTCCTTCGAGATGCCTCGGTGTAATAAAGATTCTCTTGTATACAATAAATTCGGTAGATCTCTAGTAGATCTTTGCTGTTTACATGATGTACACATTTTAAATGGTCGTTTATTTGATGACACGGAGGGTAACTACACATGCGTTGCTAATCGAGGTAAAAGCGTGGTGGATTACCACATAGCATCTTCACAGTTATTCCCCTTTATAAAGTACTTTAGCGTAGTCGATCGAGACGAGTCGGATCATTTCCCAGTAAACTCTGTTTTAAAATTTAGAATGATGGCGATAGATTCAAATGAGGAAAATATGCGGAATAGTTATAATTTTATCAAGTTTGATAAATATAAATGGAATGTAAACCACAAAGAAATATTTTTCGCAGAGTTTCATAAATCATTTAGAGACATGCATGCAGCGGTGTCTCAGAGTGTTACATCCGATATAGACACTTCCATTAAATCTATCATTCATTTATATAAATCATCAGCAAAAATAATGCTAGTTAGCGAACGTAATTATCAACGCTCTCATAATGAACCGTGGTGGGACACACAATGTATAGAAGCAAAACGTGAAAAATACTTCATGTTGAGACGTTTCCGCAAAACAAACAGAGACTGTGATTTTGATAATTATATATCGAAAAAAAGGTTATTTAAAAGAATCTGTGAAATTAAAAAGTACAAGTATCAACAGTCTATGAGACTAAAGCTCTGTAGTTGTATTAATGACTCGAAGTCATTCTGGAAATTACTTAAGTCAGATAAAAGTTTTAAAAAGTCTAACATTGATATAACAAATGCAGATTTACAAATGTGGTATGATTATTTCGGTGAGTTGTTGTACAAAAATGACCAGCCTATTATAGTACATAGTGATTATGATGGTACATACATAAACGATGAGTATGAATTTATATTGAATTCACCTATAGATGCGAATGAAATTGAACAATGTATACGCAGTCTAAAGTCTGGTAAGGAATTTTATAAAAATACATGTGAAATGATATGCCCAGTCTTACATTTAGTATTTAATGAAATTTTTCAAACAGGACATTTTCCTAGAGCATGGGGAGAAAGCATAGTGGTTCCTATTCATAAATCCGGTCCCACAGAAAATCCCTCTAACTACAGAGGTATATCACTTGTAAACGTAATGTACAAGATATATTCTAGTATTATTAATAAAAGATTGTACAAATGGGCTGAAACTTTTAACAAAATAGACGAGTCACAGGCAGGTTTTAGGGCGGGATACTCTTCAGTCGACAATGTTTTTACCCTTATGGGTATTGCACAAAAGTATATTTCTAAACCGGGTGGTAGATGTTATGTTCTTTATATAGATTTTCAAAAGGCATTTGATTCTATTTTACACGATAAACTGTTTACATGTCTCTCAAAAAATGGAATTAACGGCAACATGCTAAGTACTCTTATAGCTATGTACTCCGATCTTAAATCTTTTATACGTATTGGGAATAAGAACACACAACCTGTAATAAGTAACGTGGGTACAAAGCAAGGCGATCAGTGTAGTCCAATACTGTTTAGTTTATTCATAAATGATTTAGTATCATTTCTTAGAAATAAAGGAATCTCTGGAATATCTATGAGTCCAGACATACCTGATATTTTATGTCTTTTATATGCGGATGATGTAGCAAATTGTGCAGAAACTGTTGTTAACTTACAAAGACAATTGAACACTATCTCAGAGTACTGCAATCTCTCAGGTATGACTATTAACTTAAACAAAACTGAAATAATTGTGTTTAGAAATGGAGGACCACTACAGTGAACTCGACAGTTCCGGGTCATCGACAATTCCGGGTCAAATTTGGAAAAAAATGTTTAGTATTCGAGAATGATACAGTATTTTGACAATTTGATTATCAAGTCATATTTCCCATTAGCTTGGCTAATTTCACTTCAATTTAGGACGTTTTCATTTCAAGAACGGATGTTGTAATCTCGAAACACATGACTGCATCGATTCCCGCGAAAGCAAAATCTCAATATTTTTATTTACCTGTCACAGCGTAAATTGCTGATTGTAGCCATAATGTCAGTAATACAGTTATGTATTGCACATACATATATAGGTTATTTACTACTGAACAAGATATATATCTTTTATTGACCTGTTGAAGTTGTTTATGCCAAACTAGCGGATAAATTTGACCTAGTTCACGTACGACACTTTCGGGTCAGCCAAAAGGAATTTCTCAAAATTATCAATTTATTAGTAAAACTATTTTGGGAACTTTTTAAGAATAATTTAAAGCTTATGGTGATAAATCAATGTTAAAAATTTGTTATTTAAATTTACATTTTTTGTCAAATATGACTTATTAGTTGGTTGAAAAATTCATCAGTTTTCGTGCATGAAAGTGTGTACTGTAAATTTAGCCCCATCACTGTTCTGTTTTTCGCGGCAATAGGTAATTGCAAGTGATATATTTTAGTTCTATTTTTTCATATTATTTTAATAAAAATGTAAAATGAATATCTTGTTATTAAAAAACAGCTGTTTGAGGTTACCCGTGATCACAGAAATAAACATTTGTCACGTGACCCGGAAATGGCAAGTTTGACCCGAAACTGTCAAATTTACAGCTTGCAATTGCAGACACTAAAGAAACATTTTAACAAATTTGTATAATTGTTGAATTATATCATCGTGGGGAAGAAGTATTTGTTTAACATTTTATGTAGTTTTGTTTCTCTCAACTTTCTTTTCAAAGAGACAATATTCGATCATTTGGTTACTGACCCGGAACTGTCGAGTCCACTGTACGGAAGTATGAAAAATGGAAGTTTAACGATACGCCTTTAAAAACCACATCAATGTACAAATTTTTGGGATTACTGTTCACACCGAAATTATCTTGGACGAAAGCCAAAATAAAGCTTGCAGCACAAGCAAAAAAAGCAATGTTCTCAATCAAGTCAAGCCAACGTACATTTGGAAGATTAAATGTTAAAGAAAATTTTAAAATATTTTTAAAATATTTGATGCTATGATACTACCGATACTTACTTTCTCAGCAGAGATATGGGGCTATGAGTACAGCGAAGTGATAGAACGAGTACAAATACAGTTTTGTAAATATTTTTTAGGAGTTTCTCAATCTGTTAATAATGATGTTGTTCTTGGGGAATGTGGACGCTTACCGTTATGTTTTACTTATTATAGCAAGTGTATAAAATACTGGTGTAAAGTAATACATATGCCTGATAATAGATACCCTAAAAGCTGTTATAAGATGTTAAAGTGTCAGGATGAAATTAAACGCATCAATTGGGCTACACATGTAAAGAATTTATTGTTTCGATACGGTTTTGGATTTGTATGGATCTCACAAGAAATTGGAGATATAAACTCCTTTATCAAATGTTTTAAAACTAGATTGTCGGACTGCTTAAAACAAAACTGGAGAGAAAATATTGACTCTTCATCACGATGTGATACTTATAAAAATATAAAGACATTGTTAAATCCTGAAAGATATTTGAATATAGAAATGTCATTTACCTTAAGAAAATCTTTAGCACGTTTTCGGTGTTCGAACCACAAATTAAGTATTGAAATAGGACGACATCAAAATATAGACAGACAAAACAGAATATGCCATTTTTGTCTGGGGACTGTCGACATTATATCCATTGAAGATGAATTCCATGCTTTCTTTCATTGTTTAAGATATTCAGCTGAACGGGATGCTCTTTTATATACATGGTATTCTGGGAGAACAAATTTAGCAGATTTTTATAGATTATTAAAAATTGAAAACCCACAAATCATAAAAAACATTGCAGTGTATGTATGAACAATATTAAAAGTAAGAGATTCGTTGGATTGATTTAAATATAAAGGGACACACATGAAAATAGTTTTTCTATATGTATGTATAAATGTATATGATGTATTTTGGGCCAGTGGCCTTTATCTACAAATAAAAGAATTGAATTGAATTGTACATCTCTCCGAGACATTTGTATATAGTGGGTTTGTTATACTCGTACATCTCTCCGAGATATTTGTATATAGTGGGTTTGTTATACTCGTACATCTCTCCGAGACGTTTGTATTTAGTGGGTTTGTTATACTCGTACATCTCTCCGAGACATTTGCATGTGGTGTTTTGCAATGCATTACATTGCTTAAAAAGGTGAGCGAACTAAGGCCATCATGGCCCTCTTGTTTGTTATTTTCGTGGATACTTGATTTGAAGTGATTTGAGCCGTTCCACAACAAAAAATGTTGAACTATACGCCAAGTATCGACTAGGATATGCACAAGCATGCCGCACAAGCAGACAGACATTTTTCGCCTCCTGAATATTGTCTGTTTCAGGAATCATTACTCTATACCTCTTTCCCTCTGAGACGGAATGTGTCTGCCCGGATTAGCCTGCGCAGACTTTTAAGCTGATCTGGATCCATACATTACGCAGAGTTCATAATGTTGGTTTTCTCGTGGAACGCCTCTTTTGTCAACTGCAAGTGTACGCGCTGTATAGGTTATGGTTTGTGTTGGATACACCTGTTGAGCAAGGAGGCTTGAAGCGTGAACTTATCGGATGATTTATTTCTGTTGAATAAATATAGTGTTATTATTGTATGTGTTTTGTCGGTATATTACGGCTGGCTTGTTATGTATGTTATATTTAATGCTGAATAAAGATATGTAAAGTAAAGTAAAGTATGTTCGTCTGATACGGGATTAATATAAATGTTGGCATTGATTTCCCCGCTTTGGAACGTTAAAAACCTAACGATACTATTTCTGCAGCTGACGACTTTGAATGCATCTGAAAGGGGGTGGTGGTGTATGTGTGGGTTTTTTTTTTTTTTTGTGGGGGTGGGGAGTGTTACTCCTTTTTTCTTTTTTGTACATTGTTGCCAACATGACTTTATGAAAACTCGTAAGGAGCAATATATCCCTTTTCCCAATTATTTCAACCATATTCATTAATAAAACTCTCATTTATATAATGTTTCTGCACATAGGGACGCGTTTTGATGCATTTGATGCAGACGACTCATACTGAGCAATTCGAGGGCTTGGCGTGAAACGGTTGTAACTAAAATTAGTATTTTTTTTTACCAAGGTTAATCACCTCGCCATAAAGTCTTTATAAGCGTTAAATCATTTTTCTTGGTAAACAATGGAAATTTAGGTGCCATTGCTCGTCTGAGCAATGGCACCTAAATTTGCATTGTTTACAAAGGGGTCAAAATTGCCCCTAAACTAGGGTTTTCAAAATAGGTTTTTAGTTACAACCGTTTCACGCCAAACCCTCGAATTGCTCCTTTAGTCTCAATTTTTCCCACTGTAATACAACACAGTTTAATTAATAGATATATTTGATATTTTCAAAGTCGTCTGGCGCATATTTGGTGCGTGTGCGAAAGAGTACAGAGATACAGTAGTATATGCTTTTACAAAAATAATATATTTCGGTAAGATTACGCTTGCTTATTGAACACTGATAAACAGTGAATACTTTCATCATACCTCTGTTCGATTGACAAGGATTACTTGTTGGTATCATTAAATCGATAGTTTTCGTCATAAACAAGTGCATAAATGTCACATGTTCATATTTATAATACCGTAATACAAGTACGTACACTATTTACACTTCGCTTTGGGACGGTTAACCCTTTCCCTCATACAACAATTATGTAGCAGACGACTTTGAACGTATTTTGTCAAAACATAGAAAATCTCCATAATTGAATGGATAACCTATGACAAAAAGTGGAAAACATTGTGCCAAAGGGAGAAATTGCATGTTTTGTGCAATTTCTTCTTTTGTCACTTTGTTTTCAAAAAGCCGTCTGCTGCAGAGGCGTCAGAAAGCGTCTATATGAGGGAAAGTTTTGATCATGAAATCGTAGTGTTAGCTTTTTAGCTTAGTGCTAGTTTAAACTTATTTACATTACATCGATTGCGAAACAAGCTTTAAGCTTATATTGATCACACTCGATGTCAGGAGTGTTTACCTTGCTAGTCTAAATTGAAAACCTGACAATCACTTAATTAACCCTTTCCCACATTCATACCCTTTAAGAGGGCTCTGCAGCATACGCATTTTGAACACATTATGGGAAAGGGAGAAATCATTTTGAACAAGCAATTTCTCCTTTTGTCACAATGGGCTCAACTTTGTTTTAAAGATGATACTTTATTTACAGGTAATTTCCTATATTTAGGCTATATAATTTTCAAATCCGTCTGCTGCAAAGGAGGTGTATGTGGGAAAGTGTTAAATATAAAGGAGGAAGAAGTAAAAGTTGCGCATTTGGATTAAAATGTTTTTTTGTTTTTAATTCAGAAGGATAAATAAACGTCTTCACAAACATTTACTAGAGCCAATACAATCAGTGTTCTCCGAATATATGTTTTCAAATTCAGCTTATGGATGTTAAATACAGAAACTTGTCAATATTACTAACGGGGAATTACGCAGTAAATCACGAAGGGTGAGAGAAAAATCGTGATTTTAATGTTAAAGGATATAATTAGCTATTGACATCATTCGACAGATGTATCAAGACGCAAAAGGATTAATTTGTGATTAGATTACTCGACCAACACCATCGTAAATAGCACTGCGATAGTTTGGATGGCATGGCGAAATCAAGGAGACACTAACATGTTTGTTCACAATATTAAAGGATATTACTCATAATTTTCACAAATATAAAAATGGAATGTAACACAGGGAGCCAGGATATAACCGCGTGAAGCAGGAAGAGAATATACGGTACAATTAACATAACTATTTTGACAAGTGTCTTCATGGCGGTTATTAAATATTAAAATAAGAAGACACAGCTTATAGCATGAAACAGTATCATCGAATATGTATATCTTGCAACGAGTGCGCGAAGGATTAAAGATGATTTACGAAAGGAAGCTTTAAATAAAATACGTCAGGAATATACTACTAGTATATTACGATTTAAAGGAGTACATACAAGTTCCGTGCAAAGGAATATGTGAAAAGGAGCTTACGGTCATATTAATGCGTGTAATATACGACAGATACTGCAACTGCATCCATTGTTCATGCGAAACTAGAAGGTACAATATCAAAGTATATACTATAAAACGATTTATTGGAGTTGATAAACGTACGGAATATCTATATATCGACGTCTTGTATAATTGAAGACACCCAGTGGGACGATGTATTCACACCTTCACTTGGACCTGAATCAGAACTGGACGTTACACGAACTCAGTCTTAAAAAGGCTGAGAAGCTTACCCCGTCGATTATATATCTCACAGTGTTGACGCTGTGTGGTGCCTTGGGGAACGCTCTTGTTCTCCTAATATTCTACAGAAAATTCAATTCCTCCATACATCGATGCTTTATATTAACCCTATCAGCTTTCGACTTTCTGGCCTGTTCGATTGGCACGCCGTGGGCTATAGCGGAAGCGTTTAATGTTTTTACATACACGGATGTGATTTCGTGTAAAATATTCCGGTTTAATCTGTATTATTGCAGTATTGCTTCCAGTCTGACGTTAGTATTAATAGCAGTGGATCGACACAGAAAGATATGCAGTCCTTTAAAACAGCAATTGACAGTACCGATGGCAAAGCGTGCTTTATTTGTTGTTGCCGGCGTAATTTCTTCTGTATCAGCTAGTCCCGCGCTCGCGCTTTATGGAAACTCAAAAATTCGCGTAGAATCTTTGAACATAACAGGAACAAGATGTTTCATCACGGATGGCATGTCCAAAACAATATGGCCGGCCGCTTTCAATGTTTATTTATTAATCTTGGCAACACTGTCGGCTGTGATCATGGCAACGTGTTACTTCCGGGTAGCAAGGCGTGTATCAGAACTGGGAACTGATAACGTGCAAAAGCGTACAATGAAGGCATCTGAGAAATCTAACGCGTCCCGGTCCTCATTAGATGATATTGGACAATTGGATGTAGAAATTGACAGTAACAGTGAGTCCGCGTCCATCAGAATGACGAACGTACAACATCAGATATCCATTCCGTCGTCTCGTTGCAGTCCTATGATGGCAAAAAAGAAACAAGACGTGTCGACAATGACGAAAAAGTGGGCATCGAATGTGATCCGGAGTTTATCCAGCAACAATGGTAAAAAGACTTTGAAAATAACCAAGATGCTGATTGCAGTAACAGTAGTGTTCATTATAAGTTGTTCGCCCCATCTACTGTTAATGTTATGGACAACTATAGCCGGCATTGATGTCGAAGATGATTCAACTTACCCTAAAGATAATATATACCAGATTTTGTTTTATTCCTTCATGATAAATA